>VZRX01010765.1:53459-82537 GCA_013398075.1 Notiomystis cincta
TTTCCTAATATCCAATCTAAACCTCCTCCGGTGCAACTTGAGGCCATTTCCTCTTGTCCTGTCGTTTATTATTTAGTATAAGAGATCAAGCCCCACCTTCTTACAACCTCATTTCCTGTAGCTGTTCCCCCTGAGCCTCCTTTTTTCCAGGCTAAACACTCCCAGCTCCTTCATCTGGGCTTTGTGCTCCAGACCCTTCACCAGCTCTGTTGCCCTTCTCTGGACACGTTCCAGCACCTCAGTGTCCTTTGTGCAGTGAGGGCCCAGAACTGAACACAGGATTTGAGGTGTGGCCTCACCAGTGCTGAACACAGAAGAATGACCACTGCCCTGGCTCTGCTGGCCACACTATTGCTGATGTAGCCCAGGATGCCACTGGCCTTCTTGGCCACGTGGGCACAGCTGGATCATGTTCAGCCAATGTTGACCAGCACCCTGAGGTCCTTTTCCTCTGGGCAGCTTTTCCTAGCCTGTAGCACTGCATGAGGTTATTGTATTGTTAGCTTATTGAACCTTATAATTTGCCTCAGCCCAACAATTAGGCTTGTCTAGGTCCCTCTGCCGCGCCTTCTCGCCCTCCAGCAGATCAACACTCCTGCTCAGCCTAGTAACTTCTGCAAATGCTTGGAAGGTGCTCTAGATTCCCTCCTCCACGTCGTTGGTACAGATATTAGACAGAACTGGCCCCAGCACTGAGCCATGGGAACACCAGTTGTGACCAGACACCAGCTGGATATAACTTCATTCACCAGTACTCTCTGGGCCTAGCCATCCAGCCAGTTTTTTTACCCATCCAAGCCACAAGCCACCAATTTCTCCAGGAGAATTCTGTGGGAAACGGTGTCAAAACTTTTACTGCTATCTAGATAGACAACAACTGCATCCTGCCGCATTTGCCAATTTCCATTTAGCTGGGACCTCCCCTGTTAGCCAGGACTGCTGGTAAATGATGGAAGATGGCTCAGAGAGCATTTTCCCCAACTCCCTCAGCACCTTTGGGTGGATCCCATCTGACCCCATAGATTTGTCTGTGCCTAAGTGTTGTAGTAGTTCACTGACCATTTTCCCTTGGTTTATGGGGGCTTCATTCTGCTCCTCATCTCTGTCTCCCAGTTTAGGGGCCTGGGTACCCAGGAAACAACTGCCTTGCTATTAAAGACTGAGGCAAAGAAGGTATTATTTCCTTAGCCCTCCTTTTGTTGCTTTGTATTTTTAGAAATATTTTTTATTGTCTTTTATGGCACTAGTCAGATTAAGATCTGACTGAGTTTTGGCCCTTCCCATTTTCTGTCTGCTTAACCTTGCAATGTCCTTGCAGTCCTCCTGAGTTGCCAGGCCCCTCTTTCAAAAGTCACAAACTCTCCTTATTTTCCTGAGCTGCAGCCAAAGATCTCTCTTCAGACAGGCCAATCATCTTCCCCGCTATCTCATCTCTCAGCACAGGAGGATGACCTGCTTCTGTATTTTAGTATTTCCTTGAAGAATGTCCAGTTTTCCTGGACTCTTTAGCCCTTCAGAACTGCCTCAAAAAGGACTCTGTCAACAAGTCTCCTAAACAGGCCAAAGTCTGCCTTGTGGAAGTCCTAGGTGGCAGGGCTGCTGATCCCCCTCCTTATTTCTCAGAACCGAATATTCTCATTTCATGATTGCTGCGCCCAAGATGGCCTCTGACCACAGCATCACCCACCAGTCCTTCTCTGTTCAAAATCAACAGGTCCAGTGGGAGCCTTCCCTGCTTGACTCCCTCACCAGCTGTGTCAGGAACATGTTACACACACTCCAGGAATCTGGAAAGCTGCTCACCTTCTTCCTTCATATGAAAATTCTATGAGTAAAACAACCTTCTAAATTACATTTGACCTGAATGTGCCCAAATGAACTTTGCTTAAGGAAACTAAATTTAGAACTGGAAAGTTTTCTAAATATTTAAAGAATATAGGGTTTAGTGACCAGTTCACTGTATTCAAAGCAGATGTGACATCAGTTTCTGGATCAGTTGCTGGCCTTCTTTGTGATTCTGGGCTATGTAGTTTATTGCTTACAACTTCAGGCAAGAATCTAAATCTGTGTCTTTAAATGCTCTTCTCTCTCTTTTTCTGTCTCATCTACTTGCACTAAACAGATAACTTTTTCAGGCCTGGGGTAGAATAAAGTACTGCCTGAGTATTGCAATTTTGAAAATTTTTCTTGTGAGAGGTCTTCTTAGATGTCTATTTTTCACACTCACAACATTTTATTTTTATGTTGCTAACTTGCTCAGTATTATGTTGTCACATAATCTGATACAAGTCTCCCACAGACCACTGTCTAAAGAAATGGAGGAACAGTGTCTTAAAACATGGAAGTTGAAGTGATGAGTTATGAAATGTGTAGTAGCTGATAGGATAAATAATTAAATGCAGTAAAAATTCATCAGAAATACATCAGAAAAGTTGAGCATGAATTTCACATCTTCAAAAGGATGAATAAATCAACTTTAAAAAAATTAAGCAGAAGATATTTTCCTTTTTATATATGTACTCTTGGGCCAGAGGTATGAGAAGCATTTATTATTTCAGAAAAGTGAAATGGCATAAAACAGTTATCAGCCTGTACTACAGATATTTTAGGAAAACAGAACTCCTAGAGAGAAAGAGTCTTTTAAAGGATATCAGTTTCCTATGAAAACTTAAAGAAAGGATGAAACTTTTCAAGCATTTACAACAGATTTGAGACTGTTGAGTTAAATATGTAATTTTGAGGTTTTGTGGAATCTCTAATTCAAGACTGAATTGTAGTAAGAATCAGAGACCTAAAATGGAGAATGAGATTGCTAGGACAATGGGACTTTAACATAAATAAGAACTATTAAAATATGCAAAACTGGAGCTAACAGACACAAAAGTTTGCAGAGTAGTTTCCAGGCTCTTCTTCTGTATCTTCTGAGACCTTCTTCTAACATCTTTGGGGACCTGTAGACAGTCTTCTAGAAACTTGGGAATAACTGTTGCTGGGAAAGAGTGGCTATTCCACAGTTTTTCTTCTACCAAATCTATCAGCTGCTAAATACTTATTCAGCTATTTACGCTAAAACGTGTATATGTCTTATCTTGGCTGCCTTCTGACTTGGGAATGTCAAGCAGCTGCATCTGGGGACGAGGAGGCCTTGTGCCCAACAGGGCTCTGGAGGGAGCCTAAAGGTTGACCTTGTGGGAGACCACATCCTCACTCGCAGCAGCCGTGTGTTTGTTGAGGAGCCAGGTTGTTGCATTAAGGAGACGCGGAACGAAGGTCAGGAATACAATGTCTGGAAGATGCCAGACACTCAGCAGAGAAGCTGAACCCCAACTGCACAGAAGGTGAGGAAGCCCCATGGTGTTGGATTGGAAGTGAAGAAGCTGAAAAAAGTTGGAGAAAAATGCAGACAGGTGGAGGAATGAGCCAATGGGATTTCAGCAAGGAGAGATGCCAAATCCTTCAACTGGGAAGAAACCTTTGATACAAGCTGGCCCTGCTAGGATACTGGCAGGGAGCTGCTCTGTGGAAAAGGACCTGAGGCCTTGGTAGACCAAATGAATATAAGCCAGCAACATGTCCTCACATGAAAGGCTGACAGCTTCCTGGGATATATTAGCAGACACAATTACTCACTTTTACTTGACAGTTTTTAGGCCACATCTAGAACACTGTAGTGCATCCAGTTTCCTCAGACACACCCTACCCAATAAAAGAAAGACACCAGATGGGGTGACTTCAGCAGAAGGCTGTCAAGATCATCAGGAGCTGGAGCATTTGTCCTGAGAATAGGCTTTATTCACCCTGAAGGAGAGATGGGTTTGAGGAAGACCTGAGACCAGTCTGGCAGAAGCTGGTGGAGGTAACTGAGCAGATGGAGCCATTATCTTCAGCAGTGCTCAGCAGAAGAACAAAAGAAAATGGATATAAATTGAAACAAGAACTTCAGCCATAATATATTAAGAAGCTTTTCCTTCATGTGGACAGAACAGCAACAAAACAGGTTGCCCAGGGAGTTTGGACCATCTCTGTTCTTGGAAGCTTATAAGATCCAGCTGACCAAATTCCCAAGTAGCCTGATGTGAGTTAGAGCTGGCCCTGCTTTGAGACTTCCAAGCTCTATGATAACAGCACAAAGCCAGATCAATTTCTTGGAAGAAAAGCAAGACCACTACAGTAGTGAACTTGTAAAGCCTAACCTCACAGGAATATACAACATGAAGTCAAACAAAAGTGACAGTTTCAAAGAGACTGTAAGATAAAAGAAAAGTAAAGCAGGAAACAACTCTTATTTTCAAGAAACAAAGATTCCATGTAGTATGAAAGTAAGTACAGCCTGAAACTGTGTCCTGCTTGTTGAACAGGCATTTTATTTTAGGAAAGTCTAGACTGCAGCTGTAAAGAAATAAGATTAGAAATACTCTAAACACGAAGACAGCATTTGCTCTACCAGAGAGAACTGAATGCAGCAGCATCCAGTGCCATTTGGTCTGCATTTGTCAAGAATTATTGCAGGGATAGTTGCCTCCTGAGATTGGAACAACCATTTGATGAAGCCTTTATACATGATAAGTGAGATGTACAGGCACAGATCATCGCTATAAATGAACTGTAGGAAAAAAAAAAAGCTTAAAAATATCTTAAAATCCCAGAACAGTTAAAATTTAGTCATTTGTGAGAATCAGAAAGATGGTTCCTACTTACTGAATGTAAAGGTAAATCAAAATCTTAGAAAGGCAAGGCTTATAATTGTTTCAGAAGCTCTACGTGAAAGGTTTATAGTAAAAAATCAAGGATGTAGGGACAAAAAGTGTGATTAAAGGTAAGTAAAACTAATTAAAGGTAGCAAGTGAAAAGCAAAAATTACATATGACATGTGACATGACATGACAAAGACAGCATAGAAGAAATTCTACAAAAATGTCAATGTAAAACTTTGGTACAAACTCAGAAATATTCACCATGAAGAAATACTTGTTTAAGGAAATGATAAAGAAAAAGTAGATGGGCAATCAGTATGGAATGACTTGTCTAAAGATTTTCCTCTTTCATGATATACAGACAAGAACTTGGCTTTCATGATATAAGGCAAGAACTTGGCTTTTGTATTGAGTTACTACAAGACTAGGAAGATACAAATCCTTCCTTCTTCATTTTCCATGTCCATGGAGCTACTCTTGCCACACTAATCCATTGGCATTGTTCAGTGTCTGAGCTGACTTAAAGTTCAGTCCTCCAGCAGTGGAACAAGCTTACCCTTGGAAATGGAGAGCAAAGTCCCTGACTGTACCCTGTCCTTTAAGAAAAACATTCATTGCATTGAACTGTTTCTGACACTCACCATTAGTGTTTGTTTTGCTAAGAGAAGGTCAAAGATACTGACTTTGTCTGACTTTGAACTTCATCTCAACCCTGTGACACTAGAACCCAGGGAAAAGAACCATCTATCTACAGAAGGCTTCTTCCCATTTTAGGAAGAACTCGTTAACTCTCTTTGTACTTAGGTCAAGTTACTCTGATTTCTGACATGATTTCATGTTTTGGTTCCCAAAACCTTTGAAGAGCCTGCTATGCTGTGTTTTCAGGGCTATGCTTCAGATGGTAAAATTATTTGCTCACAATGTGCTATAGCTTAGTTTTGTCCATAGGCAAAGTAGTCAAATGACATTAAAAAACATTTATTTGAATTACTCTAAATTTAAAACATCACTCCCATTTACTAGTTGTCAGTGAGAAAATACAGAGTATTTATCCAGATACAATTGTATTCTGTGATGTTGCCATCTAAAAGACTTTTTTAGAGAGGAAAAAGCAACTCTGCAGGTTTGTTTGATTCCCATGACTCTAGTTTAGACTGGTGTGCTTAAAACAAAGATGGTGAAAAATGTGATCACTGACCTTTTACAGAATACTCTACACCCTGTGATAAAGAGCAGATTCATGTAAATTGGGTGTTTTTTTCTTCACTTTCCCTCATTCCAAGGAGAGATTAGGAATTAAAACCTTTTTGATTTTTTGTCCAGTTCTGAGGTGGTATTGTCCATGCTTTAGTCATTCTTGCACACAGATAAGATAAGCAAACAGGCCTTTTGGATGCGGAACCCCCCCTGTGTAGATGTGTGAAGGTTAGCTGTCTCCTGTGCTACATGTGCTTTTCCCCCTTCATTTCATCTGCTTCCCATGGTTCAAGAGCCACTGTAATGTGAAAAATATAACAATATTCAGCAAGGTTTCAGATTTGCAGCAGAAGAAATGAGACTCATATTTTCCTTTTGCTGCTTATGGTTAAATATTGCTTTCTGTTAGGAAGAGCTGTTATAAGAATTCCAAGCAAGTCTAATCCTAATGACATGGAGATAAAGAGAAAGCCACTACCATCAGACAAATTTTTTGTATTGATTACCTCTGGAATTTTTGCCTCACATGAGTTTGTTCTTGAGTGTTGGCAGTTTAGGTGCAGATACCCAAATCAATTTGGATTGTGGGTAGATCAACTTTTTCACTTTGTTTTGTATTTTCTGTATAAACTGAAGCATGCAGCCCCTGGACCAAATGTGATTCAAGAATGTTTTGTTAAACAATATAGAAAAGCCTTACTTTCAACACAGAGGTGGAAAGCACACCATATAGAGAGCAAACAACCCATAGTGCTGCACTTGAAGTAAGTTCTTTAATATTAAAGAACTTTCACATCTGTTTCTATATTTCTTTTTAAAAATGATAAAAGAAAGGTCGCTCAGTCCTGTGATCTACTTAAAAAACTTCAATGAACTACCTCCAATTTAGGCAAAGGGTGAGGGAGTCACTGGCTTTTAAAAACTTTGCAACATCTTGATATGAACATTCATTCAGGAAGAAGGATAAATGGCACATTTATTTGGCAGTGAACCACTGAATGGAAGAATTCTGGGGAAACCATACATTTTGAGGCAAACAGGATGGGTAAAAGACATTTCTTACTGCTAAACAGAATAGTGGCAATGGTTTTATCAAGATTGACCCTCAGTTAAAATCTTGGACTTGGGCAATATTAATTTGTTTCAACTCATTTTGTGGCACTTATTCCTTGGGGCTAAAAGAATTTAAGATAAATGCATTTCAATTATTTATATCATCTGGATTAAAATTATTGTCACAGGAAGGGCCACTCTTGTACATCTTCATTTTGAGATCATTCCTGTCATCAGTAGTTTTCCCCTAAATACATCTGCATTCGATTTGGAAAGAACTGGCAAAGACTAAAGGAGGCACCTTCAACTCATGTCAATCTTCTATGTCCTGTTAGATTATTTACACTTTTATGAATACAGGCAGTACAATGGCCTCTTTGACCTCAAGCAAAGATCTCTGACAAAGATCTCTGGTAATACAACTAGACAAAATATTTTAAAAAAGAGGAATGGTGGTGTTGAGTTTGTTTTTACAGCAGGTTTGCCAAGTGATGCAAATGCAAATTGGAATTCCACATTCTACATTAACAAAAGACAGAGCACAATATTATTCTTTGATGCCCTTATGAAGGTTTTTTTTCCATCTGTATACAACAATTATGATCTTTTGGTAAGAAAACTACATTCCTTTCTTCATCGAAGTCCAAGTTCATAAAATATAATCTACTCTGATGTTAAAATCCTTTTAATTTAGTAAAACAAAGTCATTATTTTATCAGATATTTTGGTATAGTGCTAACCAGAGTGATTTAACAAAATTATTTTAAGCACTCACATAAATTACTAAGAGGAGGTAGAAACAGCTCATATGAAATCAATTAAGTTCCACTGATTACACTGGGGTTTAATTTGTTGTTCTTGCATTGCTGCTCTGTGTGTTCTTTTTATTAATTTGCTAATAACAATTTTATACTGCATAATGACCCTAAACTAGGAAGATTATCTAGTGTTTTATGAGCTATACACGTGAATAGTAACTCCCAGCACTGGGATCTTGTTCAGTCTTTGAGAGTTATCTCAAAGTATGTGTTCCAAATATTTTAACTCTTCAGGCAAATTAATTCACCTGCAGTTTTGTTTGCAGTTTCAGTTAAATGACCACCACAGCTGTCCACATCACCTGACTCATGCTAAAAATTAGGGAAACTAAAATTCCTAAGTAAGACAGCAGTAGTAAATGGCAGCAACCAGATCTGCCAGAAAGTCAGCTGTTGGCCAACAGTTACTTTCAGGTGCAAACTCCAGATACAAATAGGGAGGTGACTGTCTAACTTTCATGTCCACTAAACTCAAATATAAACCTGACAATCCAGCACTGTTATCTTGAACTGATTTTACATCAATATGTGCCAAATCCGGCTGTACCAGCAGCAGAAACTACTTCTAGCAGATCACAGCAGGAAAAAATATAAAGCAGGAAAAAACCCTAAACCAAACAAAACCAAAAGAGAAAAATCCTAAACCAATAGATTAAAAACTAGAGCATTTCCTGTCAATTATCAGTGGAAATGTAAGAAGACTGAATACAAGCATCCAAGTCAGGATACAGCTTAAATATTCAGGAAAATAACTCCACTCCTCTGCAGAGTCCAGTGTGATCTTTACTGACTATACTTAGTCAGATACTCAGTTTCAAATTTTATAGGAAAATCTGATCCTCCAAAATGATGCTGTCTCAGTGATAATTACTGACTTGCAAGAACAAATGCAGCTGATTAAACCACCGTTTCATGTTCCTTTTAATCTCACTTTGAACCTTTTTTTATGCTTGTCCACTTTCTCTAGCAGAGGAATGCACTGTACTGGGAGTTATATGGTGACCATACAGGTTCTTTTTGTTATTTTAAATTTAGAGTTGCAAGTTGCTGAGCAGCCCAGTTTGGATTCAAGGGCCTTGTTTCTCAAATGGGCACAATATTGGTATATTGTGCTGTGTCAGCTTAAAGATTAAGGACATTTGAGGACATCTGAGGATGAGTGAAATCACTGCTGATGGGACTGATTAAACTCTTGACTGTTGTGTTTATAATCACTGTGCTTGTGCCATCAGTGAATGATAAGTGAATGGTGGTGTCATAAACATAGTGACATACAAAATCAAATTTTATGAGTATTTTTCTTACAAGATTTTCCATTTCAAAAAATCATTTGAAATCATGTACAAATTCAGAAAAACATTCCTAGATTTTCAGCATGATTCTCTAGAGCTGTAAAAATAAAAATGCTGCAATACAAGTGCAGAAAAAGGTTTAGCATTTGCTTGCTTATATGTTGTAACATTTTACCTTCCAAGACATGAAAAAGATCCAGTTTTCTCAGAGTAGTCTTCAATCAACACAAAGATTAAAAAGACAGTGTAAAAACAAGGTACACCGACCCACAGACTGGTAGTCTCTTCCTAATACAGGCCTCAGTCTTTGTCAGTCATGACCTGATCTTGCATCCACCTCCACCTTGTGGTGCAAATTATCACCCAGAGTAAATTAGTGATTCCAAAAGATTTTCCACAAAAAATGTTATTGTTGTCACCCACCCATATTCACAAGGCATTCATCTGAAAGTAGTTACTAACTCAACATAACCAGTGCTAGCATAATTTTTCTCTAAGAAGAGAGAAGACCATATGTTACTGATGCCATCTGGGATACACAGAAGTTGAACCATGTCTGTTCTTTAAATCTGACCATAATTTCATTCCAGATGATTATGCTAAGTTTAGATATGGTACAGGGCAAAGGAGATGGAGCACATTCATTCCCTTCTTCATGATGGAATTAGCTTGATTTTTCTCTCAGATTTTTAAAGAAATTTATCAACCTTTACAAAACAGAAGCACCAATCCCTGTAAGTCTTAGATTCTCTCAGCAAAAGATTTGTTGGTTAGAACTCTCAGAAAGTCAAATTATATTCACAGGACTGTTTAATGCAATGCAGTGAGTGCTGGTACACAGAACAGTGTACTTGTTCATAAAGTAAATGTACTCAACTGTCCAGAAATCCTTGCCAGTTTTATATCTTGCCAAGAGAGATCACTTCAACAGATCATCATTTATATTAGCAGTTGGGCAAATGAGGGCGGTGTGACGCATGAATTGTCTTAAGGAGAAACACCAACCTCTTACTGAGATTAACTAGAAATACCCTTGTCATTTCATTCTAAAATGTTTCTAAATATGTAATTTAAAACAATAAAAGGGTATTATCAAGCTGAGAAAAAGAAATAGATGTAATTTATGTCACACCAAGTTTCACACTCTAAATAATTTCTTGTTCTTTCATGTTTTCATCTCTCTTTGAACTGGAGGAAACCTGAGTCTTTCACCAAACTTACTTGTTAACCATTTTGAAGAACAGTGCTCATGCCTACACACCTGTGGTAGCATTAGTAAAAAAGAAGTCTTTTTGCTTGTGTTTTTGTTCTTAGTTGCAACTTTGCTGCTTCAAAAGCTGAAAATTACTTGACAAGATAAACACACTCTGTAATGAACTTAGCCACATAGATGTGTTAAAATCTGAAAAAAAAAAACAATTATCCCAAACTAATACCAGAGGCCATATTCAGATGTAAACTAAACCAGCATTAAGAAGAGTAAATAATTTGCAAATGACAGTACTACACTAACATTGCCAAGTGAAAACTGGAAGGAGATTTGATATGTTCAAACTCCATCCCCGCAGAGGAACTGAGTGGCAAAAGAAATCTGAAGTTCCTTATTTAAAAATAGCTACTGGACCCTGAGGAATTGTGGTACAATATCTCTTACCCATATCTGAGTGTATTTAACTGGTCCATCATTTTGGTTTTTCATTTATTATCATGAATTCATCCCAAAATTTCCATATCCTGACATAAAGTAATGTTAGCCCCATACAGAAGAAACTGCTGGATAACACTGTAACTGTCAATGTCTGCATCTATGGTAAATTTTGTTGCTATTTTAGGAAGGCAGTGGAAAGTCTTTTCTTCAAATAATGTCAAAACTGTTGCTGCTTAGGATAATGACACAAAATAGGTTCCTCACAATCTCAAATTCAGAAAGGAAAAGACAGAACTGAATATGCAGTTCTATCTTTCATATTTTTCTGAGAAAATAAAATGTAGCAAAATGTTATTGTTGTCAATAAACCAAGTAGAAATGATTCAGAATGCAAACACAGGAATCAGACCTATGACTAAGGCACCATTTTTAAATTCAAAGACAGATATTATTACAATTGAAACTTTATTGCTATTTTTCATCTGCACCGGATACAACATTTTCCTGCAGAATAGAAAAACATGGGAGTGAAAACCTCTGAGAACTAACTAACTAACTCACTCACTCACTCACTCACTCACTCACTCACTCACTCACTCACTCACTCACTCACTCACTCACTCACTCACTCACTAACTAACTATTATCATCACTGTCTTTTACTTGCCCCACTAAATTCTGTCTGGAGGACAAGACACATCTCTTTGACCTTAAAAATATAGAGGTCTAGATATAATTTTACCATGAGGGAGGGATGAATGAGAAAAGATATCATGTATCAGCATATCAGTATGTCCACATGGGGCGGTTATATGACCCAATTTCAGTGTTTATTTTACATAGGAATTTAGAAGGTTCACATAAGGTTTCGGTTTTTGCCTTGTCTTCCGTTCCTAGTCAGTGGAGGAACAAGTAGCCTTTCAGAAAGGGTAAGGGGACCTATGAGAAATGAGAGGGAACCTATGTAAAATTCACCTTTTTCTTAGTGTCCTGAGTCTCCCAGGATATTCATTAGAAAAACCTAGACTTTTCAAAGTTCAGCTAATGGGCTTTTCACCCACTGATAATATGAATGACCCAGCAGTCATATTCTTCTGTTCTTCTGCTGATCCTGGGCAGGATGAGACTCAGAAGCCCACCAGCCCTCCCTTGCCCTATCCACAAGACCACCAGGCAAGGGACTTGGAGGTCCAAGTCCCCAGTGTGGGTGATTGAGAAGTTGGACCTCAGGGTGAATTGTGTCATATACTCACACTCTCTCTGGTCACAGCACCAACTGAAGACAGTCAGAATATTTCAGAATATTACAGAATATCAGCAGAGCTGATTTCTGCCAAGACCTCTTACATCGGCACATTTCTTCTTCTGCCTTTTTTTTTTTATTATATATTAATCCAAAAGTGCCTTTTTCAAGAATAGTTCTTACTGCATTCTCTCTATTTTAGCCAGCACTAAAAGATGAGGTATTTGCATTTGAAAAGAAAAAAAATCTAGCTTCAAACAGTATTTCTTTTGTATTTTGTATTTGTAGATAAAGGAACCTACACTTTTGTTAGAAAATGTAGGTTTAAGTATTTTTACATTAAAGTATTACTGATCTTGAATATCTCTTTGTCATATAACATGTTAAATAGCATAAAATTAATCGACATGAGATGTGTGAGACATGAGAATTGTGAAGAGGTATAAGAATTTGGGAGCATTTTTTTGTCCTCAGGATAATGTGGAAAATTTATGTACATATGAAAGACATACAGTTCTTTATTAGTATTTTTACCCTCACTATTCATAGATGGAATTTAAATCCAGAGAGCTAAAAGTATGAAAACCCTCCTGTATTGTACCCTAGGTTATGAGAAAGCCAATGACACAGAGATCAAATGGCAAACTCTACCATCTCTTTTTCTTGAGTGGGCTTTGGGCTTTGGAGAACTGTGTCTAGAGAGCACTTGCATGAGCCATCTGGTGGCAATCTTATGGAATTATATGTTTAGGAGGGAAAAGCAGGATGCAAAATCAAACGGGCCCAAATGTTTTGCTATTTAAATCATCAGTGTTCCTGAAAAAATCCCTGCTTTAAAAAGAAAAATAAAGCAGAACAAATCTATTTTGTTGCAAACTTCAGACTAGCACAGACTGAAAAGATAATTTCATCCAAGGTTGTCATCTTTTGCCAAACAAGAAAGGCAACTGAAAATATTTGGAATATTCTTCTGTGTCTTCAAAGGTAGAATTTGAGTTTTGATTTGTAGGTATATGAACTAGGCTTGTGGATAAAGGAGATAAAGGACTCAGATCTCTAGTCCAGGATCGTCTCAGAGGCTGACTGATTTCCAGACATCTAGCTAAGGGATCATGCAACATTTTCTCTCCAGTTACAATTTTCCCCTCACATTCTTTTTTTTAAAAAGTGAGTGAAAAGGAAGTTGTTATGTTTTGAGTTTTATTTGGAAATTTGGTCATAAGATCAACTCTAGGCTATCCCAGGCTCATGTGTATTTGGTTTGGCTCCATACTGGCACAGGCATTTTCGTCATGCTCTGCACTAGCTACTCTAGAGACATTATCAGAAATCTTTATTAAAGTCCAGGGTAGCCATCACTGTACAACCTGACCCACTGAGGTATTTGGCAGCAGCTAGGACTGCCACCAGACCTCATCTCTAAATCAACCTCTACAAAAGCTCCTTGCAGAGCTCTAAGAAATGTCTGAATCCATAAAATAAGTCTGAGAAATTCTTTTTCGATGAAGGCCATTTCTAGGGGTTTTTATGTTTTTCTTTTTCCTAGGTTCTTATACCACTACCCATGACATCAAACTATGAGTGCATATATGAACAGAGCATGTATACCACATGGCATGGGTTTTTAACATTAAATAAAATGTTACAGATGCTTAAAACCTTATTTACTAGTTCTCTAGTGATGAACCATGAGATGGGATTTTATAAATCACCCCTTAGTGAAACTCTCTTAGGGGGAATTTAGCTCTTCTCTGCTACTCCCCTGCACTGTGGACCAGTCTAAATAACTTATCCTAAAACTAAGCATCACATTTTCTCCTAGGAATAAGGTTTTCTGCATGCTGACTGACAACCCCGCATCCTTATGCACTGGAGCCAGTGGGGAACTGGTGTGTCCCTCAATTTAGCATGGCCCTGGCACATTTTGTTCCTCCAATTTAGCAGAAGGTCCACAGGAATAGTTATACTAATTTCCCTCTAAAATTCCATACACTCCTGCACTCACCTGCACTTCTATCCTCTGTGAGACAAGCTTTTCTCATGCTCATGGTGTTCCTGTCAGAGATTCACCACTCTATGGGATATCCCCCTCTCTGATTTTCCATCTGGTAGATTCTCAATCTTTGAGCACTCAGAGAGTGTTTCCAATAGATGAGTGATCTCTCATTGCAGTGCAGCTTTAGCAGTTAGCATAGTATGGGAGACATTTTGAAGGTGATGTAAAATTTGCTCTGAGCTCCCAGCTCCCAGGGGCCCAGTTGGATCAGGTTTTCTGAATGGTAGCTCAGGAGTCAAACTCAAAAGGAATTTAATATTTAGCTCTCCTAGACACTCCTGAAATACCTAGTCTTAAAGCCAAGCTAGTTACTAAAAATATGTACGGTTTTTTAAAAATTTGAGAGTATCTGTAATCAAGCCCATTATATACAACTCACTGAACTGCATCTTAAAATTAGCTCTGGAAGGTTGCATGCACTCTTCATACATTTCCCTCTACGAATCTTCTGTGCTGCTTCAAAATGAGAACAGGAATTGGATGTTTTCTCTGTAACATTTGGCTGTCCGTCAGAGTGAGAACAACATTAGGTGTAAATCACAAGAGCACTTGTTCCAATTTAAATATTATTTTTGTAATGGGTCTTAGACCATTCTCTCATATATCAGCTGTTCCCATGCAGACCAGCACAAGAACATCTGTTTAAAAACAATCTGTTTATTTTGTTACATCTCCCAAAGTTTTGCTTGTGAAAGCATACAACAATACTGGGAAAGGGAGAAACCACCTTTTTTCCTTGAGTTCACATGTATGACTTAGTTTGATGAAACAAAGCCTGGCTGAATCAGCTCACACTGCCATTTTGTTCATGTGATTTTTGAAAGTAAACCAAATGAAAGAGAATCTAATATACTATTTCTCAAAATTAAAAAGCCCAGGAAAAAATGTGTGGTCAAATAAACGCTCTAATGAGCTAGTTTTATGCTTTGCAACTACTTTTATATGATGAAGTAGGCTGATGTGTGTGCCAAAATACTACATAGAATATATGTTAACAAACAGTGGCTTCAGTGTTCTGTTTATTGCTGATATATCCACAGTTTAAAAACTGATAAATTGTACGAGTAATCAGTGCTGAAATGTTACTGGTACAATTCTGTAACTAATTATTGCTGCTCTGTAAAAAAAAAATTAGCACATGCATGAATCTTCTTATGTGACAGTTTTGAAATGCTTGCTTTATTAAGCCATACAGAAGTCCCAAGAAATAATCCAGTAAATCCATTTTTACCTTGCAGGAAGGGAGACTAAACTATAGGTAAGTTCATACCTACATGCCAAATATGTAATGCCCTCCACATAAGAGACTGTTCACGTCTCAATTACACAGAAAACAACCTGACCTGTTGTTCAGTAATGTGTATCATAGTCTATAAAGTGATTCCAAAAGGCTCAGGCTAAATCAATAGAGCAGGGAATGTTAAACAGTTTTACTGTTTCCCCAGTGTCTACAGCAATAAAAATAGGTTATAGAAATATGCTGGTTGCAACAGAGCCTAATTTTATTTTCAGGAAATGCTTTGGAAGAAAATAAATTCCATTACAATACAACATTAAATAATCATGTTTTCTGTATATATTTATTTGCTATTCCAATCAAATTATTACTTCCTTACAGTGCAGGTGGTATTCCTGTGTCCAGAGCATTTAGTGTCACCGAGGTTCCAGACCAGAAGTTCTCTAGCTATGGCACACTTGCCTCAAGGGAGCCACACATCTCCAGTCCCTGGGTGTACACTGGAGCAGCAGCAGCAGCAAAAAATGTCTTTCCTGCTGGGTAAGGTCTTAAATGTGCCAAAATTGCTGATACAGCACAGGAAGGACATAGACCTGTTACAGCAGATCCAGAGGAGGCCCATGGAGATTATTGGTGGGATGGAACACCTTTCCTATGAGGAAAGGCTCAGAGAGTTGGAGTTATTCAGTCTGGAGAAGAGAAGGCTCTAGGAGGACCTTATAGCAGCCTTTTGGGTACTTGAAGGGGGCTACAAGAAAAATGGGGACAAACATGTTAGCAGAACCCTCTCCAACAAAGCTAGGGGTAATTGAAGGAGTGTTAGTATAGATTAGATATAAGAAAGATGCTTTTTAAATGAAAAGCACTGGAACAGGTTTACCAAGGATGTGGTAGATGTCCCATCCCTGGAAACTTTCGTGGCCAGATTGGATGGGATTCTGAGCACCTTGATCTAACTGAAGATGACACTGATCATTGCAGGGAGTTTGCTCTGGATCATCTTTAAAGGTCACTCCCAACCCAAAACATTCTGTGATTCTATACTTGGTGCAGTATATAGAAGTAACTCTTCCTTTTCTCCAGGTCCTGAAGGAAGATGGCCATTGCCAGACTTAGACTTTTGGCTTAGGACCCAAAGGGGACCACTGTGGGGTGAGTAAGGGAACAAGACACAGAGGGCCAGTGGATTGGCCATCACACAGAGTCAGAATCCTGTCTCCTTTGGAGAGGAGAATGAATAGGAGCTGGGAGTGAGAATAAGGGCATTCTTCTCACATTCATGTCACTTAAATGCCTTTTTTAGTGGTCTTAACTAAGTAGGTTCTCTCAAAACAACAGATGGATGCTCAAGGACTCAGAAATACTAGATCATTTTGTTAATGTGCTAAAAAATATGACTGCTGTATCAGTCCATAATAAACTATTTTTATTGAAAATGTATTTTCAGAACATATCTTTTGGTTAAAGTTTAGAAAAATACACATCGCCCCCCTTTGTGGAAGAAATATTTTTTGAGAAGGAATCCTCCCTAAACAAACAAGGATTATTTGTGACAGTTTCTGCAACTCAGGGCATATTTTACATGCCAGTTTTTGTGATGGGGAGTTTAACGGGTTCTTTAGAAAAACACCTGCAAAGTCAGGCCAAAGGCACAAAATGTGACTTGAGATGTTTTACTGGTACTGCCACAGACTGCTGGTGAGGCTGCTGCAATTTTTAATCCTCGTTTATCTGAAGGTGGGCAGTGTCTGTAAATACCATATATGCACACTTTACCTACCTCATTCCTTTTCCTTTTATCTTTTGGTAAAACCTTGCAGTGAGGTAGCACAGGGACCCCAGTACTTTCTGACCTGTCAGCATATGTCTTCTGGTAAATTGTGATTACCCAAAAGGTTTGAACATTTTGGCTGCCTCAGAAGAGTCTCATGAGACCCCACCTGGAGTACTGCATCCACCCCTGGGATCCTCAGCACAAGAAAGACAGGGAGCTATCAGAACAAGTCCAGAGGAGGCAGCAAAGTCAATCAGAGGGCTTGAGCACCTCTCCTGACTCTCCTCTATTATTCTATGATTATTCAGTCATTGCCTTGGAAGGAAAAAGTCATTAGGAAAAAGCTGTTCATCCTGCCTTTTAGCTCTGAAAAGCCAAATGAGTAGCTCAGTGTACTATATTTGGCCTATGAATTTTATATTACATCTGCCTGCTTAAACACCTTGGAGGATGTCCTAAGCCCAGATCTGTGTTACTAATGCCAGGACCTACAACAAGGACATTAGCATGAGAAAAGTCAGGGTTTCTGCCAAAAGACATTAGCTACCACACTTGGGCCAAAGAACCAGAGTTTTATTCAGAGAGACAGTAAAGAAAGCTTGGGAGTTTTAGGTGGGTGAACTTGGAATGAGCCTACTGCGAAACATAATCATTCCCATATGTCTGAGAAAGGGAGTGAAGGATTTGCAGGGTAAGAAATATGGGTCAGAAAACCAATAAGTAGAAATACAGTAGACAGGAAAAGGACTTTTCTGATGTTGCATGGATAGAACCTTTTTCAAAATTAAGTTGGTGAAACTGAAATACCTTCATGATGAAGAGACATGTATTGAGAAATTTATGAAACCTATATATTAAGTTTTATTAGAGATAGATAATAAAATCAATTTTTAAAAGATACAGCAAATGAGATAGGAATTTCACTAGTTCTAAGACAAACCAAAGAAAGACAGTACTGAAATTGTCTAATTTATAAAGAAATTACTGTGGGTTGTCTGTGTAGGAAACTTGATCTGGTTAGTGGTATGGAGGAACAAAAAGAAATTAACATTTTACATACACATTCAAGCAATTTGGGAAACGAAAGGAGAAGAGTTATGGAATGGGATTGGAAAGACACTAACAGAAACACAGTCATACATGGAGTGTAACTAAGTCACCCAGAAAAGATAAGAATAAAAACAGAAGAGGTGAAGCATCACTAGGATTTACTGATTAAGAAGAAGAAAAAAGAGAGAGAGAGAGAGAGAAAGAAAACAGGAATTTTGCTGATCTCAAGCTCATAGAATTTTAGAAGCCAGCACTGAGGGAGGCTATGAAGAGGAATCATTACAGTATTATTTCAGAGCAATGGCTCTATAAACTCTACCAGTGTGGGAGACTTTGCTTTCATTGTTATAGGTAGGAAAACAAATGCTATTACACATAACGAGGCCTTAAAAATGTGAAAGTTTCCGGAGAATTGCTGAGACAACTAAGAATCATATAACACACCTAGTGTGAGGACATTTCAGATATAGCTGAATGGGAAAATAACCCTACCAAGGTGTGGTGATCAGCAGGTTCAGTTTAAAATAGAAAATAAGTCCTTTATTACAAAAAGGGAAATTCTAGTTAATTAAGTCATCTGGCCTAAACACAAGATTTTTATATAGAGGAAAGCTTTAGGCAAAGTTTCATAAACTATCTAGAACATGCCTCCATTTGAAAAGAAAAACGTGCAAGAAAGAACATCAGACCTAGCTAAATGAATAAACAGAAAGTATATTAGAAGTAAGCAGAGAGCTATAAGGAATGGAAAAAAGGACTGAACAGCCAAGAAATCATCTTTTGAGGTCAAGAAGTGTTGGGATAAAATGAGAATAGCGAAAAGTCAAGCTGAGTTAGACCTTTAAAGGATATTAAAATAAATAGGAAAGAAAGGCAGTTTGGGAATATAAATAAAAACAGAATAAATAAAAAAGAAAGAAGAAGGCCAAAGTTGAGATTTAGGATAATCTAGATATGGGCCCCTTACTAAATGAATAGTTTGCCTCAGTTTTCAATACGACTAATTATTTCAATATGAAATGGAAGAGGCAAACTGAATAACAGAAATCAAGATAAATATTTATCAGAATGGAACTTGACTTAGAAATCAGACATCATAATGTAGTTAAGATTAGATAATTGGGTGATCACCCATTTCAGAATTTTCAAATAATTAGTAGGTAGTGTAGGTAGTGTACAATTTACTGGTGCAAATTGTATTCTTAATGAAACACATACTGTAGTTCAAGCATAACTATGCTTGCATAAAGAATATGGTGTAATATCATATGGGAAATTATGGGCCAAAATGAATTTGCTGAATAACTAGAGAAGGAAAGAATTTTGACTAAAAGAAGATCAAGTATAGAAAATAAATAGTGAATATCTAAAAGTACTGAAAATATATATAATAGACAATTCAGAATGAGTATAGACTTTCCCAAAGTTTGCTGTTGGTTCATTTATGCTCTTGACAGGAAAAAATAAGTGTGTGCTAATGCCACGTTGTTGCTGATGAGAAGTTGGATGACTTTGAGAATAGGAGAATTTGAAAAGAAAAAGAAATTAAATAGACCAAGGAAAATGGCAGAATGTCCAGTAACAATTACTGAAAACAATGCCAAGGAGAAACTGCTTTCAGACATGGCTATGAAAAACATGTAAGTAAAGTAGTCAATGGACAGTAGGGAAATAATGTTACATAGCATCCTCTTCTGTGGAATGCTGAAAAAAATCTAGTTACCTGCATCCACAAAAAATTAAGATCAGAAGACCAAAACCTGTTGGATGAGAAGACCTATGCTGGGCAAAAATAATAAAATAATTTGATCTCCTTACATTTGGCAAAACTAGTGGCAGAAACTTCATGCAAAGAAGATCAGGGTTATGGAAGCATGCAATAACTTGAAGCTCATCTGATTCTCATATTTATCAATGAAAGTACATGATTTTTTTTTCTCTCACCTCTCTTGCTCTTGTGTTTGAACACACTGAAAAAGCACTATTTTCTAAAGTATCATCACTTTTTGCTTTAGAATAGGATTTTCTAAATGAGAGTGTAACTGAGCCATCCAGCTTTGCTCTTAAATGACGCTTCTGGAAATCTGATCATGGCTATTATAATGTCTAATTTACTATTGTGTTTGAAAGTTCACTCCTGTTGAGGGTGGCTGTTGTCATGGAAAGTCAAAATCTTAGGCAGAAATTGAATTCCCTGCATTGTCTAGGGACTTCTCATTTCAGCATCAAACTTTGTACTGAGTGGTAGGAATAAGAATACAGTGCAGATAAGATTCACTCTTTCCAAAACTAGATGGGATTAGTGTGGATTGCTTGTAAACCATATTGCACCATGTATTTTTTTAGAAGCTATGTTTTTGTGAGAAATTTCTTTAAAAAAAAAACCAAAAAACAACAACAACAACAACAAACACAAAAACAATAAAAACAACACAACAAAAACAAACAAGCAAACAAAAAAAGCACAGGGAGAGAAATAATTATGAAACAGATCTGGTTTTTTTCATAATCAACTTTAAATTAAGGCTTTCATTGGTGTTTTTCATGTTTATAGCAATAGACATTCTAACCACTTGCAGAATCCTTCCTACACGCATTCAACATGCAGGATACTTTTGTAACTCTCCCTATTTATTCACAGGAGTTTCTGGATAAACCATTTGCTGCAAACACAATTTACAGGTTCCAAAATTCCATAACCCTCTGTGTTTTGTTTTGCAGGGATTTTGTTCGTTTCCTTTTAATAAATAAGCAAGTACTAAAAACAATTTTCAGGGCACCATACACAAAATCTGCAAACTTCTGACCCTAAAGTGTTGAGCTGTTGAGTGAAAATGACATTAAACTACACGTAGCTTCCCTTCTAGCCAAATAAAGCGGGGGGAAAAAGCTTTTCAGTAGAGTCTGAAGACTTCTGACAAGAATTTTATAGAGATTTATGCTTATGCCATAGTAATTTATGCCATAGTAATTTTGACCACGTGTTGAAAAAAAAAAACTTACAAGAAGTTAAAATGAAGCAATAGTGTCTGAAAATTACTGATAATCATCTGGTAGCACAAAAAACTTTCTATAAATAAGCATGGTGTTAAAGATGTGTACAACCTGTCCTCTGAGTAGCAAGAGGTACAAACCATATAACCATAAGCCAGAAATAATGAAGAATGTGTAGATGAGAGGATGAGAATTCCCTTCCAATACATCTTTTCTGACACAAGATATCCAGACTTTTGTTGTTTTTTCTGATAATTATTCCAATGAGAATACAGAAGAAATGTGCAAAGGAATCAGGCCAGATCTAGTTATTCCTGTAATACTTTTAGCCACCTCTTAAAGGATCAAGCAATAAATCTGTATTTCAGTGGGTCTTAAACCTAAGACTCAAGTTCTGTTACTTCTTAATGACTAGTTTCTACAAAATTCTGAAAAAGTACAGTGATGCAAGATGAGATTTCTCTGGTGTTACCAAGCCTTAAATTCATGCTAAAAACCAGTAGGATTAGGATCTTTTCATAGCTAAGAGAAACTCAGTGTAACTGCAATAGAAACAAACTGTCTGAAGCCTCATCTGCATTCCCTTTAATCTGCCATTCCTGCATAAGAGCGGGCATAAATTCATTTGTGTAAGGAACTATTACAAAGCACTATTGTTTATAAATGCTATGCTATTCAAATTACTTGTGACCAGAACTTTAATAACCATGTAGTTTACAAATAAAAATGGTGCCATCTTTGCACAGCGTGTTCTGCAATTATCCACTGCATTGAGAGCAATAGAACCAAGTTAGGGACTTGATTCAACTTCAGGTTTTTTCCCATTTCCCCAACATTTCTGGCTGACCTCAAATTAAAAGATTCCTGCTACAGTTTAGCTGGCTGCTTTTCTTAGGATCTATTTTATATCATATATGATACTTGTTCTTCTCAAATTCTTCTGTACTTGTTTTAGAGATTGTTTTTCTTGCTTGCTTCCTTCCCTATGCAGAATTTGCTGACAACTTCTGTGTTAGCTAACTAGAGACAGACAGTCATACTCAGACAAAGTAACAAAGGACTTGGACTTTCACCCCACGGCTGTAGTAGAGGGAATCTGGAGCAGAATCTTTTCTAGGGTAGAAGGAGACAGAACAAAGTTTTCTGTTGATACTTTTAAAATGCTGAGCTTGTAGGAAAAAATAAAATTAGTTGTAATGTTGCAGTAGTTCTTAGCCACCTTTTACCTGGCAATCTGACAGGATAAATCTATCAGCATAAGGTAATTAAAGCACTTTTGTAAGAGATATTCAATCAACAATAAAGACCTTTCTCAAAAAATTACAGTGAAGAAGCAAAGAAAATGGAGAACTGTGTAGCCTTTGATGTTTTCAAATACTGGTTTAAAAGATAAATTTTAAAGAAATGGGGATTACAGGAAAATACAGGATGACTATAGTTGACTGTGATTTGTAATCTACAGGAAGTAAGATGTTATATAATCAAAGGGTCCATTTTGGAGTTACTCTTTATGATTCCATGAAAGAGAAAGGAAAGGTAAAATCCACAGTGCTCTTCCATCTTTCTTTCTTTTCCATCCTCAGTTTCCTCCTCCCCACATCCACACTTAGAATAATTCCCTTCCAGTCTTTTTTGGGGGAGCAAATTACTTTACCTCCCACAGTTAAAAATTCTAAGATATAAGATTGAAAATAATAGCTTCACATTTTTGCTGTCATTCCACTTTGAACTTCCATCCATTGACTGCAGTTAATAAGATTTTCCACCACATTGTGGTAAATTCTGTGTATTATTGATAATGAACTCTCAATGATCCATCAACAATGAATTTTTAGGCGTCAAGCATCCTGCTGTTCTGTGCAGGGAAGTGCTTTCAAAAAGCTGTAACCCATCTCTGAAAGGTACTTCAGTGGGATCTTTAAATGTCTTACATTTTACTGTTAATCTTGCTGACAATCCTATGTAGAAGTTCAGTAGAACTGGAAACAGAGTGCTGATTATACTCAACGTTTTTTGATAAAATACTTTCTAAATATGTGAGTGCGTTTTTTGGGGGCAGAAGAGAGTTTATGGGTGACTGAGTTGATTACATGGCATTTGATTTAACCAAGATAGAAATCACAATAAACTGACTGGAGCAATGCACCATAAGATATGATGATGTTCAACTTAAATTAATCACATCATGGTTCTGTACTTGACAGTTTCAGGGAACAGCTATAACCCAGACATTTGCATTTTCCCATCTTTATCATCAGAAAGCTAAAATCTTGTTTGTTTATTTGTTTTGGTGCTTTTTTGTTGTTCTTGTTTTTAATTGGGTCTAGTTTGAGGGTTTTTGTTGTTGGGTCAGAAAATGAGCTTCAGCTCAATTTATTGTCAGCTATAGAGTGGCTTCTTGAGCATTTACTCCACATGGACTACACACATGGAAAGTCTAAACTATCATTTTCCCGTATCCTTTTTACTTTAACTCCAGAATATTACAGAAAAACAGCTTGATGTTTTAAAAGCAGTTCTCAGAAGGGAAAATAAAAGGACTCAGAGTAACTCTGAATGCAAGATTTTATCCTCTAATTCAAACTGTAGTATTAAAACTTCTGTTTTTCAAGGCTAGAAGAGAAATTGTAAGATCAATAATATATTAAAGGAACTAGGAAGAAACAAGGAATTTATAAAAATTGTCTTACTGGATCTAAATGGTGGAGCTATTAGTGATCAAAAAACCAGACACATCTAGATAAAAGGATTTGACTGTTATGACACCTGAATGACATGAAGGAGTGGCACAGATAACCTTTTTGTTTTCCAGCCTTGAAAATTTTGGCAAATAAATGGGCTATGTGCCAGTACATAAAGCTGGGCAGTTTATTATTTTCCAGTTTTCACAGTGTTGAAGTTGCTATTCGATTGTTTGTCTTTTTAACTGTAATTAATGGGAAAGCTTCTATTCAGCACTGAAAATATATTATTTCATAATCATTACCAGATATGGTTTTCTCTGGTAAAACATGCATAAAGCTGAAGGAAGTATTTCAGTAGAAAAAAAAAGGAATGGACTGCAGGAACTAAAACAGATAATATAAAGATTTTCAAGATACTCATTGTCATCAGCACTTAAGGAACAAAATAAATTATTTTTTTTTAATTCCTCAAGACAAAATGTACCTTTGGTTTTTACTTGTCCTTCTAATAGGAAAATTAGTAGATTATTAATCAGCTGGAAAAGTATGGTAGTAATAAATTTGCCTTTATTAAGGCTTTTGACATTATTTGTCATCACATCTAGAAGCCAAGGATGTGTGGCCTGAAAGAGCACATTTTTACATGGACTGAAAAGTTACCAGGTGGATGATGCCTCAACATCCAACTGGCCAGCAGGCACAGTACCCCAACAGTTCATACATGGACCCATATCACTGGAGTATTCATCAGCAAAATGGAGCACAGCACATAGGAGGAAATTTGTTTATCCTATTAAAAAGGAAGCTACAGGGTGATACAACTCCTTACAACAACCTGAAGTGGTGTGACAGAGATGAAGAAACAAAACTTCCCTCTAACTGCAGCCTGAGGTGTTCAGATTAGACATCAAGTGAAAAACATTCACTGGGCCAAATGCAGCACTGGAACAGGTTGCCCAAGGTTATGGACTTGGAGATTTTCAAAACCAGAATACCCTGGTAGCTCTGGTCTGATGTTGGCCATAGCCATGTTTCAAGCACAGGGTTGAACTTGGTCACTTTGAACCAACATCTCTGCAATTCCATGAGTCTATAATTTGACTTTCCTCAAGGAAGGCATTTGATGTCAAGCAGATTGCCACCACTGTGGTGATCTCAGTCCGTCTTCCAGGCTTAGTCTTGAGAATCCAGAGTTCATACATATGCCAAATTTGCATTGATCAAAAGGAAGACTTTGATCTTGTTCTTTAATTAAATATGAGTTCTTAGAGTGGCATTAAACTCACATAATCAATCAAGAAAATATGCTTTGATCTGACCAGCCAGAGAACTGGAATTATGGAAAGTTAAAGTAAAATAAAAACAATAAAAACCCCCGTGATTTACCTAACATGACTGTTCCCAGATATAAATGGTAAGATCAGGATAAGAAAAAAAAGAGCTTGGGATTTAACATAAATAACTGAGTGACTTTTATTTAGGATTACTTGAGTCCTGTTGCTTTTGAACAATAAGTATTCCTTTCATGTTTAATTGTTTAAAAACTGACAAATAGAGACATGTGTAGAAGGGGATTCTTCTCCAAAATAGATTTCTGCATAAAATTAAGTCAGTGCAGGAGGTTGGGGTTTTTTTTTACTGAGAAATTGTTATGTTCCTACCAGTAATATTTTTGCATACTCATATTTCATGGTGGTGTGTGAAAGGACAGAAGTTCCACAATGGAACTGATCTCCTATCAGGTGTTCCATGAGAAACATAAGGGCACAATAGAAAAACACAGACAACAAACGTTCTGTTCTGATCTCTAATAGCAATGAATTCTAAATCAGGTACAAGGCATCAAGTCAGTATTCCACTCTCAAGTCCTGGCAGTTGGTCTCATAATCAGTAAGAGGTACACAATCTAAAAATAAAAAAAGCTGCTCTTCAAGAATACTTAGAGTGTTATAAGCTTATAACAGCACATAAAGAGAAAGCATTTTCTAATAAAATTCGCTAGTAACTTTTGGTTTGGCTACCCTCTGCACGACTTGAAAAGGTACAGGAATGGCATTCTTAGAAGCAAAGAAATGTGCAGAATTCACAAATAGTTTTGCCTTCCAGATGTAACCACTTACCTCGTGCTCCCTGTCCATTTTCATGGTTGCAAATTACAAAAATTTATGAACTCTCAAACTGAAATTTTTTATTTCTCTCAGATTTAACTCCAAAGTTTCTCATTCAGGAAATATGAAGAGTTTGTTAAGTTTTTAATTAACTCAGAAAAATGCTGGTAGCTAATCTCCTACGTACTTTGGGTATTTTGTCCCAAAAAAAAGCTGATTGTGTCTTACTTTTGGCTAACTTAAATAGAACCAACTTCAGGTAGAATTGGAAGTCAATTCATCAGTCTAATGGTCAACTACATGTTGCAATAATACTGAAATACTAGATGTATTAAATTATTATTGTTATTTTAGAGCAAGCAATTCAAATATTATCAAGCAAAGAATTTAAAGGTTAATACTTTACACTAACATCCTGAGATGTTTGCCATCTGGAATGGATCCATATCTCTAGACAGATTTTTAAAAATCCAATGAATCTACATATAGAAATTGGAAAGAGAAGCATCACTAAAGGAAAGAACAGATTGTTATGCACTGAAGGTACCATTTTCAAAGCAAATCTGTGTGGAAATCAAAAATATAATGAGGAATAATTTTTAAAATTTATGTCGTAGAAATATGAAAATACAGAACAGAGGTGCTTCTGAAAACAGTTATAGGATTCTGCTTCTAGCTTTAGCAATTCAGATAAACTGCAAGAGATAATGGTTTTCAAGTGGTTTTTCTTCCCTCTGCTGTGCATGCTTAGCTTTATGTGTTTGCTCTAATTAAACAAAGTTTAGTCTGTTCCTTGACAGCAAAACCAGTCTGAAATGTGGGTGAACACACCACTCACTGGAACAGTCAGGGTTTTGGATAGGATCTAATCCAATACCTTTTTGACACTCCATGCACTGTATTTATATAGAATACGGGTGCCAGTGTCAAAGACAACAATACAGAAAGTCAATGCTATGGCAGCCATCTGTGTACATACCTTATTTATCAACCTCTATTGAAATCTCAGCTGCTGATACTGCCAATGCTGCTGTGCATACTTTAACTGAAGGAACTAGGTACTGGCATCCATCCATGGCCTTGTTTGATGTAAAGATGCACTAGTGAAAAGTAGCATGGGATACATCTTGTCTGTCTTTAGGTACCTAAACATGTGTATGTCTCACATGTTGATGTCTGCATGGTAGACAGATACAGCCAGATGTCCAGAAACCACGCCTAACCTCTCCTACCCAAGGCTTCCAGGACAGAGAGTCACTCCCTCTATGCTGTGAGCACTTCTGATATCCAGAGGCAGTACCACAGTGTCAACATCTTCTCTTCAAGAACACAGCCAAAAGAATGTGACAGCTGCAGAATGTGCACTGAAAATGGAGACCTGGTTTCTACAGCTTTTCAGTCTGACCAGATTCAAATTCAAATTTGAATTCATATTTGCCACATCCAAAAAACATGCCATTTGATTGGACTGAAAAAGAGTAGTAGACTCCTGTTATAGCTAAGCCATTGAGCACGTGGGAGCAAAAGTCTTATGAGGCCAACAAGGTCTCAGGGATAAGATGTCTGGTGGCCAGGTAATTCAGAAATAAGGTCTGATATGAAGCTGTTTCCATCTGAATTACTTCTAGAGTTTTATCCAGTAGCATAAATGGATGAATACTCCTAATGTAAGGACCTGGAATGGGTACAGTAAAGAAAATGTAATTACACTTACTCAAAGTCAGGCAGTTCATTGTCTCAGAGTTCAATTTATAAAGTCATAGAGATGCATTTTTATCCCATAGCAGAAGATAGGTTTTTAAGATAACTGGAATCAACTGTTCTATAAGTGACCTGCTTTCTGTCACTTTTCTCTCATTTTTCCTCTTCCTGGAACATAAAGGAAACAAGATATTTTACTAGACTAGACACAACTTCTAAATTGCCATCCTCCTTTAAAACCAAGGTTTTACTTTTCATTTTGTTATTGGGAAATGTCTAGCAGCAACCAGAATATTCGAGATACTGTCACTTCAACCTTGTGAGGAAGAGAATTTTTGAACTGGTTGCTCCAAATCCCCTGGCTCTTTTTTGTTATACTGGAGACTCACACATTATCTCACTGATCATCCTCTTTTACCTCAGGAATATACATACTTCAGCATCATTGCTTTCCAAATTCAGCCTTCTTGTGGAGTGGCTGTTTTGAATTAATTTTCTGTAGATGTATTTTCTGTTTTCCAAGTTGACTCTCATTCTGTTATTCTCGGCCCATGTTTCAGTTTTTTCTAGGACCCTCTATGCCTGTCTTGACTGCTGCTGGAACAACCTCTAATTTAACATCATCTGTGATTTGCATTATCATGCTTGTGTTTCAATTCCAGATTATTTATGTGAATTTTAAAGAGGACAGCACCTTAAATAGAGCCTTGTGGCACCCCTATAGCCAACTCATACAGTTCAATATGTTGTTGTTGTTTATTATCACATTTTGTTTGTGCTCTATGTGCCAGGTTTCAGGCTGTGTGATGGAGCTCAGATCCAAGCCAATTGTAACTCATTTGAAATGTAAGATTTCGTCAGACGTTGTATTGAATGCTATACCAAAACCCATATGATATCCTCTTTCCTTTCTCAATTGCTTTTGTAACTGTTCCACAAAAAATAATCAACATTTGTACTAGACAGTTTTCACTTCATAAATCCAGACTGCTAATGGGTCATGGTTCTATAATCTTTTTGTCTGCTTTATGCCAGTTCAGGATTAAGCCTTGTATAAAACTATATATAGCTTGGGATCCAGCTGCAGGTAAGTGGCAAGGTCTTACTGGAACTTGATGAAGTGCCTGGACTGATTGCAGCGATCTTCATGGGGGAGCAGTGTTTTGTTACAAGAGCTCTCTCTAGTGGTCCTGGCTATTCCACTCGTTGTGTGACTCCAGTGCTGCAATCTAGAGTGGCTGACTGATGCATTTTCCTTCTGCCAAACTTTGGAGACATAAACCTGCTTAGTTCCAGCATCAAATTACAGTTAAATCGTATTGAGAAGAAAAATAATAATAATAATAATAATAATAATAATAATAATAATAATAATNGCTATTCCACTCGTTGTGTGACTCCAGTGCTGCAATCTAGAGTGGCTGACTGATGCATTTTCCTTCTGCCAAACTTTGGAGACATAAACCTGCTTAGTTCCAGCATCAAATTACAGTTAAATCGTATTGAGAAGAAAAATAATAATAATAATA
>VZRX01010767.1:14411-27916 GCA_013398075.1 Notiomystis cincta
ACTTCAGAGTATTCCTTTCCAACAAGGAGAAATCTTGAAATTTTGATTCAAAATAATATCTCTAAGTAACATTAACTACCAATAAAATATAAGGATTTTGTTTTAAGCAGTGAGAAAGCCCCAGACTGGTGCATACAGAAATAGGGTGGGCAATCCCTCTTGCTGCCTACCCCACATTCCTGCCTGAAACACAGTTGAGATATTGTCTAACCCAGCTGGAGCACTTCTGTCAGCACTAGGACTGGAGTGGCTCCTGCAGGGAAGGCTATTTTATTTGCTGTGGACAGAGCAACTGCTCAAGTCATAAAGCATGTACAAGGTGTAATGCCCTGGCCTACTCTGCAAGTTTGGGGAAGGTAGTTTGATTTACTCTGGGTAGTGCCTGAGAGAAACAACAAAATTCTCAGGAAGTTGAATACTTGAAAGCTTTAGAACATTAAGAATAAGGTACCTAGCAAATTTTAAATGAACATCCAGACAAAGTAAGGCCTTTCTCACATGAAAAAGGGAAATTTCCTAGATACTTTACGTGGGGGAGATTTTCTTGGCCCTTAGTATTTAATTTGTCTGTCAGAACCCCAGGAAAGCCAAAACCTTGGTGCCTGACCAGTGTGTCAGCATCCTGTTAGGGGAACCCTTCACTGAGCAGTCCTGATGGACTGGGAGGTGTTTTCACTGACTTAGTCGGGGAAATACAACAGCACAAGGGAGACCCCTCAGAAAGTCTTCCCAGTGTATGAACCCAAAGGGGTCTTCCTCTTTATGTGAGTGTGTTACCCTCTGCCTTCAACTCCTAGTACCCTTGAAGGATTCACACCACGTTTCCAGAATAACACCCTTTATTAATATAAAACTGTGACAAATTAATGTTTGACGATTGCCATTGATATTATCTGACTGCAAAAATGTATTCAAAGCAATACACAGACAAGCTCAAATCCCCAATAAAATATCCAGTATACTTGGGTATGGTTATTACCAAATAGACATCCCTATGGGGAAGAAGACAGTTCAGCCTGTTTACTGATCCCAGGAGTTACAATGCAGTCTTCTCTAAATTTCTCCTCATTCTTGACTTAATTCTTTACCTCTTCTCTATGTTTACCTGGAGATTGAGTGACTCTAGTCATCTGTACCTCTGTTATCAACTGGTGTAAAATTCTCTCACTTTGCTTTTAAAGATACAGACAAAAAATATAGAGTGCCTGCCCAGTGAGGGGAGGTTGTACCTTGGAGGCTGGTATCTTTGGCATGGAGAGAGAGGTGCATAAATATTATATTTAGGCTGTAATGAACCACTTTCATCCAAGGAGAAAGATTTTGCTTCAGTGGGAAACCTCTGTGAAGTTAGAAAGCTGTTATCTAACCGCTATTAGTTAAACTTCATGGGATGAAACACACAACTGGAACACTGCAACTCATGGCTTATATGCAGATCAAAGCACAGGCACTCAAAAAAGGGGCAGAGGACAAGAGTTGTCCCATATGTAAAAAATATTGATTGATTCCACCAAGCTGTCTCTGGAAAACAGTGATGAACAGATTGAGAGTTTATGGACAAAAATTAGAGTCCAAGCCAATAAATGAAACCTTGTGTCTTGTGTTTACTCCAGTCAAGGGGAACCTGTCAGTGAAGTTCAGCTACAGGAAGCAGCATCACACTCACAGGCTGTGCTCATTCTGGGCACTTTTCTGCTGACAAAATAGAACAGCAAGCTGTAAACAGCCCTGAAAAACCCTGGGGGACATTGAAGATAGGTTCATAATACAAGTGAAGCCCAATCAGAGGCAAACCCTTCCTGGATCTGTAGCTTCGCAACACACGTAAACTAACTAGAGAGGTCCAGGTTCTTGTCAGCCTGGGTTGCAGCTGGTTTTTGCTTCAGTTTTCAGTCTTCATACACCCCTGAACATCAAGTCCTGCCCATCATAAAAGAACACCAGGTTCATGACTCCCTGGGGACCCTGAACAGTCTATGGGACCTGGTGAGATGTATCCCATAGTCCCAAGGGAATTGGTTGATGCAGCTGTTAAGCCACTCACCACCATATTTGAAAATTCATGGCAGTCAGGTGAAGTTCTTGGAGACTGGAAAAATGGAAACATGGCACTCATTTTTAAAAAAGAATAATAAGGAGGACCCTAGGAACTATCAGTCAGGCAACCTCATATCAATGCTTGATTAGATATGGAGCAGACGTTCCTGAAGTTATGTCAAAGCACATGGGAGACAGGGGGGTTTTCGGAGACAGGGAATGTGGTTTCACCAAAGGAAAATTAAACACAGCCTTAAGTAAGTCAACTACTGAGGAAAAAGATATTTCAAAATTTTTTTTTATCTCGTCTCCCAGTTTGAAACCCTAGCCCTGTATTCTCACATACTGCAATATCCCTGAAGTAGATGGTCCTGACATAAGACATTTTATTCAGAGACAAAATTTTGCATTTTATGAAATTTCTACAGAGGAGGATCAATTTCAGTTTTGTGTTTCTTTGAAACAGTTTGAATTATACTGTTTTGGTTTACATTCTTCTTTACCAGTCTGTGCTGCTTTCTTTTTCAATGTGGCATCAGAACACAAACTTCAGTTGCTCACTGTGCCCTAGCACATACTTAGGTTAAAATTGGTCACTTCATGAGCAGTCTTATAGGAAATATTTTGACTGGTCTCCTCACTTCCTACTGCTTTTTTCCTTGAAACAAGTTTAAAATTAATGTTTTCTGAAAGAGAGTTCTTTCATATTTTTTATGGACCAAAAATCTCCCATTTAGTGAATGCAAGGCATTGCTGAGAATTCTTGTTTTTATCTCTAAAGAAAAAGAATGAAAACTATGCTAATTCCTTCCTCAGGTAATTGCTGCTAAGTTCATATCTTCTGAGTGTTGAAAATGTACAATGAGGCATGAGAGAGCATGGAGATTATAATTTGTCTTCTCCACAGGGGTTTCTTTTAAAAATAATATGTTTTGCTAATGTAGCACCTTAGCACCTCAAAGTCCATTCTGGAAAGTGCCATGGCATTAGTTAAGGCTAAATGTTCGGGTTTGGCTGGGCATTATTTTTTTTAAATTTAATTTAATTTTATTTTATGTAGGGAAGTGCTGAAAGAATGTGCAAACGAACTGAAGTTATCATTATTGAGCTTCTATCCCATAAGACTTCACTGGATATTCTATTATATTATTCAATTTCCCATTGACCTGATTTTGTTCCCCTGATTATAACAGTCAGAGGATTGCTCAGAATGCTCAGGGTGGCTCCTGTAATAAAACCAGTTAAGCCTAAAACCTCCCCCCATGCTCTTTAAAGTATAAGTGAGCTTTAAATTGATTGACTAAAATAAAACACCCTCCTCATTCCTCAGGGAATTTGTCAGCTGAACTTAGGTCACACTGTGAGTTCTTGCTTGGGTGTCCAGGGAATCAGTATTGAAAATGATGAGAAGTGATGCATCTTGGTCATATGAAAACCCTGAGGGATACAAAATTTTATTAGGTGGCAGATGCAAAACACAATGAGCCTTCAACCCAGCCATTTTATACCTAGTAAAGAGTCTATCTGAGTTAAGCTAATTTCCTCCACTTGTCTGGGAATCTATGAAAAGATCTATTGCTCAAAGAAATTCTGTTAATAATTTTTTTTTCCATTTGTACCTCTGTCTTCTGTTATGGTCACAAGTTAACACAATAAAGTCTGAATGAGATCAGTTATTTCTACAATCAGGACAGACCTATCTTTCTTTAAATTATATTAATTTTGGACTGTTCCAGTTACCTGCCTTTGAGGAATAGAACATCTACAGTCAATTAGAACAAACTTATATCTATTGGTCTTTGTACAACTAGCACTGTACTTTCTTACTTCCAGCATATTTTATGCATTTTGAATATTTAGAGTAATTTAAATTTACTGAATATTTCATAGCTGAAAGAGTGGGGCTGTCAAATTCTTACTTCCACTATAGGGGAAATTAATTAAATTCATGCTATTAAGTGATGTTCTTTTTTTCATGTATAGAACAATCTTTACATGCATGAAGCCATTTTAAAAAAGTATATCAACGTGATAATATTCATAGCTGAATAAGAACAAGCATACTTTATAATTACTAGTGTTGCAAATGTATCTTTGGGTTCTTCTTTTTTCAATAATCACTAGAGCAGGAGAAAACCCACACTGAATAACATTTTTATTCTGAGATAAAATTATATTTGAGGAACCACCATTTTAATTTCAATTTTTTTCCTATCACATACAGTATTAACTTAAAAACTGCAAACTTTCCCAAAAATTAAGCTTCAAAACTTTCACAAAAATTGAAAAGTAAAGATTACAACTCATGGAAAAATTGCTAAGTGAAAATTAAAATATCTGCACTTTCTGGTGTGTCAGTTAAGACCATGTGACTAACATGAATGGGACTGCTTAGTATATTAGGGAGTACCCACCAGAAACAGCCAAATATTCCTTAGGTATATAGTCACACAGACCTGTACACTGTGAAGTCACTTACACCCTCAAAAATTACTGTGAGATGTTACCAAACAAGAGCCATTTCCATATGCTTTGTACCCAAGTTCAGTGGTTGCAAAAGCCAAGACTGATATTTACCCAAATGACAGGTTTCCTACCTGGTAGGCTGTTTCGTGCTACCACTTACACACAACAGGCAACAGCTACAACTTTCTGTGTCTCTAATCCAAACTATGACTAATCAAAAATCAAGACACAAATATCATGGGTTACCTTTCTTATAACTATATATTTATTTTATAATTTTTTTGTACCTACCACATTCACATATTTCTTGAACTGTGAAACTTTTGTCATCCAGTAATAATGAAAAAACAGGATGACAATGAAATTTTATTGTTTCAACCCATATATTTCAAGAAATATAAAATGCTTCTTTTATTTTGATAAATAGGAAGGTCAGTCAGTCAGTCCCATACATGTGACATCCCTGGGATCTCTCAGAGAATTCAGGGCAGCTAGCTTGACTGAAGTGGTAGATGGATATGAGTCCTTTGGGAGGCACTCACATGGAAGGGAGGAGGGGGTGCAAATGAGCCTCCAGCTGTGTGGGACAGATGTCAGGGGGGAGAGCCTTGTGCCAGGGTCTGACTGATGAGGCTAGCAGCATGGTGGGAGTGAGCTACAGACCAGCCAGTGCAGGCGAGGAAGTGGAGAAGCCTTCTCTAAACAGTTGGAAAAGGTGTCTGCCACAGAGCCATGACACCTCCCAGAAGGATAGTTTGGCAGGACATAAATAATCAGAACTTCTGGGGAGTTTTAGAGGGAACTTCCCAATAAAGAAACTGGATGGGCCAAATGGGGGTGACACGCAGCTGGATCTACTGTTTGCTAACAAAGAGGCACAGGATGGGCATGTGGTAATCAATGGCATCCTCAGCTACAGTGACAATAATGGTCTTTGAACTCCTGAAAGGAGGACACAGAATCTGAGCTTCACAAGAACAGATGTCAGCTTATTCAGAAACTTGAGGACGGTATTCCAGTTTCTGAAAACAGTTCTAAATGGCAAACCAGAACAGTTTTTCCCAATACTCAAAAAATCAAAGCTCCTTTGGCTAAGTGGGAAACTCTCAGCATAGCTTCAATGGAAAAAAGACTGCATAAAGGGTTGAAATAGGGCCAGGTTACAAAAGAAGAACTAAAAGCATTGCCCTTCACAGATGCACAAATAGCATCAGGAAAGCCAAACTCGCTGAAGTTGGAGGCATATCATAGGCAACAAGAGTTTCTATTGCTCTGTGAGTAGGAAAAAGCTAAACAAAGGCAAAGTGTCAATGCTGCTGAATGAAGGCTGTTGGTTTAGTGACAGTGGAGAGAGAACACTGAGGTATTCACTGCCTTTTTTGCCTCAGAGCTCACACACAAGCTGTGACAGGCCTTGCAGGTTAGTGACAGGAGGAGGGGAGCTACCAGACAAGTGTGAGGGCTGAGTCAAAAACTGCTTGTAAGATATCATCCCTCTTGAGTCTCTGGGATCTGATGAACAGTACCAAGGAGGGCTGAGATAATATGCCAATGTCCCTTCTGGGTAATTTTGTCTTAGGTTTGAAACGTCATGGACACCAAAGAAAGCCTTTGGCAACTGGATAAAGACAAATTTTACATCCATCTCCAAAACATGGCCAAAAAAAGAAAAAAGTGAAGCTGTGAGCCAGTTGGCCTCAGTTTCATCTGCAATAAAGTCACATTTTGTGGCAGGTGAGGGAGAAGAAAGAAATTTAGGATAGCCAACACAGATTAGTTATGGGCAAAATAGACCTGCCCAACCTGACTCTTTCATTGATAAAATAACCAGATATGTGGGTGTGGGCAAAATACTGGTTGTAATTTATTTCCATTATTTCCATACTCACTCTTTATTGTTAGCAATCTAGACTACAAACAGTCAGTAGAAGAGAATTTCTAGCACTCTGTTCAATAAAGCAGAACACAAAACAGGTTTCCCTGAAGCCTCCCTGCCATATTGGGTTCTGCAAATGAGTAGCTTCACATTAAGTAAAAAAACAGTTTCTGACTGCACTAGACACAGTGAATAAGTGTACCATATAACTGTTTTGTTTACATTGTAATTTTCCCCCTATATATCAAAAGACATTTATCTTTTTGAATTTCACTTGAATGTTCAAGAAGGTATTCAACTCTTTGAATCTTCAACTAGTTTTGGTGACTTAAATGAACTACATCATTTATTCCCATTTTGTACTTAGATTAAATCAAAAATTATGTGGTGTCTTTGTTCAAAATTTACATGAACCCTCTTCTGTTCTTTAGCTTTGCTATCATGTATTTAAGATCTTAAAGAAAGAGCATGGAGAATGAAGTCTTATTTACATGCTAGCGAAAGGCCAAGTTCTGTTACTTGATAATCATGTGCTAGCTCAATAGCAAAGATCAAAGACATTGTATTATTACTTACAGTGCTAGGGCTTGTAGCTTGGGATTTATTTTTTATTCAATAAGAGGAAAACATTATAAAACATTCCTGCTCAGCCCACCCATGGCCACCAAATTAGGAAAAAACTTTATTGCCCATCTGGTCTTTCAGATATGTTCTTGCAGTTATTCATGTTTTTTTACATAAAAGTTGAGCTCATAGTACAAAAGCAGAGCTAAGGTGCTAAGTTTCTAAATCTTTAGCTAAGGCTTCCAAGCCCTTGTTTCCTGGGTCCATTCAAGGTATAAAGATATGTATAAAGTTAACTGTAATCTCAGATAACATGTTTGGGTTTTTTTCATATAGAAATACACTTTATTAAATTATTTTAATTTTAGTTTAATTTTCTACTTCTTCAACAAGAGAAGAGCAAGACACAAAAAAGTAGCGTACTGCATTCCTATTTATTTAAATAGAATGGTGATTATTATTTCATAAAATCACAGTTCTGAAAATAATTATTCTAATGTTCTCACAGAAGAAAATCTGTTAGAATTTTTCAGGTTGTAACAACAGCTTTATAGCTTCAGTAACTATGTTTGTGAAGTTGGGTTTTATTTGATTGTTAAATGTGACTGCTAAATTGACACACTCTACAACTCTAAGTGCACTGTGACTCTGTAATATTGCACATTAAGCTAGAAAAGCCACTGTTATGTGAATTTAGGTGTGTATTTAAAATACTCAGGGTTTTCAGAGCAGTTACTGTGCAATTCATTGGTCAAGTAAATAAAACAATTGTAAGAAATTCAAACACAACTTAAAGTGTTAATTAAACTGCTGTGGGCAATTAGTAAGAATCTGTGGAAAGACTCACACTTTGTGTGCATTTGACCAAGACACTGAAGCATCATAGACTGGCATGACAGTGACCCACACAATTAGTAAGGAGAAGACACTTGCCAGGTTTCAATGTAAAGTAACTAAAAGAGTGATTTGTTAGAAACACAGAAAGATTGCATTCTATAATATCGATTAGATGTCACATTTTCATTCACGTCAAATCTTACAGATGTAGAAAACCTCCAGAAAATAAGTCTTAAAGTCACAAGCACAGACATTAGAGCTCTCTCTTGAATATTTTTAAAATAAATTTTTAAAAAGTTCCTTTATTTCAGATGCAAAACAGTGCATTTCACCATACAATTTTCTCCACAATATAACCTAAATTAACCATTTCATATCTGAAAACACCTGTCTAAACAGAACTTTAGGATGTACAGATCTCATACTGACATTCTTTTCACACTTGTGAATGTGAAAATTCCATAATTTCCTGAAGTGACCTATAAGCAGTTGCCTTCCAGTAGTATATACTGTAGGAAACCCCAGGTAGTTGTATGAGGGATATGATAGCACTCTTAATTTTCAACGTGATTATTTTTCAATATTATTTTATTGGTAGCAAATTGAACACCCCTTCTTGCCAAACTTTTTTTCCCTCACAATTAAATGCTTTGCAGCACAGTTGTATTCCACGCAGATATTAGAATAATAAACAATATACAGAATTTCAGGAAATTTTTAAGTAAGTGTTGTGATAATGGAAATAATTATTCTCAATCTTCATTTTCAGTGAACTTACTTACCATCTGCTTTTGTGTCTGAACAAATCATCCCATGAAACTGACTGTCTGTGGATGGTAAGGAGTAGATTTCAAAAAGGAAACTTTCAATATCCTACACACTTCTCATTAAATAAATATCTTTTAAGGCTTTCAAGGGTCTAAAGAAGTCCAAACTTTCAAAAAGTTCTAAGTGTTTGATATTTGTAACAGATATAATACACTGAATGAAATATTTTGATTTAAATAATTAATAAGTTAATCAACAGAACTGAGCATTTTTTTTTCAGGGTCTCCCCGGTTCTTCTCATATCTTAACATAAAAGAATATGATCACATGTTCAGTAGGTGATTGATTATATACACCAGAGTGACATTTGTATTCCTGAATTATACTCAGTACAATTTTAGAAAGCTCTGTTCAAAGGAAAAATTAAAGGGAGGGAAAACGGCAATAATTTAGTCCTTTAGGAGATTTGGACTTTGTAGTTTAAATTATAAAATAACAATGCTAATCGGGTTTGTGCTGTATTGGACAGGAAATTAGAAACAGAAAGTGAGAGGCAGAGCCCACCAAAATTGTAGGAGGATAGCCAGACCCTTCAGCACTGGGATACTCTTTTATTAAATGAAGAAACAGACAGATGAGGAAAACCTTGCAGTGCCTAACAAAAGTTAAAGGCCAAAAGTTTTATTTGAAGTCAAAACATAACTGTCCAGATCAGTTAAGGAAGTTAAAAAAGGAACAGTAAATTATTTCAGTCCTGTACTCCTTAGTCCCTCAATATATGCTACAAAGACAAGATACTTCACCCAGCTGCTCTTCCAATTTTGACAATGTACAAAAGACACATTATTAAGACTTCAAGACAAAGTTTGACTCTGAGTGAAATCTAGAGTAATTTTAAAAGACATTTTGTCCAAATGAACCCCCTCAATTCAGCAGGATTTGGAAATGTCATTTATTTATATCTAGAGTCTATTCCTGAAATGCTCCTGTGGCACTTGGACAGGGCATGACCAACAGACTTTTCTGGACAACTTAAAAAATAGGGACATCCTTCCTCTCACTGGACTTGTATTCTTTTACTGCTAGTGATGGTTGTATAATTGTATAGCTTGTTGTAATTATAGTTATAAAATAGTAATTTAAAACTCTAATCAGATTTTCTTTCCCTTATATTTGCATCTCTTTATTAAGAGTATGTTAGTACGAATGATGTCTTTATATTTCCATTTATATTCTTAAAAACAAGTAATTTATCCCACCAGAATTTCACCATAAAATATCAGAGGATGTCTTAATTCATGCTTCCTCTGCTATTTATGTTCTTGAGTTCAGAGGTCACAGGACAAACACTATTCTCTCTCTGTAAAATATGTATCTAAGGCCATAAACACATGAGGTAAAAAAATGACTTCTTTTCTAAGTGTTCTGAAAAAATGGACTTCTTTCTTACAATGTGCTTACTAACATGGTCTTTTGACTGCAAGTTTCTTAAGAATAAACCAGCTTTTCATTTCTATATGCTTGACATTACTGGAAAGGTAATTAAATAGTAAATAGAAATGTATTGACAGCTAACACATTAAAGCAAGTGTTTTAATGTACTTGTGCTGATACTGAAATAATTTCTCAGAAACCCCATTCCTCCTAACAAATTAATAGCATACTGATACTAGGAGAGGCTCCATTTTTCTTTTTGCTAGTTTTTATCTCATTTTCCTGAGACAATCCAAAGCATTCATTCTTCATTCTTCATCTCCATTCTTCTTATCACATTGTCTGTGACTGATGTACATGTTTAGCTTCAAGATTCGTTTTTTACTTTCAGGATAATGGTGTTAGTAATAAAATGTGAAGACATATTTCTAATAATTTTTTTAAACAAAGTCAAGTCGTAGCAATATTATAAAAAAGATAGAAAATCAAAAAACCCTTCTTGAATCAGTCCTCCTACACTCTTAAATGCTTCTAGAACAAAAAGTTACGAGTACCCAAGTGTATTCTAATATAACAACATCTCCAAGAAACAAGCATATTATTTGGATCCCATCTGTCATAAATTTGATGTTGATTAGTTACCTCCTGAAAAATATGACAAAATTAAGGTATTAAATCAACAAGAAACACTATCCAAATCTGGGTTTATGCTGAAATGGATCTCTTTTCCTGGCTTCCTCTTCCTATGGGTAAATTTTGTGTTTCTTTCAGGCAAAATTTTGAATAGTACAGTAGACATTATACATATGTACTATGATTCATGTACAGAGAGATTAAGACAAATGAACTCGGTGAATTAGTCTTCAGAGAAAATCAATTTCTTACTAGTTGAATACAAACACAGTGAAAGCTGTCATCAAACCACCAGTCTCTTATGGACTATCTTTTAATGGAAAACATTCAATAAATTCCTTCCATCATCAGTCACTATTAATGCATCTCACATATTCATCAAACACTGTGTGGGAATATAAGTAGAACTTATTTATTATACCTTCCAATAAATAGGGACTAGACTTATATTCCAAGGAGTCATAAAGGGTGTTTCACCTCCCATTGTAGAGCTAGCTATGGTCTTTGGTTGAAGAGAGGGCTATTTTAATAGAAACTAAGCATTTCTTACAAAAACACAGACTGGTTGATCAATTACTCCAAACACATAATGTAGTTCTTAAATATACACAAGGACTCTTTAATATGTGTTAATAAGTGGAAAAAACTATCAGAAATTAACAGAAATCCTAATTTTGTTTGACATTTTGATGTTGCCTCTAAATATCTTTAACATCATCTTGCTAAAAAAACAGAGAAAACCTGTGTAAGAAAGGTTGAGTAATAAACTTTTTCTTGATGTATCCTACAACTGCATATGTTGATGTATCAGTAAACACTGAAAAACCCCTGCTATATATACACTTTCCAGTTCAGACACTTGGAGAAAAAAACAAAATCCTTTGATGATGTATTTGTTATTAACTACAAGGTATCACCTGAGGATTTTTTTTCCTTCTTTCTTCTCCCTTGCCTTGCCTTGCCTTGCCTTGCCTTGCCTTCCCTCCTGTACTACAGACCTTCTAGATACTATTATAAAGATAGCCACAGAATCTTTTTAAAAATGTTTTAGAGCCTAAAGATTCTGATTCCTTTGTTCATTAGGAAGCTGCAATTTCCAGCTACTTGCCACTAAGGTCACGTAACTTTAAACTCAGTACCAAGGGAAAATAAAGCTTTCTTTCTCTGCTTCTTGTTATAGCTGTGGTTGAACTTTTTGTTCTTGTACAAATATAACTTGAATGATTTTTATTGCTTAGTCTTAAGCCCTTTATTTCTTATCTAAGCTGAGGTGTTCAGAGGCTTACAAAATTCTTCAAAAATGTATAGAAAAAATTAATTGAAATTCAAGCCAAAAAGTTGACAAACATTTCTCTATAGATAATGTTTGGCAAAATGCTGTCTAGAATGATGTAGCTAATTAAATTATTTGATATTTTCTCTTGTGTAAACTATACTTAAAGGGAGTACTAATTTCTTTAGGATAGTCGTAATTTTAATGAACACTCAAGCAACTGTTTTACCAAGTGTCTGCAAATAAAAATCCTCCTGGAAGGTCAACAAATCCCAGTTTCCATTAAGAGTTTTGTGTTACTGTGTAGCAAGGTAAGTAAATGACTCTCCCAACCAACATAACCCTTCCCTTTGTCTTTTTTTTTTTTTTTTTGACAGACACTGTGGATTGGAGTGTAGTTAGTGATTCCTTCTTCTCAATCTTCTCAAGAAATTACGTAGTTTGAGATCACTATTTCAGTGCTCTGAGCTACAATCAGTTTATTACTTCCCTGTACTTCAGAGAAAGTGCTTTGGATTTTTTGGGATACTTTCTTATTATATGTTTACTTGTAGTAGAATATATCTATCAAAATTTCCTGTCTTTTAATAGAGATGAAAAAATCCTTGTAATACAGGGAGAAATTCTCATTTTACATGCAAAATGAAGTAAAGAACTCCTGTAAGCTGCTGAAAAGAGAAATGTTCCAAGATATTTTGCATATTTCACAAAGAAATATTCACAAAGTTGTTGTAATAAGTGCAAAGGAGATAGCTGGAATGTTTTGAAATGTGAGACAATATTGAAATAAGAAAAAAATGCGCACACTTTGACCTCTGATTAGAATAATTATTCATGCTGTAGAGTGCTACATCTCAGAAGAACTTAGAAGTGCTGGGGTAAGCCTATCCTTGAACTATGGGTGGTTTATCTTTTCTTGTTTCGTAGCTGGTAGATGTTACTCAAGCTGTTTTTAAATCTTTAAAATGACAGAGGCTGAACACACTTAGACAATTTTTTCCATTCCAAAATTATTCTGATTAGAAAATACTCCTTACAAGGACATTGCCCCTTTGTTTGTTACTTTTTCCTTGTGTCAGTAGAATCAGATGATCAGTTGATCATCCATCCTCTTTAAAACAAAACTTTTACATAACTGAAAACTGTGATGCCACTTTTTTTTCCCCACCAGGTAGTACCTCTGAATTTTCTCTTATTTTTGATATACACCATTATAAAACCACTTATATTTGTCCACCTTCTCTTGAGCATTTTCATCTTATCAACTGTATATTAATCTGTGTGGCCTATATTGAGTGTACTGTACCAGGCGATAGACACCATGACTGTCAACATGAGGAGAATAATTACCTCTTACATCTTAGCATTTCTGTTATGAGAAATTGATACCCAGTAGCCTGTCTTTTAATATCATCTTGTTGTCAATCTACATTCAGCCTTTACCAGAGTGCAAAAAAAGCCTATATTCTTTCTGAACATTTTATAAGAAGTTATTTTTCAAATGGGAATTTTTTCTTTCTAAGTCTAGCATATTATTCTTATCTCTTTTGAATTTAGTTTCTATGATTTTAGTTTATTTATCAAAATCAATTGACTTCTGTTTTAGTTCTATACTGT
>VZRX01010767.1:47314-62911 GCA_013398075.1 Notiomystis cincta
GAAATAATATGTGACTGTCCAAGCTGCTTGTTCCTTGACATTCAGGTAAAAAAATCTGTCTGTATTCAGATATAAAAGCTAAAAGAAATCACCATTTCTAATTGCTCCTAAATCCATCTGCTGTAAGATATTTTAAAAAGAAAAATAACATTATTCCATGAATAAAAAGGATACTAAACAAATTTTGCCTTAGTCTTCCATGGCAACCCATTTTCCCACACCTATCAACTGGATGTAATGCAAGACAAGAACTAGGGGAGCAACGTCCCACTGTAAGTAAAGATCAGGTCCATGACTACTTGCGAAATTTCAATATATATATAAGTCCATGAGATCTGATGGAATTCATCTCAAGGTCCTGAGGCAATTCACTGGTGTAGTTTCCAAGCCATTTTCCATGATACTTGAAAAGTCAAGGCAGTCAGATGAAGTCCCAGGGAACTAGAAAAGGGGAAACATTTGTACCCATCTTAAAAAAGGATAATAAGAAGGACCCTGGGAACTACTGAACCGTCAGCTTCTCCTCTCTGTCTGGGAAGATCATGCAACAGATCCTCCTAGGAGCTGTGCTAAGGCACATGGAGGACAGAGAAGTGATCAGAGCTAGTCAATGTGGCTCCACCAAGGGCAAGTCCTGCTTGACCAACCCAGTGGTCTATGGTGGATTGACTATACCTGTGGACAATTACTGATGTAATTTACATGGAAGTTACAGATACCATTAATCTGGACTTCCGTAAAGCCTTTGACACAGTCCCTTGACAACATCCTGTTCTCTAAAGTGGAAAGAGATGGATTTGATAGGTGGACTGTTCAATGAATAGATGGTTTAGACAATCTTATATAGAGTGTCGAGGTCAATGACTCAGTATCTCAATGGACACTGGTGACAAAGGGAGGCCCTCAGCAGTCTGTGCTGGGACCTGAACTGTTTGAAGACTTCATCACAGACACAGACAAGGGGTTCAAGTGCACCCTCAGCGAATTTGCTGATGACGTCAAGTGAGTGGTGCGGTTGACACATCTGAAGAACAGGATGCTATCCAGAGGGAGCAAGCTTGAGAACTGGGTTTCTCATGAGAATCAACAAGGCCAAGTGCAAGATGCTGCATCTGGGTCAGGGCAACCCCTGGTATCAACACAGGCTGAGGGATGAAGAGATTACAAGAAGTCCTTCTGAGAAGGACTTGGCGACACTGGTCGACAAAAAGCTTGACGTGACCTGACAATGTGCACTTGCAGTCCTGGGCTGTATACAAAGCAGCATGGCGAGGGAGAGGATTCTGACCCTCTGCTCTGCTCCAGTGAGACCCCACCTGCAGTGCTGCATCCAGCTCTAGAGCTCCACACACAAGAAGGACATCAGGTTGCTGAAGTGAGTCCATAGGAAGCCATGAGGATGATCAGAGGACTGGAACACACCCCCTATGAAGACAGACTGAGAGAGCTGGAACTGTTCAGCCTACTGATGGAAGGATCCAGGGAGACTTTATAGCAGGATTTCAGTGCCTAGAAGGAGTCTGCTAGAGTGGGATACAGTTTTTTTGCAGGAGTGTGTAGTCGTAGGACAAGGGGGGAAAGGCTTTACACTGAAAGGGAGTCAATTTAAATTAGCTGTAACAAAGAACGTTTTTACAATGTGTGTGGTGAGACAATGAGAAAAATTGCCCAGAGGGGTGATGGATGTGCCATAGCTGGAAACTTTCAAGGTCAGGTTGAATGAGGCTCTGAGCAACCTGATCTAGTTGTAGATGTCCCTGCAGATGACCTTTAAAACATTCCTTCCAGCCCAAACTATTCCATGATTTCACGAAATTTAGGCATTTTTCCCCAAACGTACCTCTATAAGCCTCTAAACATGACTTATAATATTTCATGTAAACATACTTAAAAATATTCAAAATATACTTCAAAACAAAGCAATTCATAATTATAGAAGGAGAAGCTTCAGATATAAAAAGGAGAACAGTGGTTTGGAAAATATTTGCGAGAAGTAGGAAAGCAGATAAGCAGAACCAACAGTTTATGGATGTATCTACTTATTGATCAGGAGTATGATCTTGAAGTAAATATTCCAGTTGTCTCCATTCATATTTTGGTTCATATCATGGAGCACTCCTGGAACATATGGATGAAAGAAGGCCAGAGGATGCATTCTAGTTGCCTGAATTAAAAAGATTATGAAATGCTGCAGTACTAACATCAGGTGCTCGATATGAATGATTTCACTCTAAATTTCTAGGTTCACACTGATTTCGTCAGGTACTGAAAATCCCTGGACCAAGAGCAATAATACAAAATGTTTTCCACAGTTCTTTATGGAAAATTCCTGTTCCAATGAAAACCTTTGGCCACTTTTTCATTGTTGTTGTTTGTGATTCGTGTTATTTTGTTGTTGTTGATTTTTTGTTTGGTTTGGTCTTTGTTTTGTTTGATTGGGGTTTTTTTATGATTTCTGGAAATGCTGAGTGAGCACAATAAACAGATAAAGTATGTAATTCCTTCACAATAAAGGTTGTATGCATAGCATCCACCATATCTACTGAAAACTTGTCACACAGAAAGTTTACCAGAACACATCAGATGGCAGTACACACACTTTTGTTTTAGGAGCTCCTTAAAAAATAGGTATAACTGATGATTTAATGAAGAGACACTCAGAAAAGTAATGGTTGGATTACATGAAGAAACAGTAAAAGAACAAAGGAAACTGAATGCACCAGAGTTTTTTAAAAATTTAGGATGTCTGAACTTCAGGGATAAGAATAAAAGACAATGGAAAATAAACTTATAAATGTTTGTTTTCTCAAAAGAAATACAGTCCTGGTATTGATATTCATAGTGGCAGAAACTGGAAATTAACAGACTTTTTGAAAGACAAACAAATGGCAAGTAAGCAAAGGATTCACAAAAGAAGGACAAATTAAAAACATCCTTTGCTTGATAAAGTGTATTGCAGTTGATGACATTAACTAGCCACAACATGTAAAAGAGAACAAATTTAAAACACATATTAGAATTACTATTGCTTTTTAGTGCTCTTTTGTTTATCTTTTTTCTTCCATTCTACTACAATGTGCAAATCAGTGTTGCTGTTTCTGGCTATTAACTTATCCAGATTTAAAAGATTTGGGAGACATTATCTCTGATTATATTTACTGAAAAATAAGGTATATTTAAAGAACTAATTCACTGTACTATTTTTCAGATTTTCAAAAAAGTTGAGTTCATTATCTACAGAAATAGTCACAATATTTCAATCCCGATATATCTTGTATGTACCATAGAATTATCTATATGGTTGGGCTTGCTGCTGTATATGTAAATGTCTGAATGACATTGAATGACTGAATGACTATTAAATAACAAATCATTTGAGAGGCTCAACTGAAGGCTCAGTTTTAGTGTCAGTGTTCTTTAGTGCTTTTACAGATTACATGGATGCAGGAATCAAATATACATTAAGAAAGGTTGTCACTGATAAAAAGATGGGAGGAACTTTGGGCTTCTTTCAGGCCTTGCAGAGATAGACTAGACATCTGGGCAATCCTGAACGGGATGCATTTTAATAGGTGCAGGATTCTTCACCTGGAATGGGGTAATCCTGGTTACACATGCAAACTGGGAAACAAGAGGCTGGAGAGCCCCAAGGAAAGACATCTGAGGTTTTGGGTTGACAGAAAGTTGAAGATGAGCCAGCAGTGCCCTGGCAGCCAGCAGGGCCAACACTGTCCTGGGGGCATCAGGCACAGCATCACTAGATAGTTGAGGGAGTGGATTGTCTCTCTTTATTCTGTGCTGGATCTCCCTTACTGTGAGTTCTGTGTGCAGTTTTGAGTGCTGCAATATTAGATGGATGTCAGAATGTGTCCAAAGGCTGATCAAGATGCTGAAAGGCCTCAAGAGAAGGAATTCTACATAGCAGCTGAGGTTACTTGGCTTGTTCAGCTTGGAGGAGTAAAGTCTGAGAAGGCTGTCAGAGTTCAAGGAGCATCTTGGGTAATGCTATATGGCTTAGTTTTTGGTTGCTGTCTTTAGAGAGGAGCAGAGTTGGGCTTGATGATACCTTATCAGTTTTTATGCAAAGAAGACCAATACTTCAGCAAAACACTTCTGTAACCTAATAGGTAAACTAACAAACAGAAAATTAATTAGTTTCTTTCCTTCTAAAATCAGAAGAGTTCAATCTATTTGCTTTCAAAATCACCTTGCCTTAGTGAAGGACACAGAGGATAGTCAAATATATTTGAATAAATGCCAAATATTTATGTTCAAAATCTTTGTGGAGCTAAGGCATAATGTTTCCCTTTTCTTTTTGAGATGGGCAAGTTGTCTATTAAATTTCATGGCAAGAACAACAAAACACAATCTTTGAGAAAGTTTTGAAATGAAGCAGTGGTAGAAGAAAAAATTAATCCTAGCAATTTGTCTGAATAGAATTGGCAGAATTTAACAAGTGTAGCAAAACTCATATATTATTTTTATAGCATAAAGTTGGATACACTTTTGAAAGAAGAATTTTCAGTACTATTACATATTTAGATTGATTTAAAGCTTTGATTTTGACTGCAGTCTTCCAAACAAGATGGTTTGAATTTAAATTTTTCTCTATGTTCTGATTTCACACAGATTTCTAACAACTGTTCACATAAAATAACTTAGACCTTCTAAATACCTTTACTTTAAAATATTTTCAAAATTGTGATTTTTTTAAAGGAGTTCAACTATTTATTTTATCAGAAAAAAATTCAACAATTCTGCTACAATTATGAAACTCTAGAAAATGTAGCCTTAGTTCCTTGTTCAAAAACCCCCTCAGATGGTTTTGGGGTCTTTTGATAATTGCTGGTAATTCTTTTTTTCTGCCCCCAAGTTATGCGTTATGTGTGTTGTACACTATTTTAACAAAAATACCCCTGTGTGGGATGGGAAATAAGGTAAATGTGAAAAGAGAATTAGCTTCTGAGTACTACTTTCTCCTTTGAGGTGTAAACTATCTGTTGCCATCCAGAAGTACACAAAACGACTAATCATGAGTCCTTGAGCAGGACATCACATATATGCTTAGCCAAGATGGGAGTTGTGCATCCCATTTCGTGTACTAGCCTGTCCAGATTAGTGTAGTCACTGCCCACTCTTCCATATACTGAAAATTTTATGTGCATTGTGATGCCCACTGGAACATCACGTTTTGAAAACTACCCTGTTTCCTCTTAGAGACCTCAAGAAATCCTCATGAGTCCTACCAGTACTTGCAAATTAGTTGCAAATGCCTCTTATTTTTCATTAGCTTGACAAAGTTGCTGAACTCTTGTCTTATAGTCATCTCTCTGTTAAAGTGCCTCAAAGAGGCATGCTACATCACCCAAGATCCAAGGATTTCACCCAAGGTACAAGGACTTCCAATTTCTTATAGACATTTTTCAGTCACCATTCTTGGTGACTTGACCTCTGCTACATCTGTCAGAAAAGCTGGAAAGTAAGCAGTGGGCTTCCTCCTTAGGAATGAAAAATTCCTTAGTTCACTCCTGTGCCCTATCAAGCATTCAATAGAGAGAAGTGACTTCAGGTGGAAACTGTTACTGGCTGTCCCCATGAATGACCCACAAGTGAGTACGTCTATAACCTACTAATATAAAGCCCTCAGTCTATAATTTTTCTCTGATGTGTGTTACAGTATGCACTTCTTTCTTAGAAATGTGAGGGAACAAAGTAAAAAGAAAACATCTACAAGCAAACTGTGTAAGATTTTCCAAAATGTGGTTACCTTGTAACTCTATGCACATGAAAAAATGAAAATTTGTGACACATTACCTACTCACCTCTCCCTCAGAACATACATTTTGCACATTTTTATTACTCCTTCTGTTCCTCATTTGGAAAGAAAAGTTTAAGAATTATAATAGAGAGACCTTGAAAGCCAAACACTTACCTCTGTCACGTGGAAAAACTTACCTTCCAAGACATTCCTTGACAATGAAATCCAGATCTCAGCATTCTCTAGCAAAGATGCAGCCAAGCTCAGAAAGAGTAGAGGTTGGGAGAGGGAAAAATTTGACAGCATTAGGTTTGCTTAGGTTACTAGAAGTGTTTCACTATTAAAGAAACTGTCAAAACTTCAGCAGCTGAAACTTCTCAGAAATGTAGTTAAGTTCTATATCAGTAGTGGTTTGTAAGAATAAAAAAAACCAAATAAATCCATTTAGAAATAACACTTTTGGAATTTTATTTTTTTTGTTCCACATTCCAGCAGAAATTCAAATCTTAGTAATATGTCTCAGAAATTTAATGGTTCTGCAATAACAAAGAAGATGCCATTATATCACAGAAAGTTTAATGATTAGCTATTTCAAGGTAAACAATAATGCTTATGTGTGTTCTATAAGTGAAAAAATCCAAATTATAGTCAGGCATTATGAACAAAATAACTATGGGCTTTAAGCTTTGTTATGCATTATCCCAGGGAATAGTCTCCTGTAAGCCAGAACATGAAACAGCTGATAACAAAAAGATCACTGAAGTAAAAAAAGTATGGATCTGTGATAGGTAGTGGCTACAGAATAAAGAGGAATGCAGTAGAGAATCCCCCAGCTCCATCCTTATCTCATCCTCCTTCATCTGCTGTATTCTGTTGTACAGAAAGCCCTGCATAGAGCCTAACTGTAGTTCTGAAACTACACATTCATAATACATACTAGACCAAAGGGCATGTTACTCTGTTATCAATGGATTCTCTGTAGCCCATCTGGATGCAAAAGTGCTGGGGAAAGATCGTTCAATAGGAATAAATTCTTCAACAAAATAAAAGTCCCAGTTTCTTTAGGAATTCTATATAATTTAAATTGTACTTGAGGAAGTAGTTCTTGGCAGAAAGGGTGACTGGGCATTGGAATGGGCTGCCCAGGGAAGTGATGAAGTTACTGACCCTGGAGGTGTTTGAGAAAAGACTGGATGTAGCACTCAGTTGACAAGATGTTTAGTTATAAATTGGACTTGGTGATCTCTGAGGTCTTTTCCAACTTAATTGATTCTGTGATTCTGTGATAATCCTTCTATCTCAGATTACTAAGTAATGAAAGGTCTGTCCATGGCTGAGGCTGAAGCCAAGGAGTGTAATTGAAACACTTCAGTAATGGTAAATACATCAATTTTTGATAGTAAAGGGTTCTTTTCTCTGGTCATATCATAAGACAGCAGAACCTTCTCACAATATACACAATCTCACAAATAACACAGTCTGCTTCTTGGCATACATCCCAAGAGGAAGGGGACATCCTATCTTGACTGATGTTCAAAACTGGCAACACTACCCTAATACTACTGAAAATCGGTACTTCCTCCTTCAGTCCTCCACCACAAAGGCTCTGTTTATCTTCTATCCCTATGTCAGTTTCTCAGAGTCACTTCTTCTTTTTAACTTTCTAGCACACTTTTTTTTTCTCACAACTTTTCCACTTAATTCATAACTGTTTCCATAAAGCATCATCATTACTCTTCCCTGTTCAATGAAAACTTAATATTAAGTTGACTATAAAATAAACAACTGATATTCAGCCCACGCCTTCTGTTGAAGCAGTCCAGTAAAACCTACATTTAGTTTATCTTTTCAAGAAAGAAAGAGTCAAGATTTCAGGCTCTTGCTTCTATCTGCTCTAGGGATGTGTCATCACATCTCTGACAGCTTCAAAGTACCACCCAGTTAGAGGAAGAAACAGAGATGAAAGCCAAAACTGTTGTATTAATATACTGCTTGAGATCTCTTCTTTCCCTCGTCTCTTGTTTTCTTCTTAACAGATCTAATATTAATTCTTGTTTTTCATCAAATCTTTGATTAGTAACATACCCTCAAAGGGATAAGTTTCCTTTTTAATTGTTTCTCAAAACCAAAAATTAGTTTCTGAGCAACTGAACAAATACCTCCTTATGGGTCTGCACTGACTATGGCCAACCTCTCACTTGATAGGGGCTTATAAAAAAATAGATTTCTCTTTGCCTTCCTACTAAACTGCAGGCAAAAAAACCTTATCTTAAAACATCTCATGTTTTTATCCAGTAAGATCCAAGAACAATTGAATGATTAGGTCCAAGAGAATAATGTGCATTTACCTAAGGTCCAATTACAGCGATACCACATACTTTCCTTTCTGAGACCACAGAATATTGGATTGTTCGTTGTGGGTAGTTTTCTACAAGGATGCTGCTAATCATGGGCTAATGATTGTACCAAAAATTTACTTTGTTTCAAACTAGACATCACTGGAGCTCCTAGAATAGGCAAAACCTAGTCCAGACAATGATCTATTCAGATGTGACTGCAATCCCCAAAGATTGTGTGACTGGGGGGGAATATGCATGTCACAGTGTCTGTGTCTGCATATGTGACTGTGTGTATCTGCATATAGATGTTATTTTTTATGTCTGGTATTATAATTCATCTATTATGTTATTGCTATTGATCCGCAGTTGTCCACTGTGTGCTGATTCATCCTATCATCATAAATTAATGAAGGGCTTTGATCCTAATTTTGCTTTAAATTCTGTAAAGTAGCATTTTCCTGTTACGAGCTATTCTCAGCAATTGTCAGCAGCAGATTTGGCCTTTTTCTCATGAAGCAGTGTCAGAAGCATAATTTTTGAAAGATTCTGAAACTTAAATTCTTGTTTTTCCTAACCTGCATCCCAACCTTATTTGTAGTCCTCTTTTTGTAAGAGAAGACAAATTTTGTGCACTTTGTTCCTAATCTATTTCCTCCAGTTTTGCTGTTTGAATCACTGATCTTGGAGCTAGATGACTAATCTCCTCTTCAAAAGCTGCATTTTGCCATTAGCTTTATTTTTCTGTTGATGGACTTGCTTAAAATTGAGGTGAGAGCAAAATAAAGCATAGGAGGGTGAAGCAGAGTAGTTGAGAGAAATTCCTTGACAAGGCATGAGAAAGATGTTATAATGGTGCATGATTATGATTAGGTTTATTGCTTACACAGTATCTAAATAGTACCAGTGAAGAGTATAAATAACAACTTCATCATCTATTTCTATGGATTATAGAATAATCAGAACTTGATTATGAGACTATTTAGTCATGAGCTTCAGTGACACTTCCTTGCTTTCTAAACTTGGAGAAAACTAGGTATGGCTAGGTCTACTTTCCCTCAGATTTGGTCAGTGGTCTATGTCTATAAGTAGGTTGGGCTAGAAATATACAGGTTTCAATTTTTTTACCTAACAGAATTCAAAAATATGACACAACAAATTACTCACTGTTGCAAGTTGACGCTGGCCAAAAGCCAGCACACTTTCAAAAAGCAATTTACTCATTTTCCTCTGCTATAGTTGAGCAGCAGAGGGGAAAGAACAATTGAAAACTCATGGGGTAAGACAAGGATTAGGAGAAAATGTTTAAAGGGCAAAACAGGTTCAAAACTTGAATAAAATATAAAGAGAAATTTATTAACAGATTTAAGAGAGGATAATGAGAACTAATATAAACCTTTAGAGCACATTTCCCAACCCCTAGCCCTTCTTTCCTTCCCAACAACAGTGCAGAGAGACAAAACACAGGGTTTTTAGTCAGTTCATCACTTTAGTTCATTTGAAGCTGCTGCTTTTGCCCTTCTGCCCGCAGCATGGCTGGCTATAGGCGGCTTAGCAAATGAAGCTCCGTGCCAGCTGTGCTGAGATGGCAGCAAACACATGGTGTTGCTGGCTACGCAGTCCAGCCATGCAGACACTCCCAGCCTCGCCTGCCGGGGCTGCTCATGGCACCAGGAGGGCCCTCAGTAGCATGGCCCTGGTGGCCGCGTCAGAAAGGGCCTCGAACCCGCCGGGAAGGGCCCCGACCCTGCTGAGAAGGGCCCCGACCCTGCTGGGAACGGCCCTGACTCCACTGGGAACAGCCTCGACCCCGCTGGGAACAGCCTCGACTCCGCTGGGAACAGCCTCGACTCCGCTGGGAACAGCCCTGACCCTGCTGGGAAGCACCTCGGCCCACTGGGAAAGGGCCCAGCCAGGCCCCTCAGCCCTCCTTCGGAGGCGAAGGAGAAAGAGAGATGCCCGCGGTTTTTCCTTCCTTTAATACGTCATCATAGAGGCGTCACCACCTTTTGTAATTGCCTTAGCAGTGTGCCTATTCTCAGAGTCAGTCTGCGACTGGTTTTGCCAGGCACGGAAGAAGCTTTTAGCAGCTCCTCACAGAAGATCGCTTCCCTGGTCTGCTTCTTCCACGCTCACCAAAAGTGAGCAAAGTGGCAAAACCACCACGCTTACATGGTTACTTTAAAGTTTTATCTCCATATTGGACTGGATCTTAGCTCTTTCACACAGCCATCCAAAAAAGTGTTCCCAGTCTTCAGTAGTGACCTGCAGGCATCTCTGTGAGGAGGAGGCAGGGAGGGGGAGAGGAGGATATGCACCCAGAAGCTCCCCGCAACCCTTGAAAGACCAGCTTGCCCCGCTGCTCCAGTCTCCAACAGTCTTTTATATGATTTTGCAGGCCAGTGTGCACCTACAGTCAGTTGCTAATATGTCTGTCCCACCATTTCTGGACTGGATTAATTATGCAACCATCCAAACGACTCCTCCTGCAATGCTGACCTGGTGTTCTTTATCTTAGGACAACTCATACTGCCCAAACTCTGAATGGGAAGGGTGGGTGGGTGTTTGGTGGGAGAGAGGAGGAATGCAAAGTCCTGGTTGTTTGTCATCACTATCACCAAAGCAAAGTGGCCCAGAGATTAAAGGGTCTGAGACAAAAAACATAACGTATGTTAAAATCAGAAATTTTAGATGCAAGATTTACCCATCTTCATTCAGAAAACAAATTTTCCTTGACAGAGTTGACAAAGTCTCCAGACAACATTCACTGCTGAGCAGTATCAGTGTCATCACTTCACAGTTTTTAACAAGAGGCATTTAGCCTCTACTCTCATAAAGAAGAAACATGAAGGATAAGATTGCACAATATAGTTTGCTTAAAATAGAAATTTATATTTCTATAATATAAATATTCCGAGGTTTGGAGTCATAAAAGTTTCTGAGTGATGAAATAAAAATCATTGTGATTGACAGCATAACAAAATCATTTCTCTTTATCTAAGTAAAATCAAACAAAAAGTCCACATTCTAAGGATGCCAAATAAATAAAGGAACTGGTATACACTATTTTTGGTCTTGGATTGTGGCAGGACTTGAATCACTCCTCACAAAACCACTGTAATGCAAATTTATACGTAATGTTCCAATATGAGTTCATCATCTTTAGTTAATTTCTCTGTTAAAATTTTTGTCCAAGTTCAGACCAATAAAATCTTCAGATTAAATCTCAGTCCACTAGTTAATTCTCAAAAATAGAGTGGTATTGTAGAACAGAAAATCATTGCTCCATTTCTATATTTTTCTTAGGTAGGCCAGCTAATCTGTTTTCTCTTTTAGCAGCATCCTAAATTGACAGATCTTGAAGACTGTGCTGTCATGTGAGGTTTCCAATGGTACATATGTTTCTAATGTACAGTGCATAATTTAATGACAAGACACTTCAGTGGTCTACCCACTGCAAATTTCAGTTGTTAAAAATGTCTGGAGCAAGATGTCTTTAAATAGTAGGCACTTTCTTGGTACATTAATTTTCTCACACTCAGAAGCAGAAAATGTAATAGTAGCTGTCATTTAGTGTAAGGCTCTGTTTACTTTTAAAAGCTATTTACAGCTTAAATGTCTTGTTCAAACTGATTAGCTATAGTAGGATTTAAAACTTTTATAAGACCTATTTATTACAGTTAATATGTTTTTCCTCAGACTATAGTTCAAGATGTCTGTCCCATCAGCATTAGGACAAGAGTTAAGGTTTGGTTTGGTATTTTTTTCTGCCTACAACTGATAAATATAAGTCAGTGGGATTTTGAGAACAACTGAAATGAAAAACATAAAACCCTAACCTACAAATAACGCAGTGGCTGTAGCATTTGCATTTAATCCCTTTCCTTCACATTTACAAAGAGAGAGAGCCAGAACAGCTTCCCAACACAGTACCTCAACAGTCACAAACCCATATCCTCATCTATAATTCATCTTGGCTAATAATATGCTTACTGACTGACACTATATCCAACAAGCCCTTCATAAAGTGAAGATCTAATTACAGAGGCCATAACATTGTTATTCCACAACTAAAAGATTGTTTGAGAAACATTCCAAACATGCAGAGACATATACAAATAATAATAAAAAACTCGGATTTAATGTAGATGTAGTTCCAAGACAAAGATAAAAAAGCATTAAAGGATGTAAAAACTCAGTGGAGAGAGGTTTTTTTACTATTCCAGTCTCAGATTATACTGATCATTAAAATGGTATTTCAAATGCCATGGTCTTCCTTGGCAATACTACCTCTCAAATAAACTTTTCCTCCTATTTTTTCCTTTTTCTTCATGCAATCCAGGCAACTTTGTCTGCATTACTAAAAGTCCCTGATTTCCTTAAAGCTGAGATGACTAATTGGTGTGACTAGGGAAAAGAAGGAGATGTGGTTGTGTTTTCCATGTCTTTAAATGCATGTTCTTCTGCCAATCAGTTTCTACATTACTGTGAAAATTGAGCTTACTGGCTCGCAAATTGAGTTAGAAAATAATGCATTTCAGGAATGGCTTTTTAGCAAAGGATTGTAAAAGGCAATAGACTATTATCTTTCCTCACATTTTACTCCTGAGATTGCAGAAAAGAGTTATTTCCTCTTATATACACAGAGTTCTCCATTTCTAGTTGACACTACCTCCTGCATCTCTGTGCTGGGAAGATCTATTGATTTACCCAGTACTAGAAAAAAAGTACAGGCATCTTATAACCTATTTTATTATTGCTTTTTATTGTGCTATGGCTGCCAACCACATTAATTTACCACCCACACGATTTGGTGGATGAGAACGGGGTCATTTGCACCCTCAGTCATGACATTGAGTCAGAGGTTCTGTGAGCCTCTGCCTTCCAGCAGGCAGCACTGAACAATAGTTAGCCCCTTACACACTGAACTCTGCAAGAGTAGACTTCTGTAAGTTTTCTCCACTTGGGCACCCAGCACGCTTCTCACAACCTGTGTCAGACACATTCAACACCTTTGGCAACCAAAAAAGTTTTCCCACATGCATCTTTGTGTGCTTACTCTATTGTTTGTAATTGAATTATCAAAAGTTAATTTGTGGCACACAGATTCCCAGGTTTGCTTGAGAAGTTTTCTGTTTTAATTTTCAGTTATTTTGAAAGTTATATTTTTCATTAAATAAGCAAAAAGGAAAACTCAAAGCAGTTCTTTTTCTTTCCCTTTATGTGGTGTATATCTAAAAGGAAAATGGAGCCATTTTTTCAGGAACATGGGCCGAATTCAAAATGCCTTACTCCCATGCAGAACTAGTACTTTTCCTTAGTCCTAGAAAAATAACCAACCTTTTCAGGATAGTGAGTGTCAACAATCAGAAAATCAAAATCTTTCCATGAACAAAACTAAATGGTATAAATTTGAGCCTAGTTTATATTGTTTTTCTCCCAAAACAACACATAGCTATGGATGCCAAAAAGTTTGCCAAAACTATAAACATACATAGACATGGTTTGTTAATAATCTTTAATAAGCTTTTAGTGGATGCGGACAGATTTGCCATCTGTTTAGGAAAACATGAAAATTGAGTTAGCTTTTTGGGTTGAAATGAAGCAATCAAGACACTGATTAATGGCTTGTGTTGTTTGGGTCAGCAGAAGTGTAATGAAAACAGTAAAACAATGCAGGCAGAAACAGACAGGGATGATAGACTGCAAAGGAAGTGCACCTTACTCCTACCTTAAACTATATCCCATTTCCAATCTGAACAGTGATGTTGGAACAGAACATGCTTGAGAGGTAAAAAAGAAAGACGAGGACTTAGATTAGGTAACTTACAGTCTGATGACCACTTGCTACTTTGTGCATCCTTGCCTTGCATTGGTGCAATTCTTTAGTTCAATTTATGCTGCAAATAGATTTTAAGTGACACATCAGTACGCCTGTGCATGAGAACCAAAACTCATGATGCTACGTTCATGAGAGGCTACAGATTTTGACCAGCTACTTCATTCCAGTCAGAGTATTACTTTATCAGTTATTACTGACCAGTCTTAAGAAACTTGTCTCCATGGTCCCACAGGAAAATTACTTGCTTTAATTTTCAAAGACATCAAACATGAAGCAGCAGCCCTGAGTACAGAATGCTTGTACTTGGTTAAGCGTTTTCCCAACTTGAACAAAGATTAAGATGCTGTAACTGTTCAGAAAAGTACAGTGTCAGTTCTGATCCACCTGTCCTGACTCATGTTACCACTTTGATTACACTTATTTTTCTCATATCGTGAATGTTACCTTTGATCTAGGGTACTTTTGCATTGGCCTGTGACATAAACTTAATTAAAAATAGTGTTTTGTATGTGACTGAGATTTAGCAAGTGTCAGCCCAGTTCTGTGTTTTGTCACTAGACATGAGTGGAAATAACATGAGGAAAACTTTACAATGCCTTTGCCTTTCATCTATAAAAAATAAAGTTTTGGTAAATTTCACTTAAGCTTTTTTTATCTAAAGATAAATTTAGTTTAACTCTGGTTTGATTTCAATCAGTGAGTGAACATTTAATTTTTGAGTGCCCAAAGTTGTGGTCTTTGATCTAAGACATCAGTTAGATTATATATGTGGAACTTCTTAACTTAAGGGAAGGGATGTTCGAATCCTCCCACTAGTCTGGCATTCATTCAGGCACCTGAAAAGAAATTATTCAGATACAAAGGAATTACCATGTGAATAGTGTTTCCACACAGTTTCTGCATATGCTGTCCTGCATTTTTATCAAGACTGCAAACATAAACCAGCGTGAGAAAGCAGGTGCTATTTTCCTCTGTCTTTTGAGCATCAGTCTTTCCCAGCAGTAAGCTCTATGTGTTAACGGCCACAGCAAGGCACTCTAAAACCAGATTTTTTTTCCCTTACTTTCTGGGGCTGTTGATCCAGTTTTAATTAAGGGGCAAAATGTTTAAATAAGAACACATAGAAAGCAAAAGCCATATGATTCTTAATATTTTTAAGAGCATCTGAGGTGACTGCAGTGTAAAAGGAAGAATCTAAAAAGTTTCTAAACTTTTAAGACGTTTCAGTTTCTCTTCACAGATTTTTCGTTTGCACAGAATGCAGAAATGAAATGCCTTTTGAATTTTTTCTGACTCTCAGTAACTCATCCATATTGACTTATTATCTGTTTCAAGGTCATCTGTACTATGAAAAACAAAGAGTGGATTTTCTTCCTCATATTTGTCAAAAAGTGTAGTAGAAACTATTTAATTGTGGTTAATAAAAATTACCATTCTTATTAAAACAGCCATTGACTTGTAAATAATCCACTCTCTTCTGTGGAATTACTCACTGATCATTAAGTTATATAAACAAATGGCACAGGATATAGTATGTCTGTTCCATAAGGGACACACCTAAATATTTATAGGTCATTCTGCTGAAATTAAAAAAACAAAGAGGAAACAAACAAAAAAAAAGAACAGAAAGAAGAGGGAAAAAAAAAAAACAAAAAGGAGGG
>VZRX01010767.1:65099-83821 GCA_013398075.1 Notiomystis cincta
GTGAAATAAGAAAAATTAAAAGCTGCTCAATAAAATCAGTCCCAAAACCTTGAAAAATAGGACCTGGGAGAGCCCCACTGAAGCCAGTGATCAGATGGAATGTTTTATCAATTAAATGTGAAATGGCCATTAAACAATTAAGCTCCATTGAGCCTGCCATGTTCAATAAACATTCATTCATGTGCTTAATTTTTGTCTCAGCAGAATTGACATATATGATAAATATTTCTGGAATTTTAACATTGACAAGAACTAAACACTCTGTTGACATGGGACTTTTAACATTACATAATGCCATTATGGCTTTGATATTGAAAATGTGATATTTGGCTTCTCAGATTTAAAAAAAATTAAACACTTCAAAATATAAAAAAGCAGTATTCAGAACATCACAGAATTTTCTATGGTATTTTAATCCAGGCTTATAAATTAGTTCATAAACTTCATTAATGTCATCTATATTCAAGAAGTGCTATTTTCAGATTTTCAGAAATCTGTTAGCTTGGGACACAGGTGAGCAAATTTATTTATATGCATTGGCATTTTCTGCTCAAAACTTGTCATACCTCCTTGACATTTAAACAATTTACATCAGCCAAAGATATGACGCAAAATAACCATTCATTATTTCTCTTAACTGGAGGGAAAAAGGCCTACAATAATTTCTACAGGGCAGTTGAGTCTCTGAAGAATTTCCAAAACTCATAGAAAGTAGCCCCTTCAGTCACTTTTTCTGAATGAGAAGGCATAGCTCCCTGCAGAGGCATTCAGGCTTTGTTGAACAACTAAAATATATTACCAGAAATTCTAGTGTCACATATTACCAAAATAAACCAAACCAAAGTTAAAAGAAGATGAAGAGTTTTACTGATTCAGAATTAGAACTTTTTATAAAACCAGTATTATAATCTCTGAATTTTAGCAACACGCTGCTATATACAGTTCTGTAGCTCATTATTTTCTACACAAAGCCACTTCAAAATCTCTCATATGCTTCTAATATATCACTTAGCATTACGCAACTGCTACTTCCTCTTCAGTTTTCAGACAGTTAAGTCTTTGAACTCTTAAAACTATAGTGTTCTGACAATTTTTATAAAACCACAGGGAATGCAAACTATTTCTTACTTAGCAGGTCACAAGCATTAAAAATAAGTGGACTTGCTACAATTTCTTCTACATTAAAACCTTTTAAGTTACTGATGGGTCAGGCTTAATCTTTGTTTTGCAAGTTTCTTATTAAATAAGGTAAAACTTAGGAACTTGCATGGCATGCATATTTGTGACAAACTCAATGTGCTACAAATTCAATAGAGAGTTCACTGTATGCTTTAGGGAGAGAATGATGTACATGGAGGAACAACCGGCAAGAATTGTGAAGTTATTTTGCTTGTTTCACTCTATAAAGAATATTCAAAGCACTGACAAATAGAAACAGTATTAGAAATAATAAGGTCTGCAGATATTTACCTATATAAAACATCTGTGATGCACAATGTGCACTTTTGTGTTTCACGTCAGTGAATGTCAAGATTTTGGTTTCTTTTCTTTGTTTCTTGCCAGTGAAATAATAAAGTTCACAAGGCAAAAAAGGCATAGAAGACACTACTGACACTGGTATTTCATATAACTGTTGAAAATGGAATATTAAAAGTCTTGTGATGGGAAAGGTACAACATCAGTAAAGAACAGAGGAACAACTGAGAAAAAATCTGCTAAAGATTTCTGATTACCAAAGCTTTACTTCATAGACCTTTAGATTAAATTTTAGTACCTGCTATTCATTAATTATGAATGAAGGCAAATTCAACACTAGGCCTATCCTTTCTTGGTATTTCATCATCTAGAAATGATCACTCACTTTAACTGAGCTTTGTCTCACATCCTGTTACATATGGCTGAATTTAAATTTGTAACTGCTTTTTGCCTAAATATTGCAAAGTAACAAATTCTTCTTTCATATTTGTTTGATCTAATAGTATTTTAAAGTCAAATGCAGTCCAGAAGATGACCTTGGCACAATCTCTTGAGAGACCCTCCAAGGCATGGAAATAGTCTAGGGAACTGTGATAGCACAGAATGCAAAAGGCTGCAGGCATTGCATGGGATGATGACAAGAAAATCAAGACCAAAAGCAGATGATGCATTTCAGATGAAATTTTTTCAAGTAATAGCTAAATACTGGCAAAAGGATTCCTAAACATAACCATATTACACACTTTCACATCAAAGAATATTGTTTCAGTGGTTGCAAAGAATTCAATATTTGTATTAGGGAACATTTGCAACTTAGGGGAAACCTTGCTGTTTTAATACTTCAGTAATGCCAAAGATTTGCAAGCAATTATACATGAAGGAAATACAGTACATTGATTATTTATATAATATTTTTTATATTAGCAAGATGTTTCTCAACATAGACATCAAATGAAAATACCAATAGTTGCATTTAATCATTCTTTCAGGATCTTATTAGTGAAAAGTATTATAGTTACAGTTAATTTCACATGTTTTCTTAATACCATTTGGAAAATCTGTCAATTTGAAACAGCATTTAAGCAAGTTATGCTCTATCTACTTTGTGTATATATATAAAGAGAAAGGCAAATTAGATCAGAAGCATAAATAGTAAAAAATTATACCAGTAATAATTTTAATGGATCACAAAATAGTTTTATCTGTATCTTTTGTTCCTTAGGACATATGATAATGTCTGAAAATTGGACACAAAATGGAAGAAATATTGGAACATCAAGTAATTATTTGATATCGCTGGTAATCATTATCTAAATACTTTTTAAAAACATACCAAGCACCTTGTTAAAATTAGCCATGATTTTCTTTATAATAACTCTTTGATTAAAGTTTAAGACCTTTCTAGAGCATTTGGACAACTTCTTCTAATAGCCCCTTTTCCTTACAGTGATGGATTTTTCGATTAGAAATATGATGTTCAAGATGAAAACAACTAAATGGAGAATTTCTATCTTTGCACTACTGATCCCTGCATTTTTTTGAATATTAATTGTTAGTTACTACTGTTAGTTCTTCATTTATCAGTGTCTTATTCAAGACTTTATTTCCTTTTAGAAAGTTGGTCCATGGAGGCAGATGAAGTCAACAGAAACTGTTTGAATTTTCAATAAGCACTCTAAAAAAGACCAGCCCAAAACCAACAAAGTAAAAAAGCTCTTTATGCCAAAGATTTTATGAGATCAGCGTAGATACTTTTGGCTTTAAGCTCTCTCATTATTCTCTTCCATATTTAAAACATGATAACAAACTCCTATAAGCTGGATAGATTTTCAAAGAAAAGTTAATTTGAGGAAAGTACTTAAGGTAATTATCAATAGAAAGCCTACATGTAAATAAGTAAATATTTCTTTGAAAAATTGATGGCATGGAATTAAATATGATGGCCAAGGGCTACCCATTGAATCAAGGAGAAAGGAAAATGGAAAATATAGACTGCTTTCTGATTTAATATCATTTATCCTTTCCATGGCATAAGTTATAGAAATAAAGAAAACACAATCCCGTAAATCATGGAATCATAAAATATTCTGAGTTGAAAGAGCCCACAAGCTTCATCAAGACCAAATCCTGGCCCTGTCAGGACAACCCCATTGAAAGGCCTACTCAGTGTGAGAGGAGAGACCCTAGAAGTGCACTTTTAGTAATTTGATAAAGTGATGTTTTCTGTACACGTTCAGAAGATGATCTGTGAGTATTCTTTCTTCTCTGCAGGGCAAGTTTCAGACTCAGGTCTGCTGCTCTTCTCTCTGTATCCTGGCCAGCCAGCGCAGAGCCGTAAGTAATCTACTGCAAGAATAGCAGATATCTCCCCTTTGAAACAAGAGAGTTTGACATTTAGTATTGCTACTGGTGGCCAATGCTTCTCTGTCCCCATCTAGTTAAGGACTGGCTCTTGCTTGGGTTAGTTTACTTAATCACAATTAAAGCCTTAAAACAAGAGTCTGTAATTCAAGAAGTCCTTCCAGAGGAAGCCAACTGAGACAGTGCAGTTAGCCCACATGCAGAAGATAACGCTCTAATTGAAACTGTATTACAGCTATATTGTGTAGTTAATTTACTGTGACTCATCTTAATTTTTTCCAATCCACCTGGCAGTAACCAAGTTCTGGCTTCTGGATTCTTTGGCATTTTCATTAAAATATATATGGAAATTGAAGTACAGATTTCTCTGTGACAAATGTTGTTTATGTTTTATTTTTATGTTGTATATTTGTATATGTTATGTGTCAAAATACATGGTTTCAGTATTCCAAGGTAGTTGGATTTCTGTAATGTAAAAGCCTATGATCTATTCTAGGGAAAACAATTCCCATTACTTGCTATGACTATGACTGTACATTAACTTCACTTAATGTATGCTACCTAGAAATATATGACAGCCTTGCTTTGCCTATTTAAAAGTTCTGCTAAAAGGCTACAGATTCCAAGCTCTCTCCATTGAACAGGAAAATAGCCAGAGTTCTTCATCTGGCTCATTGTATGACTCTCTTAACAAAATATTGTCTCAAGCAATACCACAAGACAATAATTTAATTATTCAAAGCAATAAAACTCCCTATAAAAATAACATTTTCTAAAACTTCAAGAAACCGCAGTTTAGTTTTTATTCTGCCTAGTGAATTATGTTTTAGACTTTAATAATTTTATTTATTTAATAGGAACTCAAAATACATAGTAGCCCTAATGAGCCCTGTGTGAACAGGGGGTTGGACCAGATGACTTTCAGAGGTATCTTCTGACCTCAGCCATTCTGTAATTCTGCAGTACATATAAATGCATTTTAAAGTAATCGAGCCAATATAGAAGCAGAATCATGTTCTTCTCTTACCTTGATTTCCTCAATTTTAACTCTTCTTTCTTTATTAGATTAGTTGTTGGATGAGGCTGTTATTTATTCTCTCTTCTGCAGCCCTTATTGCCTCTGTCTGGGTTCTCTACTTGAAGTGAGAGAGCTTCCTCGTTCCTAAATGTTATTTTCCTTTGAAAAAATATTCTGTGGAGAAATGGTTTAGGAATTACTTTTTAAAAGAGGAAGTGTTCACCTACCTGGCTACTTTAATGAACAGCTGTGTCTCTGAATACTTTGCATATCAGTCTTGTAAGTTTGAAAGAATATACAAAAATACACAGCATTCATTATTTTAATACAATAATAGAACTATAATGACAATAACACGCATAGCATGTTCATTTTCATCAGAGGTGTGTGGGAAAATGATTGGGGGTAAAAATCAGATGAAAATAAGAGATTATATTCACATTCTTACAGAAATTACAACACTGTAGAAATTATAGAAGGAAATGCAATTGCTATCCTATGGATGGGATATGGTCAGCATGCCCAACCAGAGTGCAACCTGGAGTACATGCAGTCAGCATGCCACACACAATACATCCTCAGGGGGATAAAACAGAGGCTGGAACAGAGTGGAGACACCATGACCATCTCTGTCAAAACCCTTGGTGAGGAGAGAGCTCAGTGGTACCTCACAGCTGATAAGTCACATAGCAGCTGTTCAACCCAAGAAGACTTCTTGCTATTGAACCAGCAACTATGGCAAGATTGCAGAAGGCCACCTTCATCCTAAGGGTTGTCTCAGTCATAATACTGATGTTACCCAACTCTAAAGTATGACCACCCACCATTGAAGATTATGTATGACTAGGTTCACTCAAGTTCCATCTTAACATAAAAACAGTGTAAAAGTAAGTTAAAAATGGAGAGAAGTGAGAGAAGAATCGTAGTAACTCCTGGGATCAGTTAATGGTCTGAACGTGTCTTTTCTCTCATAGGGATGACTGTGGGGCAGGAATCGTCCTCTGATAATCAATACATGCTAATTGATTATCCCAAGCTAGTTTTTGTTAGGGATTAGAGCTTATTCTTATACTGGAACATGTGAATATGTTTGAATATGTTTTTGCAGCTGGATACTATCAATGGCAATCTTAAAACATTAACCTGTCAGAATTTTCTATTATGTTAATAAAGAGTGTTACTGCATAAAGGGTTAATTGTGAACCCTTCAAGGGTTTTACCAGCTACTGGCAGCAGTAACTCTCCACTTGCCTGTGGACACTCAGAATAGTCTCTTTCATACTGTTGGCACGTGTCCCTGAATCCTTCCTCTTGCTGACAGACCAACTAAAGGTGTGGAGCCCAGGAGAGGGGCCCTCTGTCTGCACATGACCCCAAACAAGTCAGCTGAACTGCCCTCCAGTCCAGCAAGACTGCCCAGAGAGGGGTCCCCCCAAAAGGACTGGTTGGGCACTAGGGTCTCAGCTTTTCTGTGGCACTGACAGGCTAATCAAACACAAGTGGTTTGAGAAAATCTCTATTTTCACATGGCAGAGGTGTTATAAATGAGAACAGAAAAGGAAATAATATCCATCTATTTCAATTGTCCTCAAGCATAACAACCGTGACTAGAAAAATTCTGGGTTAAGGAAGAAACAGCAAACAAAAACAGAAAGAAAAAAAGAACCACAGCAAAAATCAAGTTTCAACATTGGAATCACCTTCTGAATTTTTAATATGGGAAAAATAGGGAAACGACAATTTGTAAAAACTAGTGATTACTTGTAGGAAGGAAAGGAAATGTTTGGGGTTTTTAAAGGAATCCCACAAAGAACACACTCTTCCTCCTAGAATGCTACACTTATAATGGTTAGAAACTAGTTTTGCATGAAAGAATATCAGATAAAAATCTAGGCAATACCTCCAAATACAAAGGAGCTCAGCACTGATGACAGAACCGTGCACATATCAAACAAATCAACACAACACAGGACATCCCTGACAATGAATGTTCTGGCTTGTCTAGTGTCATATCCCTCTCAGATTCCTACACTGAATATCTGAGGATTTTATCCTGAAAGTGTTATAACTTAACAATTCATCATCTGGAAAAGGTTTTCCCCAGCTTATAATGAATTCCTTTTTGCTTTACTGTAATTGTAGCCATTGGCTTCAGAGATGGAGCACTTAAGATCTTATTAAACTCCAAAGCAAGAAAGTCTTGATAGTTGTATTAGCTTTAATATTAAGAGGTAAATTATTTAGCATGGGTCACTTAGAAAATGCCAGCATAAATGACACTTAGAAGTATTTCTTACTATTCACTCTTCTTTATTATAGGCAAGAAAATAACTTTAAAATTTTACTTCAAGTAAATGAATGCCAAACTAAAGAATTTGTGAAATCCTTGTTAAAAGATGAAGATAATACAAAGAAAGAAAAATGAACAAAATATAATTTTTTTCAATCATGAATGTACTGAAACCAGATATGTCATTTTTGTAAACATCTTAGTCAAACCTCAAAAGTTGCTAAAGGAATAATTTCATTTCTAACTTAGTTGCCTGTTCACAGCATTGAGTTATCTGATGTATGTGCTATTTATACTCAGGGTAGTCTTTTAGACAGCTCATATTAAAATGCCCAACATGAACAGCAAATTCAGAAATACAGAAGTTTGGACAATGGCAAATACTAAACATAGAAATGAAAAGTTTCCTTCTCTTAAATGCTTGGTTTTCTGAGATAGCTCAGGAGCGGCCATGAAAAAACATCAAGAGGCAGAAATTTCTTGCTGCTTGGGAATGAAGATCAGTCTTGTAGACTGCAGGAATACTGAGCATTTTCCAAAGTGCTAATTGGGCAAAGCATGCAGGTGGATGTCTCCATGATTTAAAAAATCTTACATGAATGAGCGCAGATAAGGACAAGGCAGCTCTTTCTAAGACTTGTGTACACCATGCATCTGGAAACAGCATCTTGATGGTTTCAAAATTGGCATTTGAACAAGTCAGATAATGCTATTCCTGTTCTATAGAACAGGGCTTGTAATATACAGTTGGGACCAGACCAGGTCACCACAGGCAAGACCAACCAAGTCCTAAATAGAATAGTCTGAAATATTCCATTAAAAATTCAAGATTTAATCACAAATGTTTGTGAACACATACAAATTTCCACTCCACATTTCTAATAAATCAAATGGATATCAAGAAAACAAGAAAGTAAGATAACACATATAAGACTTACCTAATTAAATTACTTGGCAATATTTTTAATTTTGTATTAAGGATTTTCTCAATACAACACAAACATAAACCAACCCTGAACTATGTGGAATTACTGTAATAAAAGAAACCTAAAAGCCAAAATCTAGTTTACAAAAACAGTCACAAGAACAGCCACAAAGAAAAAAAGAAGTCATATTCAACACTAAAAGAACTTCAAGGTTGAGAAAATATCTAAAATTCCCTTTACTTGATGCAAAATCTGCAAGGCAATGCCCCTTCATATGATTCATGCACGTGAGAGGAAATACTGACATTAATATTGACACTGTTTAGTGCAATGTTGTTAGAAAAATAAAAACTTTGAAATGCTAATATTTTCTTTGCTTTCCCAATATATTTTAAACTAGGTCTTCCTTCCCTTCTTTTCCTCCCTTCAACTAACTTTGACTGTTTGGCTATTAGGTGGCAGTCAGTCTGCTGGTTTTGCTTGTTAAAGCTTCCCAGATTTCTGACTGTAAGCATCCTTCCCACTTATTAGCTGTGCTGCTCACAAATGTACAGTGAGGATAATGTGTAAAATTGTCCATTCTTTTAAGCATCTTGCATTTCCCTGCTCTGTCTCCCTCTTGACTTCCAACCATAAAGTTTTCAGGACACCAGTGTATATCCTAAGTGACTCCACTTGAAATGTGGAATTAAAATTTCCAGAATTTTTTACATATTTCAAAGTTTTTATTTGGTGACATTTACCCAGGGTCATATATCTTGTTAGACGTATCAGTACAAAATTCAGATAAGTCTGTTAAAGTAAAACTTTTTTCATTGCAATTTACTCCCTGTGGCTTCATAGAAAATATTCAGTTATTTCTTTAATTTCTTCTTTTTACTCTTAGTTCTCCATCTCTTAGCTACTTGCATGTATCCTTTTGTTCTTCACACTTGGAACACACTCCCTCAGGTTCCCTAAGTCCCCAGTTACTTTAAAAAATTCATTGTCTATCAAAAGTACTGACCAACTGCACTCTCAGAATTTGGTATAGGATACTACAGCCCTGTAAAGCTATAATGAATATCTATTTTTTCTGATTAATATATCCTTCATTGAAGAGTTAGGAAATAATTTTTTTAGGAAATGGAATGGCATGCTTCAGAAATACACTCACTATTCTAAAAAAGGAGCAAGATACTGCTAAATACTTGCCTCCTTCCAATTGTTGTTCTCTTAACACTCTATTTTCCTTATCTACATGCTAAAATTAATTTAGAAAGCTGTGGCATATTGAAAATGATTTAAAATTTACTGCTTCAGTTTGTTGTATTTTTTTTCTCATAATTCAAACTAAACTAAAATATTTATTCTGAGAATATCACATTTTTAAAAGATATTTATTTATTTATTTGTTTGTTTATTTATTTATTTATTTATTTATTTATTTATTCTATTTATAAACCCTATTTTTTTATCAGAGTACAAGATACTTTCCTACATGGGTTTGATAGATACTTGCATTGACAAAATTTCCGAAATTTTAGGAAATTTGTTTTGAATGACCACTTCTAGGTGCAGCTGGNAACCCTCTTTTTTTATCAGAGTACAAGATACTTTCCTACATGGGTTTGATAGATACTTGCATTGACAAAATTTCCGAAATTTTAGGAAATTTGTTTTGAATGACCACTTCTAGGTGCAGCTGGTGTATTAAAATATCTTCTTATAGCATCTTGTGAGAATGGAAATTTGATCAAAATATACGTTGTATTATAAATGCAAACCTGATGTGACACCATAGATAACTCTTTTTGTCTTCTTAAAGTGGAAGAGTACATGAGATTTGACTGTGGTATTACACATGTCCAACCTATGAGTTTTGTTCCATCCCAATAAGCCTTTGCATTTAGAGATTCCAATGTGTCTAATCATATGTGAAGCAGAGAGTGGAATATATAAATTGATTAATAGATTTGAGACAAGGTCTTTGCACGTTGCCTATAAGCCTTCTGTCAAATTCAGTAGTGCAGATACACTCTCAAACAGAGTGGTGGACTAGCTGGTTCCCTGGGAGAAAACATAGGTTTAATCAAGTTATTAATTCTATATGAGCTCATTTTAAATACAATAATAAAGTGTAAGCATAGCTCTTTAAACATGCTCAAAGCTCATCTTGCCCGACCATTCCTTTAATCTGTTGAAATTCACGCTTCATTGCAAGTGGATAAGGTGTTCCTATTCACCTTTTCCATCATTTTCTAAAGAAAATGAACAATTTTCTTGGGGAGTAAGTCAATTGCAGATTTGTTTAGTGGCAGCTTTCTATACTACATAAACATCCATGTGAAGGTATTTCTTTGGAAGAGTTAATGGATAAAATTATTCCCAGTATGTAACATTTCTTTTTTCTCTATTTTAAAGATACCTAGAGCTCACTGAAAGAGTCAAAGATAGTGCATACGGAAGCCTGTGTTTATAAAAAATAATCATATAAAAGTCAAGATAGCTGTCACAATTAAAGACAAATCTTAAAAAATCTTCTATTTGAAAAGGGTCAGACAAAGGATACTTTGTTTAAAATTTCTTTACTGTATTGTAAATGACATCTGATGGAGCTAATAAAAATGTAATTCCTTACTCATTTAGTCTGTGATGTAGAAAGTTGTCTAATCACTGAGCTCTATCAGTCTAGAAGAACCTTTTCAGTATGAAATGGCATTTTGAAATGTTTTGGTGCTTTGCAGTCCCTGAAACATTCACTAAACTTTCTCCTACTAGCTTTTACTCTCTCTGTGCACCTTCAAAACACCAACACCTCTGCTTCTGTCAACTCCAGCAGAACATTGAAGTGAGAACTAGCAAAATCTCTACACTGCCTTACTCTTTTAGCAAGAGAGCATTAATCCCTGAAACAAAGAAGATTCTGTTGTGAAATTCTTCATTCTGTTGTCATGAGCTTACTCAGATTCGCTTTTGTTGACACAGATCATAAAGAAAAATTCACAACACACTGATAAACACCAGAATTGGATGCTATGGATGCTATGCTTTTTATCAAGATACATTATACTTATTTAGGCATATAGCCATTTAGAACTACTGAAAAAAAGATGTTTAAAACGCTGCTGGATGAGATGTAACAAGAGAAAGAATTTAGTATGGACTCAGACTTTCCTTATGGAAGTGCATTTCTTGGTTTTATTTCAAAGACCACAGCATTAACACACACACAGCTTCTCTTTAATTTCATTTTTGATACACCAATCACTTCATTACTCATCTTTTTTTTTTACATGAAACACTACTAAAATAAAAGAATTCAATACTTCTGATGACCAAACAAAACCCCGCATTAACCCCCAAACACAGTACAAAGACTACATGGGAAAGACTGAAAATGTAACAGCACTTCTATAAAACTATTCCAAATAGATGCTCATCAGTACAAATATAAGCATGATACAGAGAGGTGTCAATTTGAAGTGCTTAAAGAGCAAAATATTTAGCATATTTTTGTCATAAAGTTTCAGTGGGTCATAAGGTATATACCAGTTCTTGGTTACCAAGCAGACTAACTAAAGAACTGTAGTAAACAAAGCCAGAATTCATTAGCTTTAATGGTGAGTAAAAGCATGCAAACTTTTATTGCTAAAAACAAAGTGAAATTTTCAATAGAACTCTTTCTTCCTTAATAGCCTGAATATTAAATTTAGAATTATCTGAGCAGTTAAATCCAATGATTTCTCCATTAGAATTAAGTTCCTAAATAATTTTTGAAAATGGCATTTAGGGTCCTACTTTTTCTGCAATTTTAGTGTAAATAAAGATATGTATAAAATATAACAAAAGTGAAGAAGAAAAGAAGCAAGGGGATTTTATATTTAAATTACAAAAACAAGGAGAAACTTTTCAGAAATGCCACATTTCTAGTTCAGCATTAATACCTGTATTACTAAAACACTCAGTAAAAGTACAGATTAGGAATCATGAATTCAAAACATATGTCATATGAGAATATAAGAATCAGGTTTGAGCTACCCGGCATGAATTTTCCAGTTCTTTTACCTTGAACCTACTCTGGAAATTGCAAATACACTTTATGAAAATTTGTCACATCATCATATGTTTCACTTTTCCCTGAAATAGTTAAAGCTACCACAAGTTAGCAATGCTTTTTTTTAGTTTCTGTTCACCTTTCTCTTAGATAACAGTGACAGCCCATTGTCCTTGAGAAGGGTCCAGACCTGATTCCTGACTAAGCATTGAAGCAAAAATATTGCTGTCCAGGAACATAACTCAAGTATTACCTGTACCGTGCTCAAATCTTTTGCTTGTGTTTTCCTGGGCAATAAAAGCCATATTACTTGAAATGTACCATATGTCACAGATGTATGAAGTATCAAGCATCATCTGTTAAATCTAAGGAAATGTAAAGCTGTGAGAAATAGATATTAGAAGAAAGGCTTTAAAATTGCCTGCCTGACAAAAGAATATTTCAGAGAAAGGTAAAATAATGAAATATGTTTTAGTTCTCCAGAAAAGCCATAATGATTAATTTACTATGATTAAAAAAAGCATTATCCAACTAAGATTTTTTTTCTTTCAAATTATCATTATAGAGGAGCTAGATAGGTTTTCAGGCCTCTTCTCTCTTTCTTTTCCTCAAAGAAAAGTACAGCTATGTTTTCTTTCTTTAATGACAATAATTAATTTCAATGTATCAAAACACTCATGCTCTTGCCAGTACTAGCAACTGAAGAAATGGTAAGTGTAATAACCATCACTAATTAAAAAAAAAAAAAATGAGGTCTCTAATGAAAAAATCAAGAAAGAGTTTGAATCAAGGGCTGAATGAGGGGAAATAAAAGGAAAAAAAACAAATACTAAAATATGTTTATATTTTTAATGCAAATACCTATGATAAATTTTAGACAAATACTGGTAGCCAATAAAACTTGATATAAAATGCTACCCATTTATACTTTGAGCTCCTTAACACAGAAGTTACTGTTGTGGTATTCCACTAAAAAATTAAAGGGACAGCTAGAAAAGGGGAATGGTGCAATCATACACTAAATGAAACATTAGGCACATAGGAAACTAAGAATGATGGTTAGAGAGAATACAATTATACTTTGTTGTGCAGGTTCCTATTTATTTTCCTCTGGCATGTTTGCAGGCAAAAACTCAAAGAACCCTGAAGCCTTTCCTTCTTCCTCTTATTCAGTCAACCATGTGGCATGTGCTGTTCTGATGAAATATTTGCACTAAACAGAATGTAAGTACAAAGCATGCAGTGATGGATAGCACTGTCTTTCTTGGAATTTCTTTTTTTCAAATCAGGAAATTCTAAACACACTTCCCCCTGTGCTATCAAATCACAGAATTACTGGATTAATTTGGTGTTGCAGCAATAACAGAGCAGTCACTAATTTTGCATGGAAAATAAATAAATAAGTTCCACAAAGGCTTGACACTTTTCCAGCTCCTGAAATAATGTATTATTAAAAACAAATTATGGTGTGTCAAACTGCATCGTATTATGATGTGATGTGGATGTAAAGCAGACATAAATCCTAGACTTTGGGAAATAAATTTATGATGTGCTGTGTAGCTTCATGTCATGAAATGAAGTCACAAAATTATTTTAGAGTGTATTACTGGAAGCAGCTTTATTTCCCCCAGTATCATTTAAATTCTCAGCTGAGCAAAACTTATTCAGGAAAGGATTCTGATTCAGAATGAGGAAAAATCAGAAACATTTTTCCCTGTCTTTTATTCTCCAAAGTTTGGTTTGTGTTTTTTTTTGTTTTGGTTTTGGTTTTGATTTTTTGTTTTTGTTGTTGGTTTTTTGGGTTTTTTTTTGGGTCGGGTCGGGTTGGGTTGGGTTTTTTATTGGTTTTTCGTTTGTTTGTTTGTTTTTTCTTTACCTAGACTTACCAGAATTTTGAACTTCTCAGATCTGGCTTAATTTGGCAGCAAATCCACCACCAGTTGACTACCTTTCATCAGCTTCAATCATACTGAATTCGAATCAGTTGTGAGTATGACAGAAAAAAATATTTAAACTGTGAAGGGAAATCTTCTGGCACATTCTGCATTGCAGCTGCTTCCTGTTCTAGTATTTTCCCATACTACAATACTACAATAGTGTCAGGAAATCTTTGCAGTCCTGAAAAAATGTTCCCCACTTGAAGACCATTCTGAGGGATAACTCCAGACAGATTTGTTAGCCAGACCAACATTGCAGTGTGAGAATCATTCATACCCCTCTATTTTCTCTGACAATTATTTGGGTATTTGATCATTTTTAAGGAAGAAAATGCAAGAGAGCTTTGGCCAAGTGCATCCGTAAATTATGGTACATATAGTAGACATTGATGTTTAAAAGTCTTCCTTAATGACACAGATTTCAGATTAATGCCTTTGTGTAATCTGCTATTATACTAAAACTGTTTGTTTTATAGAGAAGGAATTGTCTTTCCCATCATATTTGAGTGTTTTGGCTAGAATATCTTCCCCCTGCTCAGACAAAAGGACCATACAAAATGGTTTGTGTCTCTGGAAGTGACTGGTGCAGAATCCCTAGGTGACAGCTGAGGACAAGACAGATGAAGCTCACAGTCAAACTTCTCCAAAATATTGTCCTGCATTTAGCCTTTTTATAACGGAGCCATTTCCCATTTTTCTACATGGAGAGTGCCAACAAAGAATATCTCTAAAATTCTCAGGATATATATATAATTACTATTTAGAAAATAAGGTTCCAAAGAGTGGACATCAAAAAATTACTGTGAGCTGACAAAGTTTTATCTTCAAATTAAGTGCTTCCTTACTATCCTTCAAGTGATCTGGCATCATGGGCTTATCCTACTGCATTAAAGCACAGCATATATAGCATATATCATACATAGCATTTTAAATATTATTATTATTAGCTAGCTGATAAATTTACACAAACTATTTTACAGGCCTCTTGAACCACAATATACATGTGTCCTGGTTTCAGCCAAGGAGAGCATTAATTTTCTGCAATAGCCGTGAGGGGGCATAGCCTGGAGTTGCAGGGGCATAGCCAAGACCCTAATGTTATTCCATATCATCTTGCATCACTGCCAGGGGAGTCAGAAGAGTCACAGGGGAGACAGACTCTCTCTCATTTCTGAGAAGGGCACTGATTTTCTGGGCAGGAGAAAGTGTGATGTGGTTGGATGCTTAGTCAGTCAGTATTTTGTCATGGTTCTTCTGTGTAAATAGTATCTTCATTTTATACCTTTTGTTAATAATATTGGGGTTTTTTACTGTTTGTTTTTCTTATCTCATTGCTGTTTCCCATAAATTGTTCTTATCTCAGCCTGATCTTTGCCTTATGTGCCTCTAATTCTCCTCTCCAGCCACCTGAGCAGAAGATGAGAGAGGAGAAGCAAGTGAGGAGGGTGTGGCTTTGGAGTCTCAGGGATGGGGATACTAAACTGGGGAGTGCCATTGTTAAACTACAACAGCCTTAATTGGGGTCAATCGTTGAGCATGAAGGTTTGAAATAGCAACAGAGCTGCCCTTAGTGAAATGAAATAAACTTGATCTAAACACTTGTGTATTAGATATGGAGACCCTCGTCACTATGTTGCTTGTCTGTTCATGTGGGTGGGGTACCTAACACACATGTTCTCCTATGTGCTCCTCACAGCACTCTTTCTCGGAGCAGAGACAGAGGTCAGGGTTGCTTTGTCACTGTGATAATATCAATTTATGACATTATAGCATCAAGGGCAGTAAGGGTTATTTGGGATGTGTATTCAGTGTCCTTCTCCTGCCCTGGCCTTGAGTGGTATGTCTGGGAATTCATTAATAATCACACTGTGATTTCAGCTGCCAGCTGGGTGAGCTCGAGATATCTTGGCCCACGGTATGAAACAACATGGTAGTGAAGCCAAGTAGCTGTGATCCCTGTCCCAGGATGTAGGCATTGACAAAGGGATTGCAAAGAGGACAGAAAGTCTCAGCCTCTACAGGCAACTCCTGTCAAATATGAGGGAAGGGTGTTCTCTCAAGGATGAAATAGTAGTGCACCCAAGCAGATGGAACGCTATGGAGAAAGGTGTCAGGTACCTGAGAGAATTACCTGTGATGGAGGAAACCTAGAGGGATTCAAATAACAAGCAGTCCCCCATGGATCCAGATGAGGTCCAGTGTACACAGCTCATAAGGGTATAACTGGAAGGCATAGGATCTGGACATGATGTAGATGGCATAGAATAAAGGGTGGATAATGTCCTAGTTTCAATTTTTCACAGTAGCTGAGAGGGACTAGAGCTTGGAGATGCATGGGCATGGCCAAGCCCCTGATTCTTATTTGATACTATACCTTATGTCATTGCTAGGGGAGGAGAAAGGGACTCTGTCTCACTTCTGAGAAGAAAGGAATCCCTTCTCCAGATGGGAAAAAGTGTGGTGTGATAGGTGGTCGTATTCTATCATGGTTTTTCTGTGTAAACCATTTCTTTGTCTTACACCTTTTGTTAGTAATATTGTTGCTATAACTGCTAGTTTTCTTATCTCATTGCTGTTTCCAGTAAATTGTTCTTGTCTCAGCCTGTGATCTTTGCCTTTGGTGTCTCTGGTTCTCCTCTCCAGCCACCTGTAAGGGGAAGAGGAGGGTGAGGGGAAGTGCGTGAGTGGCATGTTGTTTTGGAGTCTTGGCAAGGGGGGCACTAATTTAGGGACTACCATTCCTAAATCATGACAACTTAACAGTATATGTACCCTCTTATTTGCATGCATATTCGGTAGTCTGACCTTTTAATTCAAATATGCGTTCATATTTTGAAATAACCTGATTTTAGAATAGTGTGAAATCCATGAAAATACTAAGGATGAGTGCACCCTCATGCTTTAATTAACATTAGGTTAACCTGTAAAGTAGTGAAATGTCAATTTCCACTGACTACATGAGAGATAAGCTAGACCCTTAGGCAGGAAATATGTGCTGTCCAATAGACTATAAATTAAATAAAAAGGTCAGTTGTATCATTGTGAAGGGATCCAAATGCACATCAATAGTGGCATGTTTACTGTCTGCTGACATGTGTGCAATTGGGAAAGTGTAAGCCTGTAGTCAAGCAGCAAGGGACTTTAGAGTACATATTAACAGAAATATTCAGCATGAGACACGAATAATAAAAAAGACCTTGTCTCCATTCCACCATTTGTATCAGAAATTCAGTGTTGCACTATTTTCTAAGGCTATCAATAAAAAATTATAAATTGTTTCTAAAACGCAGTATTAATTTAACATTGAAAGATCTCCTAGCACGTTTATAATATAGTACATGAGTAACATAACAGTAGTACTGTAAAAGATCTAATTGCTACAAGTATTGAGCATATGACTGCACTCTGTTGGTGGCATGCCATGAGGACTGCTGATAAAGTCATTTCCTTCACTGAACTGTAAAATAAAGCCCTCTAGAAATATAAGCTTGTGGCAGGCTGTCAAGCAATCTACTGCCAGGCAAGAGCAGTGTTTAGACTTCCCCTTGGAAATAATGCTGTAACAGGGTTTTTTTTTTTAAATCTTCAACACATTGTGCTTTTAAGCTCCAATAAAAAGAACAGAAAAGCATATATTAGTCCTTTAGAAATTCTCTGTAACCATTGTGGAAGGCTTAAAATTAGTTGTTTTTTCCTGTGTTGTCTTCCAGCAAAATAAAATACATTTAATGTAGTTGCTCACTGGGAGAGACAAACCATAATTGCTAGTGACCCTATCACAGAGGAAGACTGCACACCAAAGATGCACATGGTATCTTCCAAAAATTATTGACGAAGATGTGACCATGTAATCTGTTTGTAAAAGGGAGAGATATTTGTTGCCTTCTTCAAAAGGGTTAAGAGTTTGTCATTAGCTCTTGGGTCATAGATCACACTTGGAGCGCCTAAGCTTAGAGACACACTTCATTGAACTCCATCTAGCAAGCTTCATGCTTATGAAGGTGTTCCTCTTGATTGCTTTGCATCTGGGCTGCAGAGTGATTTGTTTGGAGGGTGGCATTGATTAAGTGCAAGAGAACCATGGTTTACTGTGACAGCTGCTAGGCCTCTGTCAACAAATCAATGGAGCTTTTTCACTTTTTTTTCTGTGCCTTTTTTTATCCCCTCCCCGATATTCTTAGCTCTCCTGTTAGTATCCTGCTGTTACTGGAGATTAAAAACATCTTTATAGCTGTCTTATGATTTAACATTTTCTGATTTGTCAATCACATAAAATGTTTATTGGATGGCACAAAGTGCCTCTGCTCTTGATTCTCCAGGATATAGAGAATACACAGGAGTAAGGGGTGTACTACACCACAATATATGTTCTAAAAAAAACCATTGCTCTTTTCTACATTGGTTAATGCATGAATATCAATGGTGTAAATAGTAGAGCATTGTGCTACTGTGGTAAACAGAGNGTGTAAACAGAGATGGCTTTGAGCTGTGAAATTTGGCTTTGATGAAATTATGTGGAAGAAAGATTTCTACTGTTCTTTTCTAAAACACTTAAAAAAGAGCAGTCTGTATTTCTGGTCATAAAGGGTAGGTTTCCAAAAAGCAATCAAGTGATAAATAGTCTAACTTTATTTTTATTAAAGTCACTTCAAACATTTCTATTTTCTATTTTCTATTT
>VZRX01010768.1:0-29136 GCA_013398075.1 Notiomystis cincta
GGTAGCTGGAAGGGTGTTGATAATTGTGCTGCATATCTCGAGCTGGCAAGAACACAGAATTGCTGTTCTGTTTGGAGTCAGAGAGCAGAAAGTTCTCCCACTAACATGGATGAAAAATCAAATATTTCAGAAAACTTACAGAAGATAAATACTGGAAAAACTCCAGTTTGGGAGATCACATTTTTTAGCTTGTCATCTACTCAGCTGGCAGGCAAGGGATCTGGAAGAGCTGCACAGACTCTCTGCAGACCAACCAACCTGCCTCATTTCCATCCACAGTTGTGACAGGACTGACACATTCACGGTGGATTTTTCATACTGTAGAATCAACAACTTCCAGCAGAAAATTGTTTCACAGGAAAACTTTCCTGGTAGTTCTACCACACATGTAGAAACATTTTGTATATATCAGTACGTTGGGCATGTGTTAATGTGCCATTCACATTCTATAATCTCCAGATAGTTTAACTGCCTGTCCCTAAATAAAAGGTAGAATATGCCCCTTTAAAACACTAATCACAGTTAAAACAACAAATGATCAGCACAAGCTTTTGCAAGAGAAACTCATAGGTAGACTCTCATTTTCATTCTTGTTCTGATCATATGGCTGACTGCAAGGCAGCTTCTGCCATGCTTGTGAGGAGCCTCACTGGAGTCCATAAGGATATGCTGACAAGCTGTAGACACAAGCACATGCCTACTGGATTGCAGGCTAAACTTCATCTTTTTTTGAATGACCTCCTCGACCCCATGAGCTCTCTCCTGTGGGACTGCATGGCTGGAAAAATTAAAAATTTCTTTCCTTCAACTGCTACATTTCTGCTTTTCCTAGAGGCAGCTACAATTCTTTCTCTGTGATCTGAAATTGCAGCAATAATTATATTTCCTACTTTGTTCACTGTAGTTGACTGTTTTGGCAGTCATCCTGTAGCAGTAATCCACACATAAAGAGTCATCTTGCATTTTTCAATCCAATTTAAAGGGAATTGTTTCTCAAGGAAAGCAAGAGGGTGAAAATGTTCCCCTCTGGCAAAAACTTCAAGTACTTTGGTATTACATGCAAGAGTTTTACCTACCTGCCTTATTCATTGTTGCATTTTACAAGCACTAATTTAAATTTTTTGCACTTCTAGGAAGGCCTGAGACTTTCTCCATGTGGTTTTTTGCTTAGTCTTCCCTTATTTCTCCCAGAGACTCAGAGAGAGAACTTCAGTTCCCCCTTTCCAGATGATGCTCAGAGCACCAAGTGCTCTTGTTTTGTTCTCATTTTGTTCTGGGGCTATTTGTTCATTCCAGAATAGGGGAAAGGATGCCATAGAAATCGAGGCAGGGGTGCATTAGGAGGCAAGGTAATAATTATTCATTCTTGCCATCAGCTCATTCATTTGGTTTGATTTACACTAGTTGCCCCAAAGTTTTCTTTCTAATTTTTCACTGAAATACCCAGAAGCCTTTAATAATGGCATTTACATATATAATGCAGCATTATTAATGTTAAACAAAGCCTTTGAAATCTCCTCCATTCTGCAAGCCCCATACCATTTCAGAACAAATTATTTTCACAGCAACCTCTGCCAGACACACACCCACACACACACCACTGCTATTTTATTAATTTCAGATACTTTTTCCTTTTCCCCACTCAATTTCAATCCTAATATTCTATAATATATAAAAGCAGCACAAGAGTGAAGGTGCTGTGATCAGAAACATTAGGGTCAGGGCAGACAAAGCAAGGTGACCTTTAAATCCAGCAGGATTTATCAGATAGGACAAGCACCTGAAATAATAGAATAGCATTACAAGAAAGAAAATTTTCAGAATATCTTAGAACAACTAGAAATAGACAGTACTGAAAGTTTAGGAAGCAGAATTGCTGTTTGGGAAGCATCCTGCCTCCCATCATGTTTTCAGTCAGCTTACACCACCAAAACCTGCACATCACCTAAGGAAGCTTCAGATACATCTGTTGCAATTACAGGAACTCTTAGGAGCTTTGTTCTGGTTTTTCTAAATTGTTGTTTTAATGGGCTTTTTGTCGTGGGATGATCTTGTATTCCCCATCGCCTGCTGGAAGGTTTTTTTGTGCCTTTGGACTGCAGCCGGGAGGACTCTTCACGGCGGCTCACCTGACCTTGCAGCCGGAATGTTTACATACTTTTGCCCGGCTGGAGACTTTTTTCCCTCTGCTGGTAGCAGAGGAGGAGGGGTTGCTCAAGTTGGGTTTTTCAGCTGTCGGCTGGAGAGGAACGGAGATCTGCTTCTGCGGCTTCTGCTCCTTTCTGGACGGTTTTNTAAGTTTTCTGAAATATTTGATTTTTCATCCATGTTAGTGGGAGAACTTTCTGCTCTCTGACTCCAAACAGAACAGCAATTCTGTGTTCTTGCCAGCTCGAGATATGCAGCACAATTATCAACACCCTTCCAGCTACCAATGCAAAGCACAGCACTGTGAGGGCTGCTAAGGCAAAAATGAACTCTGTCTCAGCCAGGCCCAATACACCCTTTCAGACAAAATCCACTTCCAGAATGCCCCTCAAGCTGCTCTGGTGCCTTTTTATATCAGCAAAAGCCCAAAGCATGCAGGGCCTATCGCTATCAAATCTCTCTTCCAGTCCTTTTAGGCTGCAGCCTTATTGGCTGCACCCCCGCATCACCACCCACTGCACAGATGCTTCCCCATCCTGGAGACATATTTAGGTGCAGGGTATAGGGTGGGATGGGGCAAATGAGAAGAGCTACCTCCCTACAGAAAGCATAGAGGATGGAGGAGAGAGGCAAGAAATTTTTATGTATGATTCCTTTTGGTGCTTCTTTCTCTTCTGAGAGTCCCCCCTGTGATGTGGGACTCATCCGAGCCATCTCTGTCTCCATTGCACCCGCTTGCTGAGGACACACATCCCTTCTTCTGAGAGGAAATGGTGGCCTGTGGGGTTTGTGGGGGGAGAGAAGGGAGTTGTGGCAGTGGAGACTTGTAAGAGCAGGGTGATAGAGCCTGTAACAGCAATACTGAGGAGAGGCTGTGTTTACTAGGAACACTGAGGGGACATCGAGCCGAAGCTGTCAGAAATCTGGGGAAGGCAGATGGGATTGGGGGGGCAGGACAGGCTGAGAAGCAAGAGGTTTCCATTCTGAGGACACGCACATGTTATGTGGAGAGGGGCTGTGCTCGGTGCTCAGTGCCGACTTCTTGCATAACATCCTATTCTGTTGCCTTAAGTGGGAGCTTGTGCGGGTCCAAGATGTCATGTCTGCATACTCTTGCCTGCAAATATATCAAATATATCTCCAGGAGGCTCTAGATAAAAAAAAGAGCTTTTTGACTTTTCTAAGACATGCTGCTGTTCAGGGCCTAGCATACCTAAACTATGAAAGAGTCATAGCCTTTCCCCATTTTAGGTCTGTGTGCTTCTCTCCACGCCCTAGTGGGTAGCACAGAGAGGTACCTTGCTCGGACTCTGTATGAGATTATCCAGGATGCTTATAATTTACCTTCTGCAATTGGACTAACCAGCAGTTTGTGAGCAGAATGACCTTTGCAGACCTTCTTGGTCATCCTGCAATGCAATGCCAGTCCAAAATACACTGCTATGGGTAGGGATTATTGGGGTGCAGAAGTGAAAACTCTATGAGGAGCATGGCTGATAAAATAACTGAGTCAGACATGCCTGTTAGAGGAAGTCCATCCTGAAGCTGTGTGTGGGTGACTAATTCTGCCTCCAGTTTGTAGTGAGGATGGCCAGTCACTGCCCAATAGCATCTCTTTTTGTTTCTGCATGACCAGAAGCCCTTGAAAAACGGAGTGATCACCAGACTGTTCCAAGAAAGGTTTGTCCATCATCAGAAATGTGTTCTGAACCAGACTCTGTATGGTCAAATCCCACACATAGTGCTAACATTGGTTTGCAATGTGTGCTTCCTTTTAGTAGGCTTTTGCCTAGTTATTTCTGGGCTACCTGAGCAAGCCCTTGCACAGAGGACACGATTTCCAGGATACTTTGGCATGACCCAGCTGTAGCCAGCTGTTGTGTCATAGGGATGCCTCCCTTACTCCTGTGAAGCAACCTGTGAATGGATGCTGGATGAAGCTGGCTCCTTGATTCTGAGTGAATACTGGAAAATACATAGTGCCAGGAGTAAAATGAGATAAGAAAATATGTTGATAAAAGAACAGAGCAGACAAAAGCCTTGCCATAGCTGAGTCTCTTTGCAAGTGTGGGTGATGCAAGGGAGCACTGGCATGGCAACTGACCCTAAACCTGCAAGCAAAATGAAAAAATGTGGGTAGCTGGAAGCGTGGGCTTTTCTTGGGGTTTTTTGTCCGTATGAACTTTCATTTGGAATGGGAGTGCATAAATGCAGTGATCCTGGAATTAGTGTAAATTCATCCTGTGGTTTTCAACCAGAGTAAAAAAGAAGACAAAAAACTCAAGAGGGCTTGTGAAAGTGAAAAGGATGAAGTCCTCCCTACCTGGCAATTCTGAGATGTTAAACCAGTCCCTGATGGAAGACTGGATGGTGCTAGGAGGTGACAAAACTCAATGAGTGTGACCAGAGAGAGAACATGAGCACAAGATTTTCTATGGTAACCCTTGGAAAAGAATTCTGAATTTCCTGAGGGGAGAAACCACTGAGTCCAATGAAAGCTTGGGTTTGGTAAGGAACCTGATATGCTGCAAAAGAAGAAATCTGCAAAAAGCTGTTTGGCCACCTTCCCTTTTCAAAGTCAGCGTCCACCAGAAATGACACAGGGAACTACTGATGTTGCAGCAAACAGCAATAACCAAGACAGTGCCGACATTTGAGAAAAGGGTGTAAGAACTGCAGTGCTGTGCTTTCTTTGCAGAGACAGTCCCAATATAGAAATGAAGATGCCCTCATCATCATTAAAACTGGGCATTTCTTTGTAGCTGCAAAGAACAGTTTTGCAACAGCAGATGATTTCGTCGTTAGCATCAAAGCAAGAGGGAGACTTCTTGAAGTGAACTTGCACAGGAGTGTGTTAGTCTGATGCCAGAAAAAAACTATATTAATCTTGAAAGTAAAAATAATGGAAGGAAGTGATAAAGCAGGGAAGGTTAGGTTGTATGGGAATGCGTTGGTCTTCAGCAGGGAAGTGGCTGAATTGAAAGCATGTAGCAAACTTAGGAAGGAATGGTCTGTAATTTTAATGATCAAAACCAGCTAACCCTTCTCTTCAAGGAACCATTTGAGGATATCTTCCTGGGGTGAGGGAAGCTGCTTAGCTACAGGGTAGAGTGGTAGGAGCCTAGTCAGCCCATGATTCATGACCCTAGAAAATTCCCTTTTGGTTGTAAGTGGAGAGTAAATAAAAGATTTTATTCCTCTGGAAATCATCAGGTGATGAAGTGAAGTGTGTAAAGCTGGACACACAGGATTTTAAAGAGTAAATAAATGTTTAAAAATAGATCAGTTCCTGCTACTGTGAGGGGAAGGAGGAAGGATTCTGATACAGTGGGCATGAACATTTAGATAGTGGAAATTTTGAGCTGCATTTATACTCCATAAAGCCATCATCAGATCTTTATGAGGAACCAGTACCAATGTAGTGTAAATTAGATACTGAGAAGATTTGTTAATGCAAGTAGATCACAGTGTTGCCAATACTGCCTCGGAAACAAGGAAAAAATACCACAACTTTGTAAGAAATTTCAGTGCCTCATTTAGTTCCAACAGCCCAGGTCTTGAGAGCACTTCAGTGCAAGATGTCCAGTGAATACAAGATGAGAAACCGAACATTATGCGAAGGTAATTTAGGGATTTAAAAGGACCTTGAGAGGGGCCAGAGAGGTTTTATCCCCAACTCAGAAGAGCAGTGATATTGAAGAGGCTGTCAAAGCTTTTCACACACATCCCAAAAATGTAAAACGTAGGCCATGTCAAGTGAAAGAGGTAGTGGTACAAGGAAAACTGTCCCCTTGCTGCCTGGAAAAAGAAGCAAAACAACCAACACAAAAATAAAACAATTCAGTATGTACTTGTCCTAAGCTATTATTCTCACTTCCTCGAGTTAACCTTATTAGAAGACACTCCAGCTAAGTAGGTGATCATGCATACCAAATTTGTTTTTCCAGACACTGTACACCTGACTTACTTAGTAACATCTGACTATAGGCCAGCTTAGTAGGCATGAATTTTAAGTAGTTTGCATGGATTTTGACATGTAACTGCTAGTTTTCTTCATCCATGATATAACAGATGGGTTGAAAACCTCATTAAAATAAAAAAGAACAGAGTAAAAGGGATGTGGGTTATGGTTTGATCTGTATTAAGCTCTTTTAAATCACAGCATGGCATCAATAGGGTGAGACTTGCCTCCTGCAGGCTTTTTGTTCAACAGAAAACTGGAGTCAAGGGCTGGGGTCAAAGTGACTTGGGATTTGTGGTTAGTTATGTGAAGGGACAAGTAAGGCAGACCAAAAATCTCAAAGCATTTGCAGTCTGAGAAGCTTCCTTTCTTCATAAAATTATTTTATTCACACACGTGCTGGAGAAGGGGTGGGCTTGGCAATGCAGGAAAATATTCTGTTGTAGGAGACTGTCAGGTCAGATGGACACATAGGATGGAAGACAGGTGATCTTCACATTCTGCATGGGACTGCAGCAAATAATTCATTTTGCTCAGCAAGGCTTCAGATGAGTTACAGCCACAGCAAGTGAGAGATGTGACCCTGGACATGATGTGAGTGATAGACCTGACAGTGCTCTGCACATGGAGAAGAGCTGGTTCACTTTATAGCACAGGTTGCCTCTGAGAGTAACTCAATGTACTTGTTTGAGTAGGCAGTGGACAGGTCATAAATATGCAAAATTTGGTATTATGTTGATATTTGTTGATTCCTATTATTCTGATACTTGCTTGGGAGAGGAAGATGTGAGGATCTATGCCCTGGATGGTCTCTGACCTAAGCCAGTTAAAACTGGTTCTTTTGCCATCTGGGGCCTCACTTTGCTCCATGCATGTCAGGTGACAGCTGCTGAGAATTTTTTACAGTATATAAAGCATCTCTGTATCATTGGTTGTGGGTGATTTCCAACTCATTTGGAACAAATTTTTCTGGCCTATCCTGGTAACACAATATCCTTTTCCATAGCTGTACCAGTGACCAGAGTGTTGGTAGAGCAGGGAGACTAGATTTCTCTCTTGCTCTGGATATGATCCTTCCCTCAGAACCCACGATGGAGGTTAGTAAGAGGAAGTTTTTGCATTTTGCTGCCTGTCAGTTTGATTCTGACTCTCCCTTGCTTCTCTGGTGGCGTCCCTCTGAAATTTAGACCGTTTTCCTGCCCCATTCCTGGGATAAAGGGTCTAAGCATTACAACTCAAACTCCTCATGATTACCAAGCCTGTTAAGGACTGATTTTTCAAGGTGCTACGTGGACCTGTGGTCTTCCAGCCAGTGGAGATGGCTTTGAACACTCATAGGCTGTATCTCTTTGAGATGCTCAAATACCAGCAACATGTGTGTTTTCTGTGCACTTCCTCAGGCACTCTGTGGATGCAGGGAGGAAATAACATGTGTCTTGCATGCATCCATTGTTTGACTTATCCCTCCATTTTATGGAGCCCTTGCCATGACTATTTTTTAGTATGAATCATGGGATGGGAAGCAAAAAAAAACCAACCCCGAAACCAGAGGAGAAGATTAAGGGGAGCCTGTTCTACATTCTAACAGTTAATTAAATCCTTCACTTTTGGAAGCTGATGTTCCTGGCAGACAGAGGAAAAGAACCCATTGCATGAGGTTACTGTGTTTTCACCTTAATATATTACCAGGTGAAATTTTCCTTGGGCAATTCAACTTGAATTTTAACTGTAGCTTTTTCTACTTTTATGCATTGAAGAGGGGGAAAGAAGCATGCTTTTAGTATTTTTCTTCAAAGGATACTTTTACACATTATGATTCAGTAAGAGGCCAAACAGGGGGTCCTGCTTTTCCTGTGTACCACACCCTTTAATCATCAGAGGCACACAAGGAGGTCTGGGGGCTTGTAGTGTGGAGGTGGGTGCTGGGGAGGAGCAGTGAGATGCTTCAGCCGCAGAGGGGCCTGAAGGCACAGATTCGCAGAGTGCTGTTTCCATGGCAGTGCTATGGAAACCAGGTTCTGCTGCTCACTGCTGCTCAGGGTGGAATTTCAATGCTTCACACAGCCCTGGTACCCAGGAAACAGCAAACCCACAAACAAAACCCCACCAAACCTGTAGATGCCTCATTAGAGCACAGTTTCTCATTCAGTCTGTGCTCCCTACATGCTGCCCTGGGGGAGGAAAGGACGAGCAAGCACAGATCAGCTAAAATTACAGCTTGTTACACACTTGTCCCCCCCCACCTCCATCTGGGCCCCTCAGAATAGTTTTGGAGGTTCAAGTAAATTTGACCAACTCTAGAATCTTTGATCTGCTGTTATATGTAGGCTCTGAATGCAGTTTGGAAGCCCCAGGCAGCACTACAATCTGGAGGCAGAATGGCTGGAAAGCAGTTCAGCAGAAAAGGACCAGGGGGTGTTGGTCAACAGCTGGTTGAACATGAGCCAGCGGGTGCTCAGGTGGCCAAGAAGGCCAGTGGCATCCTGGCTTGTATCAGGATTAGTGTGGCCAGCAGGACAAGGGAAGTGATTGTTACCCTGTACTCAGTGATGGTGAGGCTGTGCCTTGAGTGCTGTGTCCACTTCTGGGCCCCTGGGATCAGGAATGACATTTGACAGAGAAGGGAGGTGAAGCTGGTGAAGGAGGAGAGGGTGAGTCCAGTGCAGAGTGGCTGGGGGAATTGGGGTTGTTTAACCAGGAGAAAGAGAGGCTCAGGGGGACCTTATCAGTGTCTACAACTGCCTGAAAAGAGGCTGTAGCCAGCTGGGGGTTGGCCTCTTCTCCCAAGCATCCAGTGACAGGATGAGAAGACATAGTCTCAAGTCGTGCTGGGGAGGTTTAGATTGGACATTGGGAGGAATTTCTTCACAGAAGAGGGTGAAGAACTTCCTTCATTTTGGAGTGGGCTGTGCAGGGAGGTGGTGGAGCCACTGTTCCTGGAGATGTTTAAGGAAAGACTCAGTGCCATGGTCTGGGTGACCAGGTGGTGTTTCATAGGTTGAACTTGATGATCTCAGACATCTTTTCTAACCTAATTGATTCTATGGTTCTGAGTGTATTGCAAAGAGCGAGGATGCAGAGGGCTAAGGAAGACCCAAACCAAGAAAAGCTCTCTTCCACTCTTGGCTTATCTTCATGACCTTTTCTGAATCTTTTCTGAACTGTGGTTCCCTGTGCCTCAGTTTTGCCATCTGTAGAACAGAGAAGATAATGATAGCTTCCCATAGGCTGGGTAAGTTTGACTTCACTGGTCAGTGCAAGCAAGTCGTTGCAGGATTTGGGCTACTGTGAAAGTTATTTAGCTAATGTTTGGAAAGTAGTTTGAGGCTCTCTGGTGAAAGTGGTTAGATAACTGCCAAGTTTTGCCACCCTTCAGATCAACAGCCTGTAAAAATTTTTTATGTAAAGCATATACAGGCCTCACCCTCTTGTTCCCTCTGATCTGTGTTTCTCCTGCAGGATGGAGCAGTGGCACTGTAATTCAATATATGGAGACTGCAGTACAGCAATTTCAGTAGTGATACTGGGATCATTAGGTCTGCAATACCAGAAACATCCCTTGCACAGAAAGGGAAAGGAAGATGGCATAAAGGTTGATCTTTGATTTTACAACCCTTCTGTGCTGGCTGACTTTGACCAGTGTAGCTTGAAACCCAGCAATCAGTTTAGCCTACTTAAAATTTGTCAGGAATCTGCCTGGAATGCTGCTATGTCCCTATACCAGTAACAATATCCAAAAACCTTTTGGTTGGTGGAGGCAGAGTCAGAACAAGCCACGAGAGGCAACCTTCTCTCCATCCTCATCCCACTTTTGTACCAGCAGCACCAGTTTTGTACCTCGGAGCTCCTGGATGTCACCTCCTAGGAGCCTGTATTAAGGTGTATCAGTCTGAAATTTCCGGGGAGCTGCAGGAGCACCCGTGGGTCCCCGCACTGCTGTGTCTGAGCTCTCCCTTCTGCCCTCCCAGCAAGCAGGGTGTGCTGTGTCAGGCCAGCGAGAGCAGCCCACGCCCACTGTGAGGCACTGGCTGCCGAGTGTGCCCCGTGCCGTGGAAAAGCACAGAGCTGCCTGTGCGGAGTCACAGCTGCGTGGTTGGCGATGCTGCGTGGAGCTGGAGAGGGAGCAGAGAGGGAAGTGTGGGTGTTGAAGGTCCCACTGCTCCATTGGTTGCCTTGGGGAAGGCTCCCCATCCTTCTGTGTTCCCTTGGCACACTGAGGGAGCCAGACAGGGAGACACAGCACCTCACAACCTTTGAGGGCTCTCAGGATGATGGTAATAACAAGTGATAACTTGCTGCAAGAGCTGTCAGCCTTATAAATACCAAGGCCGTGACAGTAATAACAGGATGGTCCTTAGTCATATGTTGGAGAGAGGATCTTGGAGAATCCTTGGGGGCCCTGGCTGTGTTGTCAGAGCAGCATCCCCTCACTTGCCAAGGATGCAGGCAAAGCTGTGGGCATCTCTTATCCAGAGAGCAGCCTTCCCTTTGGAATCAGCTGCCCCTCTCCCCCTGCAGAGGAATTGCCTTCTGCTTAATAAACGTCTGCTTGTAATATTCTGAAACAAGGAGGCTAATCAAAGGCCCCATTCTGTGGAACAGGGATGCTAAGTGACAAGATTAATTTCAGTAATCAAGCAGCTTAATTTGGACATTTTTTTCTCTTCTTCTGTGTTGCTGATGGAAATTGAGGCAAATCTCATTCTGGAGAGACACTCTTTCCCTGCCTGATACCATCAACCTCCAGTACTGAAAATGCTTGTGTAGGGGCAGGAGGATGGGGAAGAAAGAAGAGTAGGAAAGGGTCACGTAGGACAGTGTCATTGAATGTGTGTGGACTGCTATGACTGATGTTTCTTGAGCATCTTTCCTCTGGAAAGCTCCCAAAGTGTTTTATAGACTGCATTGCAAAGGCTCCAGTCAGCACTGAAATGCAGTCATCTTGGCTGGATTGCAGCAAGTCTTTGAAAGGACATGGAAATTCAGCTGCTTAGGGGAAGGCAGGCAGGCAGGAGGCTGTGATACCACCAAAGGGAAATCAATAGATGTGAAACTGTGTGATGGTGTGGAACTTATCTGAAACACACCTGTGGCTCAAAGGTCTCACCCCTGCAATGAAGAATGAATTAGTGTTCATCCTTCAGTGATATGGAGTGCTGAGGGCCCCTTCCCTCAGCTCAGGGCTAGTGCCACCAGCACAGCCTCTTATGGTGCTATGTGTGGCTCTCACTCATCTGCCCAGCCACTGCTGCTGCTATCTCACCTGCCCCAGGTGCACCTGTGGAACCTCACCAGACATGATGTCACTGAGCTCTGGTATCACTGAGAACGTTTGTCAGTGATCACCTGGGGGCCTCAGCCCATTTTGTCCACTCCCTGATCACAGAAGATAGTGGAGTCAGCTGGTGAGAGGGTTGGGGAAGAAATCCCAGAAGATGTGGTTTATGGTGAGGCAGGAAGAACTGAGTCCCTGCTCTGGTGTCATGAGGAAGCACTCCTCCTTTAGTTGCAATTTTGACAGGGGACACATTTCCAAGTGATGTAGCAGAACTCAGGACTGGGTAAAGCCCTTTGGACTAGCTAAAAGTGATGTTTTTCTTGGGGGTAGTTTCATGCTGGCCTGAGGCTGAGGTGTGTGCGTGGGCAGGCAGGAGAAGTCTAATAATAGCTATTTACTCATTCAAACGCCTGTGATCTGAGGAAGCCTGGACAGGCACCCAGTGGCGTGTGACAGAGCCCTCCGGAGCCAGCGGAGTGGGTTTAAGGGAATGACGTCCTTGCCCGAGGCAGTGAGGTTTCGGGGCTGGCAGCTTTCCATGCCGGTCTCTCCAATCCCCCCGCCGCTCTCAGCGCACTCCTCCGCTGCTGCCACCTCTGTCGCGTGTCCCCTCTCCCTTTCACTCCCCGCGGGGGGCATCTTTAACTTGCTGCACCCCCTGCCATCTCCTGGCAATCAATTTTTCAGGGACAATCCGTGATGTTTTCCTGACTCCCCCCCTCCTTTCCCTCTTCTCCTTCCACTCGCTCCCTCGCTCCCTCTCTCCCTCCCTCCCGCTGACTTGTTATTATGTACTGCAGCTGCCCGGAGGATTTTAAATAGACCCATAATCGCACAGCAGCTCCTCTTGGAAGTTTAAATATAACCTCCTTGTTAATCTCGCGTGTGGCAGCAGCACAGCACCTGGGGAAGGCAGGAATGGACGAGCACTAACCCGTGGCTTTACATCAGAACTGGGAGGGCTTAGTGAAGTTATCAGGAAATTGCCTTGTTCATTTTAACCAGAACAGTTCTGAGGCTGGTGCAAGGTGCCAAACTGACGATTTTCGTGGCACAAAATTATTTTCTTAGTTACCGTCCCAGGCACACCACAAGAGAAGGCTGCCCTGCAGCTGCCCTCCCACTTTCCCTGGCTTGGGCCAGTGTCTTACCCCTGCTCCAGGAAATTCCTCCAGGTGGCATAGGGCAGCTCTGAGCTCCTAAACCCTTTGCCTTCCTGCAACAGCGTTTGCTGTTGTTCCTGCAACAGTTGTGTGTGTGGTGCTGAAGGAGGTGTTTCAGGGGGAGACTCTGCAGCTTACTTCCCAAAGTATTTCATGGTAACAGACTGATTTCAATGTAATTTCTACTTGATGAATTAACTAATTTACCTCTCAGACTGGAGCAGTGTTTGCTGAGCATCATAGTTCAGGGACACTACAGAAGAGATCACAATTAATAATGGATTTTCCCAAAGGACGTGTTCTAAAAGAGCAAATCTAGTGCTCACTAGTCCATTAAATGTAGTGAGACACTTTCAAAGAGGAACTGCTGCCTGTTGCTTTGAGCTGACAGGATCCTTACTCTTCCTGCATCTCAAATGCAGCCATCTTCTCATACAGAGGGATGAGGGATGTGTGTGAGGGACCATGTCCTAACCAGTTCTTCTGCTGTTGCTGGAAGTAGGACCTAGCTGGCTGTTCAGGAATGTGGGTTGTATTTCCTGCAGTCTGCTGAGCTGGTGCACACTGGGAGCTTTGACACACACTGACACCAGAAAGGTTGTTTCTTTATTTTCCTCCTCCATAAAAAATAGAAATAAACCAAACCAAATCTCAACCAAACCAAACAACACCCCCCAAACCCACAAAAAAAGTGCAAACCAAAAAGACCCCCAACAACAACAAAAACAAAAAAAAAACCCCACAAAACCACCAAAAACCCAAACAAAGAAAATTAAACAAAAACTTGTCTTTTAATTGATGTTGAGCTGTACCCAGAAAATAAAGTAGTACTATCGATGCTAAATTATCCATAAATTCTAATAATCCAGCCATAGTAATTGCTGAGCTGGGGGACTAATTCACAACATATAATTTATTCAGTGAATTTAGCTGCTTTTTTTTTTGCTCGTGGAATATCAATTGTGCAGATCATAATTTCCTCAGATTTATTTGAATTTATTCAGTGAACTTCTTGGAAAATATTTACTCTATGGATTGATACAGGCTGCTTTACTTAATTATGGTTGGTCAGAGAGATCTATTTGGTATTGTTTCTATTCCCTTGTTGAATGAGCACACAAACACTTCTGTCTTGAATACTTGCATATGAACGTGGTAGATATACACTTCTGCAAGTTTTTAAATTTCCATACATGAATATGTAGATAAAACTCCTGTATGGGAGCACTGACAGCAAACAAACACAGACAAGCTAGGCTTAAGTAATTTTGCATTAAAAAAGTGAATTAATATTTTTAAAGGGCCTAAATTACCAGGACAAAAGTCTTATTTTACAGCAAAGTAACCTAGTCCTGGGTAAACATCATCTTGAATGGCAATAATGGAATGTTGAATCAGAACCTAATAATTTTCCTCTTTGCCTCTTTCTGCTGATCAGTGCAGTGGTTTCTGGTAGTAAAAGGAAAGCTTGGACATTTATTGTATGAAGACTGTTTCTTTTTTAGCTGGCTGTATCCATGTGACACTTGCTGTAAATGTGCTCGTGTCCTTCAATGGGTAGTGCTTGTCTGAATAGGAGACCTGATTTTCTCACTTCCATTAATTATCTGTTTCTAACCTGTCTCCCTAGCTACCCCCTTCCATCTCAGAAAGGAGATGTGGTGTGGCTAACCCAAAACTTTCTAAATGACAGAATTGTTTCCAAATGCTTGGTTCTGGTTTATGGTGTAGCAGTGTGAGAGATCATGTTCATAAGGGCATTTGTGCACACTTGGGAGTAACCAGCATAGCATGATCAGCACAGAGGGAACAGACAGGAAGAACTGGACACTCTTGAGGACCACAATGTAGAACTAGGCTGAAATGCACCACTGTGAAGTCTGGGAATGTGCAGACAGACATGTGTCTACAGTGCCTGTTTTGGAGTCCTGGTTTGGGTAGAACCCACACTAGATCTTAAGGCCTTGAACAGCAGAAATTGTTTGGAGAGTGCAACACTAACATATTTCTATTTCTTCTAACTGGTCTGGATGACTTTGCACAGTCTCCTAGTCTGTATGGAAAGATTCTTTGTTACTCCTACTAATTGATCCTAGAAACAATAGGATTATCACTTATAAGCAAATGAAAAAGAGAAAAAGTGGGAGTATTATTTACTGATGTGATAACTGAGTCTTCAATATGAGACATCAGCATAAAAGGCAATTATATTCCTAGGTGCCAGGCAGGATATTCCCTGCCAAGGCAGGGAAGTGTCAGTATCATTGTAAAAGTCTCTGCTGTAATTTCCTCTGTGTATAATTCTGTGTATAATTCCAGTTATTCCAATTAAAGCAAAGTGGAGCCAGAAAAGTGTCTGGTTGGTAGAGAGAGAGGAGAACACGTATTGCAAGAGGAGAGTAAGACAGTGTAGCTTACCTAACCTGGCAAAATGCAGTGTGAGAAAACAGAAAAGACTGCCCTCCATTAAAACAAGAGTGAGGTAAAAATACCCTGGCAGCAGTAGTGCTCTTCAAGGTAAAGAGCTACTGGTAAAGGTATTGGCTGGCTAGAAAGGGCTTGAGCAGAAAGTCGTCCATACAGCAACTTTCAAATCACATGGGAAAGGGAGAAACCTAACTTCCCTCCAGTGAGGGCATTATTGGTTCCTGAGAAGAGTAATATGGAAAGACTTTCTGGGAAACTGGCGCTGGGACATCCCTCCCAGACTGCTGTTTTTTAATTATATCAAACCCCATGTAGGCACTCTGTTCTTCAGATTTAAAAGGACCTTAATTCAGTTTAGTTCAATTTTCTTCTAAGGGTTGCTTTAATTTGAAAGAACTGTGTCCATTCAAGGCTAATATGATTTAATGAGTTCATGCTAAACTCACAACTTAAGTTAATTTGGATTAATTTTCCCAACTGTTCCTCAGTAGACAACCCTTAAGACGTAGTAGAAATGGCAAAGAAATCATGAGCAGTCCTGCTTGTGATTCAGTTCTAAACTGGCAAGCAGATTTTCTGACTGCAGAAGGCCTGAAGAAACATCTGGCCATTTCTAACATGCCTCTCCCTGGAGAGGTGCTGAGGAGGGCACAAGCTCCCAGGCCCAGTGTCTCGACTGTTCCCTGTTTTCCCCTCCCTGCCGTGGGGGCCAAGCAGAGCAGCCTGGTGATACCCTTGTTTGGAAAGAGCATTAGAGCTGTCCCATGGGAAGGTGGGCTCTGTGGGACAACCTGTTCTGAAAGGTGGAGCTGGGTTTGCTTTGCGAGTTGTGTTTGGCAGTAGATCAAGGGGAGTGTGTGCTAAGGAGCTACCTGCATGTAGGGAAAAAATACCTTCTTTTAATTCCCTGAACTGCACTCCACTGCTTTTGCTTGCTGGCTTCTAGGAAAGAAAACGCATTTCCCTGTAATGCTGTTCTAAGGGCTTTACAGCTCGGCTGCGATGGGAGCTGTTATTTCTGTCACTGCTATTAGTTGGGCCCTCTTTATTTGCCTCTTTCTGGCCGGCACACGGTGAGTGGGAAATCTGCGAGCCCTAATCTGTCGGGCTTTGGCAGGTGCACGAAGGGTCAGCGCTGGCAGCGCTGCCGCGGAGCGCAGCGGCGGGCGGATTTAGCGGAGCGGAGCGCGGTGCTGCGGGAAGGGACCGCGCTGCCGCGGCTCTGCGCGTCGCCATGGAAACAAAGCTGGATCCTTAATCGGGATGCGTGTGGACGTGAACCCACGGTCTGCTGCCCTTTTGGCCTCACCTCCTGCTGCCCCAGTCCCAGCGTGACTGTGACTGTCCTGTGCCAAGTGGGTGGGAGGGGAGCCGGTGTGGATGGACCCCGTGGGGCTGAGGGTGCAGGAGAAGGGTCCAAGGAGAAAAGGTTAAAGTCGTTCTCTGGGTCCTGGGAGTGGAAAACACCTCTGCTGAGGTGGTGGGGGAAAAGGGAGCCCGAGGAGCAGGCAGCAAGGGTAAGTCTCCCGTGGCAGCTGTGGTGGGAGGCACTCTGAGATACTGGGGTGCCTAGACACTGCAGGGAGGGAGTGAGTCTTGGGAAGGTCACTGGTACATAGCATCATGTGTGGACCCTTAGGCAGCACCCAGCAGGCTAGCTCGAAGAATGGTACAATTGTATCATCAGAGATTTAGCTCAGGGACTATACTGAAACCACTTTTCAGCTTCAAGGTCCCAAGGTAATCCTTCTCCAAGGTGTTGCTGTGCCTTATGGTCTTTCTAGGTTGTTCAGGTTAGCTCTGGCATTTCTGAGGTAGGGATGTGGCATTATGCAATACAGACATGGTTTTGAAAGGTCTGAAGATGTGAGGAGGCTGTTGCTGGGGAATTAAAGCAATTGCATAGTGCACTTAAAACAAGCTTATGCAAAAATGGGTGAGCAAGGAGATTTCACTTACTGTATTCCCTCTGCACCGAGAGCATCAGCTGAGAAGAAAAAATTGCTAAATGAAAATCTTTTCAGTTGTAATACCTAACTCATTCAATACCTAGAGGGGAGCATTTCAGGGTAACCTAGAAGCTGTAGCAAGAGGCAATAATCTGTCTTCTGAGTCCATAAAGACTGCCAGATAACTGATAAACTCTGAGGAGGTGGTTTGGTGCAAGCTGTAGGATGGGAGGTGTTGCCCCCTTGCTGAAAAATCCCCTACCAAGATTCACCATCAATGGAACTGGTTTATGTCTGCTGTCCATGTCCCAGCAGGAAGGATTATGACCAGCCTGCTTCAAGTCCCCCTAATGCTTGTGTCTGAAATGCTGTTCATGTTAAGTTTAGACTGTAAACTTGCACAGCATCACTGAACACTCTTAAAATGCTGCTGTCAGGGTTCCCAGAGAACTGAGGACTTCCTTTGTGCAAGACCAAGACACACAATTGACCTCGTGTAAGGACGCAGACTGCCCTGAGAGGGGCTGAGTCCAAGACTGGGAGGGCTTGTATGATTAATCTCTGTTGAAGCAGACATGCTGGTGCTTATGGAGTGGAATGAAAATCTTTTGGGGACCCAACAATTGATGCATAGCAATGAACCACAGAAATTACCAATGGGTTGTGCAATCCCCACCCACAGAAGACAGCTAAAGGGCATTTAGGATACTCAGCCCTTTATATAGGAATGGAATATGTACATTGTAAAACATACAAATGTGTAAAAATATTGAGTACTTTTTCTTCCTTGAATATCCTAGAGTTCCAGTATAAGAGAGGTTCCTAGAAGGGCCAGTGAGGGATTTGTGGAAAGCCCACGTTTTTCCACTGATGAATAAGAGAGGTTTGTCCACAGCCTAGTGCAGAACACACAGGGAGCCTGACCATATTTTCACTTCCATTTAGAGAGTATGATGGCACTATTAAGTTAGTGGGATTAGCCTGAGGAGCAAAAGCACAGAGATCTACTGTCAGCCCTTAGAAACTGCTGGGTGACATAACAAGAGCAGTTGGACACCAAATGAGCTGTAGAACACTGGGTTGATATTTTCCATGCAGTGTGCTTCACTCGCCGAGCTTGCCCACTCTGCAAGGCTGCATGCCTTGAAGAGCACTGACACCAAGATAATAAATGTGCATCTTTCCTCAACTCTGCTCCTTCTGCTCTTAGCACATAGAAGAGGAGAATGTCCTCAGAGATAAAGGGTGCACAGCTACTGCTGCAAGCTCCTACGCAGTGCAGACCCATGCCTAGTGTAGGAATGCACACATCCTGAAGGCACTGAGATAATGAAAAGGTTGAGCTCCTTGCACTAGCCACCACTCTTCAAGGAGAATTTTTTCATCTCAGTACTTCTCAGGAGGAGATATTTAGAGATTTTATATGAAAAAGAGAAAAGGCACTTCCTACTAGCAAAAAAAAATGATGTTAAGCTAGATGACCAAAGTGATGACTTATATCAGCTTTCAGAATTGCTTAGCTGCACTCTGAAATAAACCTTCCTGTGGCTAAACCCTTCCCACAAATATTCCCTCTTATGACCTGCCTGAAGAAAAGACAATTTTGATTTTGTTTCATTTCTGGTTTGGGGTTGTTTATTTAACCCAGATCTTTTGGTGTATATTGATGACGTGACTACTTGCCTCCATGGAAGGTGAGTCCTGAAGGACTGTATTATGTCAGGAGGAATAAAGTCTGCTAAAACTATGTCTTGAGCGTTTTCACCCACAGTTTCAAGGCATCTGTCTTCCTCTGGGCTGTGGCCAGGGCTGTATAGTGAAGCAGCCTGTGTGAACCCTGGCTTTTCTCTGAGAACACGAACCAGAGGCTTAATTAGCTCTGAATGCATGTGTGGTGATGCTGACACTGCTCTTCAGTAACTCAGGGCTGCATCATCACCTGATTTCATGGCATCACTGTCAGATGCTAGTCCACTTTGGGTGCTGCCAGCCTGCACTGGAGTGTAGCTGGCATACTGGAGATGAGCCAGTTTGCCTCTCCTGAGACATCCTGCATGCAATTGCCTTTGTACACACACACCTGCATGCAGTGAGAAACCAGGAGTGCAGGAAGACAGAAAATGAGTTGGAGTAATACAAAGTGGAAGGAAAGACAAAACACCACAGCCTATGGTTCTTCCCCTGCAGCCAGTACAGTGGTGGACACAACTTTCTGTTTTCTCCCCTCATATGGTCATTTGGTCATCTTTTGTCCCAGGCCCTGGCCAGGCAATGTTCAGACTGAACAGCTCATTTCTCCCCTGCTTGCTGTAGCCCCTGCTGATGCTTCCAACTACTTCCCACTCCCCCATTGTGCCAGAGTGTGGTTAAGAAAGAGGACAGACAGGAGATTCAGGAAAACAAGATGCATCAGCTTTGCCTTTGAGTCAGTGAAAGAGTTATTTCTATACCTAGCACACCTCACTCTGGCTTTTATTCTCTTAGATGCTTTTCTTACTCTTATTATTAGTGACCAGCAGAGGCAAATTCTTTTGCTGCTCTGTCATTCCCTCTCTCTGCTGTGTCGATCCTTGACAGAAATCTCAGTGTCTCATGTGCTTGTGTGATCTGAAAGATATGGCAGTTCAGTCTCAGCCTCAGGTTTTGTTTAAAAAAGTACAAAGCCTAATATAGATAGAAAAATTTGAATTCAAGTACAAAAAGTATCTTATTTATTATGCTGCTGCTTTCAAGATATGTCAAGGGCATATTGAATATATAGATATATATTAATGGGCAGGTAAGTATAGAAAGAACCTGAATTCAATTATGTGTGCTTTGGCAGACAGTTAAGCTGCCTGGAAATGGCCTTCTTGACTTTCATTGTCCAAGCAAAAAAAAGTACAAAACTGAAACTTGTATCACCCTTATTGTTGCAAAGTCACATGGACCAACTCCCACTTTCAGATCCTCTTCATCAAATCCTGAGGAGTGTAAATGTTTGTGTGCTTAGATCATGGAAATGGATAGAATGTTCCTTACAGCACCGATCACTGTTGCAACCATGAATATCAAGTACTTCAGGAACTGTAGGGAAGATTTCAGACTCTAACTCAACAAGTCTCCTGTGGTCCAGTCTTTTACCAAGAACAACTTCCAGTTCCTCTGAGCTCAGAAATGGCTGTTCTGTCAATAGGGAGTTTGCCACAATTTCTGTCTCAGTCTCATAACAACAAGAGCTGTGAAAAACAGCTATTAATCATCAGAGCAAAGAAAAGGAATGGAAGAGCTATGATCCCAAACAAAAATAATAGAAAAAAAATAATGCAGCAGCTGTGGATTTGGCAGAAGATGCTGCATATGTTTGGATGGGCATGTGTGCATGCAGGAGACTTCATGTATTTGCAGTGTTTTTATCTGTAGAGCTGTAGAAAACCTTCTTTTGAGTTTTTGAGATTTAATAGATGGGAGGTCAAGAAGATTTGAGAAAGAAGCTTCTCTCCTGTCCAATATCTGTGTAAATAACTCCATGGGTCTCAGAGATTCCAGTGGGGATGAGGAGAATCAATAATAATTTGAAACTTTGTGAATCAATTCGATAAGCAAGACAGACATGACAGCAGCTTCCCAACTGGGGCACTCCTCCCCTGGTTGATTAGGAGGGAGAGCTGGGTAGAGAGAAGGTAGGTGCAGTTTTCATTCATCTGGGAACACAAGAGGTAACTAACTATGGCCAAAGCTCTAATGGGGATCGAGTCTTTGAGCATATTGAAATCCTTGTTGTTTTGGCCAAGGACTCTCACAACACACTTCAGTGATACAGTAGCTTTTTAGGCTTAATCCAGAGGCCTGATCCAATGGGTCAGGAATCCATCTTCTCCTCACACTTGGAGAGTCCCCAGCTAGATCTAATACCAGAATAAGGGTCACCAGGATGGTGCAGGCTGGGATTTGAACTAGTTAGATCTTCTGATTTGACAGCTCTACTGGACATGAGCTGGAGTTTCCACACAGTGCTGATGAGCAGATGCCTTAGGGCCAGTGCATGGTTTCTGTGCCTCCTGTTGCCTGGTGCAGACATCCACATTCTGTGCTAATGAGACAGCTGCTTGCCAGCAGCATGTCCAAACAAAAATGGACCAGGGCACTGTTTCTTTATTTTATTCCCAGATTATTTCATCCTGTTCTGAAAATATAAGGCAGAGGGTAAAATTCCTCTCAAAACAAAAGCACACAGAGCTGCCTTCTTGCCTGGTATGCAGAGCAATGATTTGACATTCCTCCTGTCCCAGCCCTTGCTGTAAAACACAGGTTGAAGTGAGCTGAGTCAGGTTTGGGAGAGCTCAAGGCAGGAAGGAATTGTACTCTGAGCAAGCAGCACCTCTTTTCCAAAGTGGTGGAATCTGATCTGGAGGATGCTGTGGAAGGACTTTCGGATACTCACGGTCTCAGAAAGCTGTGAGTAGGAAATGGCTGAATGCTTACTCCCAGACTCCAGAGGAGGAAAGGTGGGCTCACTTCTTTCCGAGTGGCCCCAGTCCCTCTCCCCTTCCCGAGCATCTCTGCAGTCCCAGCAGGCTGTCGGGGGATGAGCCCCACGCTCTGATTTGGGTAGTGACGCCCAGCCCCAGTCTTCGCAGCTCCTACGCCGACGGGCCGTGCCGTGCCGGGCCGTGCCATGCCATGCCATGCCGTGCCATCCCATGCCATGCCGTGCCGGGCCGTGCTGTACCCGGCCGGGCCGTAGCGCTGGCGGGCGCGGTGCGGTGCGGTGCCTCCCGGCGGGATGCCGGCGGTCGGGAGCTTGCGGCTGCAGCGGCATTTCGTGTGCACTGTTGCCACGGAAACTTCTCTGAAAAGCTGGGACCAGAGCGGTGGGGCAGGACTGGTTTCCACCTCTCTCTCTCTCTGTGTCTTTTTTTATTTTTTTTAATTTATTTTTCCTTTGGGATGTACCTAGGACATCAATTATAACTCTCTCAGAGAAGAGGCAGCCACGTATGAGGTAATGGGAAATCTGGAGCCTGTGCAATCTAGTCACACCTCAGCTCTTGGTTGTATCCACTTGCTAGAGAGCTCTCCTGTTTCAAGTGAGTGTTTTGTTTTTCTTTCGAGTAACAGAATTGCCCATTTACTGCTGTCCAGGATGATTGAGGCTGAAGCCTTTTATTGCTCCTTGCCTTAAGGAAAGCAGAGGGCACATCTACACAGACTTTGCGTGCAGCTGCTCGCTCATTTGTACTCTGAGAGAAGCCAACTCTGATCCAAAGGGTATGAAAGTTATATCAATGTGTTAGAAATTATCTAAACTGGTTAATAATACTAGCTTGTGACAAAATATTAAATCCTGGCACAATACTTTAAACTGACTACCTTCAGATGTAGTCTGTCCATCTTAGAGCATAGGCACAGCCCATAAAGGCTGACCAGACCTTGGCATCATCAGGACTGCAGGTGTCATCTGTTAGGACAGAGAGAACAACTAACAGCTTAGCCTGCAGAAGGTTAGTGATTAAATAAGCAAGACAGAATTTGAGAGAAAAGGGTTATCACTACTTTATGAGAGGAGAGGAATAGAGGCACTTAACAGACACACTCTGACCTGTCCACAGCTGGACTACAGTGAGAAAAGATCTTAAGCTCCTGAGAGTCTCAGGGGGCATTGGATGCAATGCTGAACTTCCAGGACTTATCTAAATTGACTCTGTGAACATTTGGAAGTTCAGCTCATATTAAGGTTTGCTCATAATAAGAGACCAAAGGTATATTTGATGAAATGGGAGAGCAGTTAATTTAGAAATGATAAAAAGAAATAGTATTTCCCCCAGGATAGTTGATTTGAGAAATTTATTCAATGACATCTTGCCAAATACTGTGACTGGACTTTTTTTAAAGTGCTGGATAGTTTTATGGCTGCTATTGATTAATAAGGCTATACCAATGACATCCCATTCAGCTTACAGTCAAAATTCAGTCCTTAGTCTGGAGGGTAAGACAGCCAGAAAAGAAGAGCCAGGCAAACACCATGATGTAATCGGGTGGATGAGTAATGGGGCAGTCTGACTTTCATCTGTTTTGGGCTGGCAACATCAAGATATTAAGCCAACCTAGTGGGCTTCTCTGGGTTGGGACAGAGAAACTGGTCCTGGGCTGTCTGAATTGCCTGCATGGTGTAACATCACCTGGTGGGCAGAATCTACCCAGCGTGGCCAGTGGTCTAATCCATCCATGTACTCTCATCAAACAAGGAAACACACACCTACAGAGGTGAAAATGGAAATGTAACAATCCTGGTGGGAAAACTGTTTATCCTGGCAGCTTGATAACTGCCATTTCTCCTCTGTGGAAAAATGCTGGCATCCATGTGTGATGCTCTAAGAAGCTGGTACAACATATCATCATATATTAGCCTGCTTTTACCAGTCATTGTTTAAAAAATTCACAAATGTTACACCTACTCTTTAGCCAAACAACTGAATTTCTCTGAACTGTATATGTCAGACAATGGCCCTGGTGTGTTTGACTCTTTCATCTCTTTTATTAACTGCTTGTGGTATGGAGTGAAACAATACCAAGATCAAGATTACAGAATCTAGGTTATCTTGTGTTTGCTCTGTTGCAAAGTCTTTTGAACAAATAATTTCTGCAGACCCTAAAGTGGAAAGTGGAAATCACTTAGCTGTTTTCAGCCCTTGAGTCATCTCTAATTGGAGACCTTTTTATTGCTGCTCTCAGGAGCTGTCCTCGGTGCTGGAGCACTTGGACAGTTGCCCCTGAGTTAGGGCTCTGCAGCAGATCTGTTTCCCCTGCTACAGAGAGATTAATGTCCAATCTGTGACTGGGATCTGTGTATATGATGAAACTTACATGTCTAGGTGATGTCATTATACATGTGAATTTGGTATATTTGTTATCATTTACCAGGGTAACAAAATTGAACTGTGCTAACAACTCTAGACTCTTCATTGCAATTAGTAGCCATCAGGGATTGTGGCTTCCAGAGAAGACCTAGAGAGTCGACAACCATTCTCCTAATTAATTTATAACAGTATATCCTGTCTTTATGCCAGTGGCAACACTGAACTGGGTCTCTTGCTATCACTCATCCACCAATTTCTGTAACCATCAACTCTGAGCTATGTATCCTTCTGTCAAATAAGTCTAGTGTGTTCAGTAATTATTGCAAGAACAAGGGAGGGAACTGATAAATGATATGGTTGTATAAACCACATTTGTTCATCTAAAGAATTTAAACTTCCCACCCATAGCACATTCCCAGGGCAGCTTGGAGGATTTTCACTAGGAACGATCCACTCATCAGTGAATCGGAAAATGGGAAAAGGACTGGAGGAGGTCATCTGCTGTGCAAGTCAAAATCATTAGTAACCTAGGGAACCTATTTCAGTAAAACAGGAAAGTTTGGAAATCCTATTAAATAGTATCAGCTAGGCAGAGTCATTAGGAAATGACACAATCCAACGTGCTCCAACTTTACGTCGAGTGGGTTTTGCTGTGAATGTATCTGTGGAAATGTGTGTTTATGTGTGTGAAATGCAGAGATGCCATTCTAGATGCCAAGTGTGAGTGTGTATGTGTGTGTGAGCTGCAGAGATGCTGTTTTAGATGCCAATTCCACCAGGAGGACATAGTATTAGGTCTGTAATGTCACCATGTTCTCATAGTCCCGACTGCGAGCATTCAAGAAAGGACTCACACAGCATGATACAGCATGTAATATAAAAGCCAGAGCTTTATTGTATTGAGTTGTTGAAAACTAAATAAAAACATTAAATTTGGAGAGAAAAAACCAAACAGACAGAAGATCCTGACTGTAGGCTAGCCTGAGGCAGTAATGGATTTGTGGTAAGATAAACAGAAGTAAATGAACACTTAAGCAACAAAGATCCTGATTTCCTGTCAGATATGTTATAACAAACGGGACTCAGACATATAGAAAACTTAATTATAAGACGTTGAACTGTTGTGGCATTTTCCATCATGAGCAGTAAAACTCCCAGTGAATCAAGTATCCCACCAGGACTGTGACAAATATGTACACAGTGGTGTCTCAGTTTTGACGAAAAGAAATACATAGGTAGGGAAATGAAAGCCTGTGTTTTCCCATAAGTTATGTGGTGCTTGCTCACTCCTTTTTGCTCCCCCCTCCCCCCCCGCCCCAGATTGGGTGCTAGACAGGACTGAAATCTAAACAAGAGGCAGCCCTGTGTGATTTGGCTGTTGGTCATAGAGTAATTTTGCAAATCAAGACTGTACTAAAGACACATAAACAGCTTTTCTTCTAAATCAGGAAAATGAGAAGATGGCTTTGGAAAGTGGTAGTGGCCTGAGTCATTAGGATCTGATAGGATCCCCTCTGCGAGCTGGAAAGGAAGGGCAGACCCCAGTTGTTAAATTATGGCTGTGCAGGAAGCTTAATGAAGGAGCAAATGGGGTTAAATATACAGATGTTCCCAAAAGCCTAATAAAAAGGGGCTACTAGCCTAGCAGCACAAATGATATTTGCCCTGCACCTGTGTGGAGAAAGCAGAGGAGGGCATTTTGCAATGACATGGTATATTTCTCAAAATCCCAGAAGCAAACAAGTGCTCTGGACGTGCTCCTTACCTGAATTCCTTGTGCATAATTTGACACACCTTGCCCTTGTAGGGTCTGGCCCTTTGACTGAAGCTAAGGGAGCTTGCCACCAATAGCAAAAATAGGCACCAGAGCATGGAGCACAGAACCAGATTACATTCAGGTCGGCTGCACAGAGGATGCTGATCTCCTCACTGGCCCAGTCAGCAGTCAATACCATGGCTTAGGGGAAGGCTGGCCAGTTCCTCAGCATGAGTGGACCACTGCAACTCTTTTTGGGGACCTTGCATTCCCCTGCTTTGTGGATGTTCCCCAGACTGCCCCATGCCAAGAAGCAGTTTTGCTCTGGACAGGAAGATGCTGTTTGTAAGGCAGTAATTGCATTTGCTTGCCTGGGGAATCTAGAGTGCCTGTTAGGAAGGAACTTGTGAGAAAAGCTCCCTGGGGACCTCTCCTGCCACGTCTGAGGTAAATGGCTCGTTAAATGGCAGTGATTGGTTTCAAATGGTGCAGCTGCAGGAGGGCTCCTGGGAGAGTCACCTGCAGCTTTGCCAAGGGCTCGTATCTTCAGTGAGGTGTGGGTCAGACCTGGCCTGTCTGCAAGTCTGAAGTGCTCAGAAGTGTTGGTGATAGTACTTGGTTGTTCTCTAAACCTTGTCCTGCCTCTGCAAACCCTCTTCCATCCACCTAGAAACTCACTAGCCACCAGTCTCCAAGAGTGGAGACTCACTTCATGGTGAGTGTGTTTGCACCTTCACCATGTGCAATCCAGCCTTCTTTTTCGAGGGGTTAAACGTGCAGAAGGAGGAGGCAATACTCGTCCCAGCATCGGTAAACTCGGAGCAGATTTTCTGTGGGAAGCCATCTGTCAGCTGGGGAGTGGTGTTGTGTCAATTGATCAGTTCCACCTCCAGCTCAGCTCTGCAAACTACAGATCCCTGACCTTGTAGGGTGACAGTGGGGGAGTACTGGGATCTCTGGAAGCATTGAGATCCTGTAATGGAGCCTCTGCTCTTTCAGGCTGTGTGAGGGACAGCCTGCAGCATCTTGCTGTCTCTTGCAGCAGGTAGCTATGGAAAGCCTGAGCTTGCAGGTGAAAGGGCTGTTGGACAAAAACATGCTTTTCCCTGTAGCCAGGGGATTGCATTTCACCTGGATGATGTGCAATGTAAGTGACTTCTGGTTAAAACTCGACCTATTCCTATCCCAAATTTAAATCTGTCTCCCAGTGGCAATGCTGAACCATGTTTTGGCTGTTTCAAGGTGAAAAAAAAAGGTGGAAAGTGTGATATTTCTTCAGGAGAAAAAAATAGGAACTTATAATGTTCTATAAAAACCTGTAATGTCTGGTAGGGTAAAATACTCCTTTTTGGTTTTAGATTGTAATAAAGCAATAATGATTCTAGAGGGTATATGTGTGTAAAAATGGTAAAACCACCTTAGATCTATCTCCTAATTAAAAAAATTTCCCTGTAACATTACAGTGAGGTCAAATTCATACTCTGATAGCCCCGCTGTTCTGTATCAGTTCATCTCCTTCTCTTTTTCCTTGACTTTCCATCAGGCATGCCCAGAAATAAGGTTGGGAAGAAAATTGTGGCTTTTGGACATTTTTCTTAGTTTGCTTTTTGTCCCCCCAAAAAGGCAGTGACTGAGATTTCTATCCAACTCTATCAGCAATTCTCCTGATTTATTATGAGAGGGACACTTTCTTCTCTACTACTGTCTGTCCTTCCTTCTTCACCCCTCTCTGAGTGCTGAGTTGGTTAGGGAATGAAGAACATTTGGCTAGCCCAACTATTGGGGTGATTAAGTGCCAAGAGACATCTTGGCAAACAAAAATCTGGACTGGCTTGCACCTCCTTAATGCTCTCATTTTGAATAAAAGTTGCCTCTTCTTGCTGCTTCTGTAATAGAAATGCCATCAGTTGCTCAAGAGCAATTATTGCATGCACAGCCAAGTGGCCTGTGCTGTTTGATTTAAGGTGGGATGCTTACATTTCTCAGTGGAGTGGAATTGTTTCTCTGGGTTGTGATGAAGAGATCTATTTGGTGTATTGATTTTTGATGTTCTGATATATTCTTGTTGGTGAGGAGCTCTGAATTTTCTCCCCAAGTCTTTGGGGCTGAATTCCCTTTGACAGTTAGGCAGTGCACTCATGTGGAATGAACTGTCAGCAGGCATTTTAGCTTGACCCTGTTTAAATCACTGGGAGGGCATTACCTCCTGCACCTTGCTGTCATGCCTGCTAACTCCTGAGAGTGTGTGTATGCAGCCTCGAAATACTAGTGGATTTACCATCCAGTGTCCCCTATTTGTCACTGAGGAAGCAACCAGAAAAGACTTCCAGACACCCTGTGTCAAATGTTCCTGCAATTCAATAACCAGGCCCTTCAGATCTTGAGCTCTCTGCTAGAAAGGGTGAAAAATTGCAGTCAATTCAGAGGCTCTTATGCATAAGTGTAGAAAGGCTCTTGTTGAACTTAATATAAAAATAAATACTAGTCATTGGTGTATCTGTTGTGCCTTTTCATGTTGCAGTAGGGCTGAGTCTTTGCACTCTTGCAGTCAGTTTGCTACAAGTGGCTTTCAAAGGTACTGTGCAATGAAGGGTGTTGGAGATGCTTGTTCAGGATTTTTTTCAGATTCTGGAAGATGCTGTGACAATAGTTTGACATTTTTTTTTCCCTCTATCTTTTCTAATTTTCTTTATAAGCTTCAAAGACATAAAGTATCTTTTTATTAGAAGAGTAGGTTCTTTTCCTGAGCACAGTTCTGAGAGAAGGGGGTGAACTCCAGTGATAAAAAGTATGAGATGTTTTCCATGTACTGAACAGCTCCAGTTGCTGCTCCTGTTTTTTTTGTTTGTTTTTTTTTTGGTTTTTTTTTTTTTTTTCTCTCTGGTGTTCTTTATCACATTAAGAGGCTTAATCACATTAAGTTATATAGTCCTGTTTTAATGATCAGGTTTTAGGGGACTAAAAGTTATACCTTTTGGGCATCCATATATTTAGTAACTGGTCTGTAACTTAATGAAAGCCAAACTTCATTTATTTATTACTCTTGTGGTGGAGACTTTTTTTTATGGAGTCTATTTCATGTTAGATGGTAGGTTCTTTAAAATGTACTAAAGAGGTATGTAACATTCATAAAAACAGTATTTGAAATACTGTGAAGATGCAAAATCATTGCTCATCCTGTAATCTTGTAGCAGCAACAACAGAAACTACCCAAAACAACATTTAGTATCTGTATAAAATCATCGTTTCCGTTTATGACCAAATAGTGTATAATAATGGTTTCTTCATAGCTGACATTTACTGATTATGTTTAAAAACACACCTCAGTAATATTCTGATGTTGCACTGGAGTTTATTTGTCCTTGCAATTATTTTTTATAGTATAATCTCAAAAGTTTAACTCCAAGATTTGGATTATTTAAATTTTGAGAGAGCTGTAGCTAAATAGGAGGTCCTGAAGTAAAAGGAATTGAGGCTTTACCAAAACAATGACAGAATGGGTTCACAGATCACCAGTGGAAAACATTCCAGCCTTCAGCCACATCCCTCTAGTTTAAATTAATAGATTTTAATATAAGCATGAGCATCTTTAGACATCAAAGCTAGCAGAGAAAT
>VZRX01010768.1:29409-97058 GCA_013398075.1 Notiomystis cincta
GAAGATAAATCCCTAAGAGAGCATATTGCTTGGAATGGAAAAAATACTTTTTTTCCATTCCTTTCCTTTATGAATTGGGCAAAAGCAGGGATTTGCATTTTTCTGGATCTGTCATAAATTGAAAGCCTGGTATCTGGTGAAATCCCAGGACAAAAAAGATTTACACTATGCCATTGGAGAGCTGAGATCTGTATAAAACTCCCTTGGAGTCTTTGAGGTTGTAAAGTGGTACAAGTTCTGATTTTTGCAAAGATGAACATAGTATGGTAGAAGGATATGAGAGCAATAGCAAGAGAAATACTGAGCTGACATTTCTCAGCTCATAAAACATAGTGTCAACAAACCTCATCATAGTTGAGAAATCTCTTATTTTATTTTAATGTACTTTATGTTATTCTCAGACTGAGCCTTCACAGTTGTAGAACTCTGTGCTGCTGCTTGCTTTGAGAGGAGCTAGCAGTAGAGATTATCAGACCTATTTGTATCCAATGCTTTTGCCTACTCTATTTGTACTTTGGTCTGGATACTCAAACTAGAGTGACTGTCCCAAACTCAGTATCAAAGTGACTGTCTCAAAAATCAGTACCCAAACTGCTGTGTAGCCCGTTTATGCTACATACAAGGTTATCACAATCCTGCAAATAAAGCTCTTAATTTCATGGAATTATTTTGTACATATTCTGTTTTCCTGTCCTCACTTGTGTACCACTTGTTCTCTGTCTGTAAGAATCAGGCCTAACAGTTGAAACCTTTAAGTAATTCTGGCAANGAATCAGGCCTAACAGTTGAAACCTTTAAGTAATTCTGGCAACCTGCCTTTAAAAATAAAGTAAGGACAGCTGGTCATAAAAAGGATTTTATTTCCTTCTCACTTGCTTCACTTAAATTTTAAAAAGTTTAAAATCTTTAAGCTCTGGCCAAGATACTCAGTAAGATTCTGACTGTGTGCCTACTCCTTTATGCTCAATGGATTGTCGGGGAATGCTGTTTATTTCCTTTGACCTATTCTTGTTTTCTTTTTTTTTCTCTCTTCCTGTCTTTGACTTCCTATTCTAGGATGAGTCATCCATGTTCTTCCAGTTTGGCCCCTCAATAGAACAGCAAGCTTCTGTCATGCTCAACATCATGGAAGAATACGACTGGTACATCTTCTCCATTGTCACTACTTACTTCCCTGGTTACCAGGACTTTGTGAACAAGATCCGCAGCACCATTGAGCACAGCTTTGTGGGCTGGGAACTGGAGGAGGTCCTTCTGCTGGACATGTCCCTGGACGATGGGGACTCAAAGATCCAGAACCAGCTCAAGAAGCTCCAAAGCCCTGTTATCCTCCTCTACTGCACAAAGGAAGAGGCCACCTACATTTTTGAGGTGGCCAACTCAGTGGGTCTGACAGGCTATGGTTACACGTGGATCGTGCCCAGCCTGGTGGCAGGGGATACAGACACAGTGCCATCCGAGTTCCCCACCGGGCTCATCTCTGTCTCATATGATGAATGGGACTACGGTCTTCCTGCCAGAGTAAGGGATGGAATAGCCATAATCACCACGGCTGCTTCTGATATGCTGTCCGAACACAGCTTCATCCCTGAGCCCAAGAGCAGCTGTTACAACACCCAGGAGAAAAGGATTTACCAGTCCAACATGCTCAACAGGTAAGGGAAAGAGCTAGGCCAGCCTCACAGAAGGGCAGGCAAAGACGACCTCTGATACCAAAATATTTCTGCTAGGGCAGCAGGTGGTGTTGGCCAGAACCTGGGCCAGGGGAGGTGAGCTGAGGATGGGACCCCTGCTGCTGTGCATCATGAGTGCCAGTATTGTCACCCCCTTAGAAAGCCTTCATACAACACAGAGGGCAAGTCAGCACAAGGAGAAGGAATAATGAAGGCACAGTGCAAAAATTTGAGTGTTCCTCTCAATGCACAAAGTTTTGCTTTTATAACAGCACTGAACTTCTTGGAGTGTCTTTGCATGACTGGGTCTGCAGCTGTCAGGTGGGTTCTTGCTGCAAGCGGTGGGAATGTTTGTGTTGAAGTCTAGAAGGAACTTCTGTTCCAGGCACTAGCACTATGTGAACAAGTGTCCCTTATAGGTGATGATTGTGTAACCTACCTGGAATAGTTTAATGGCAACTGCTGTCTGAACACCAAATGTCCTTCTGCTGTTCATTAGCCCTGAATTACAGGAGAGAAGGAAGTGCAAAGAGATGTGGAGAACTAGAGCTGCAAAAAGAGTTAGAACCATCAACTCTGCTCAGATACTGCTTCATACTCAAAGACTTTAAAGACCCTGGATGTCTTAAGAATCAGGTTTACCTCAGAGGAGGGTTTGTGCTGCTACCCTACACTTTGGCACTTCATTGGCCATTGTCTGCTGGGTGTTTTGGGTACCGTTCTCTCCTATGTATCTTATGCAGAAAACCTAGTACCTCAATTAGAACAGGAAGTTTTTCCAAATTGAAAAGGGTATTTAAACATAGGGAAAACCTGTTTGAATAAACATCTTCTTATCCAAATCCAGATTTTCCTAAGGAACACTACTAAGACATCTGTTTAAGGGCATAGAGGAAGCTTGTGGTGGAACAACCTCTAGAACAGCACTTGGATTACTAAATGTTCCTTTTTGTCCCAGATGGAGTTTTAGCATGTAGCAAGGCAACCCAGATAATTAAACATAGAATCCAGATGCCCCCTGACCTGCTCAGCTGTCATTGTCCAATATTTTATGTGTAAAAATTCTTGGACATGTTAGATCCTTTGTGCTGGGACAAGGAGAATTCAGGCAGTAGCCATCAGGCCACACAGAGCTCAGTGTCTTTGTTCATTTGTCATGTTGAACCATTGAGCAGTGCAAATGTGATGGATTGGTCTGCATGCTGTGACCTCTCACTGCCAGCTGTACCAAGCAGATAGAGGGACTAGAGGACAAGGAAGCAGCTTTTTGCTTTTCTTGAATGTTGGGGACTGTAAGAGAACTTTATTCTTTGGCCCAATATTGCTATTTGTTCTTTGTCTCTATGATCCATTGGCATATTACCAGGTCTTATTGCTTTTACTTCCTTCTCCCCATGCTGTTTTTTTTCTCTATGCAAGCCTTGAAACTACCAAAGGTGCCCAAAGCTTTTATCTCTTTCCTTCCCAGCAAGGCTTAGCAGTGAGGGTTTTTTCTGCTGCTCTTTTGAGTCATCACTCAAACAATTAACCAGGGAAAATATATTTAGTGTATACAAAGTAATGAGAAGTTGCATGAAGGCAAGGTTTTTTGTTCTACCTTTCCAAATGAAGAGGGATTTTGGGGGAGCTCTATTGTGTCTTTTCAGCAGTTATCTAGAAAACAGAACATTCCCTTGCTATGTGATGCAGCGTTCCGCAGAGACCTTCTGCTAATGAGTTCTGCTGACACTCTGTTAGCCTATGCATAGCATCATATCCATATAGCTGTGCTGCTTCAAGGACCCAGCATAATCTCTCTGCATAGCACCTTTTTGCATTGTTTGGAAGTCCCCAGCTCAGAGACTCTGCAGTGTAGATATGACAGTACTGTTGTGCCGTGCAGATGTGCCCTGAAGCCTGGGTGCCCCACATGAAAGCAGTTCTTGTCACTTTTGAAGATCCTAGCTTTCTTTTCACCTTCATGGCCCAAATCATGCTGTTTCTGCTCCCCTGTCTGCTTTGGGTACAGCATTCACAGGAATGAGTGCCAATAGGTGCAGATACACCCAGCTCAGTTTGGGTACTGACATCAGTCTCACTGAGGAGCAGAGTCAATTAGTCCGTGCCCAGCTCTGTTCTGCCACTGTGTAGATTGCTGCAGGCACCTGGGTTAACTCAGAAATAATTATACTTTTGCAGTTACTTGTGAGCACAGTGCAAATATTCGCTTTGCCTGACATGGTGCTGGCCTGTGAGGGGGTTCTGACTCTGCCTCCTTTACCCCCCACCTGCCCATTTTTTTACACCCTCTCTGTATTTCCAAGAGAGATGGTTAAAAAGCTTGATTTCAGTGGGTTGGGTGCTTAGTTTTATTATTTAAGCCAAATTTCTTTCAGGCACCTTTTGAATTTTAAAAGCTAGTGATGTCTGAAATAAGTCATTGCTTATATAAATCCAAGGGTTCAGCTCAGCCTCATGCCTGAAGTCTGTGCAGGAGGAGAGGTAGAGGAGAAGCACAAGATGTGGAAAGAGGCAGTCATGAAGATATGAGGTCACCTCTCACTGAGCCAAACCCCACAGAGATTAATAGCTGTAATCTGTGTTCGTACCTTCGAGTTCTATTGAATTTGCTGGAATTTACTGTGTACTAAGCTTTAAACCTCTCCTGATTTCCTTTGTCTGGGATATTACAGATTCTGCAGACCTGGCTACTTCATACTTTCCTTAACCCCTTCCACCTTTTGGTATCCCACAGTGCTTGTGCACTGCGCACACCAGGCAGCAGAAATACCTGCATGTCTGGAACGTGGTTTGGCTCATTTTGGACTGGACTGCAGGTTCTGGAAAGCTAATTTTAGCCTTGCTCTGGACCCAGCAATACTATATTCAGCCATCTGCAACTTACAGTTTCCCCTCCACATGCCTACACAGCATAGAGAAGTGCATGTTCGTGGGCTTGATGTCTGGGGAGACAAAGTGCATGTGTATGTGACCTCAGGTAAAGCATCACCACGTAGCTGCTGTTTAAGAAACTCTTGAAACTAATCCAAAGTGTCCCAATTTACTTCAAATCCATAGCTGAGGAGGCAATGCAATAAAGGAATTTTATTCTTTGGAGAGTGACACATCCAACTAAAAAAATGTGTAATTTCATTCAGCTGGGGCACACTATACACTAAGACTGTGAATTAGTCATTTCCCAAGATCTGCCTTTGAATTCTGGCCATTTCTGACTTTTTTTCCTCATCTTTCTAAAAGAGCAGTTCTGAATGCAGGTAAAATCAAATGGTCTTGCTCAACATGGTAAGCAGTGGTTGATCTGAGTATATAATGGAGTAAGGAGAAAATGTACAGAATGTTGTTCCTATTCTCCAAATCTTTCCTCCTTTTAACACTGACACTTGTTCATTTTTGCAAGAACTTGTGCAAACAAAGTTTTTATTTGAAGTATGACTGCAAACACAAAAAGAAACAAGACAGACTGTTATCTAAATGCCATTTCTTGACAATGTAGGTGTTTGGTCTGCATCTTCTTGTATCACTAATGGTCTCATAGCAACTGTTTCTGTCTGTTTTGAAACTGGTTCTCTTTTGTGTTAGACTGGAACTGCAGAATTATGATCACGACCATGGAACATTTTGGATTTTGTCCAATAAGCGAACCTGCTGATAACTCCACTAAAGAGTAGTAAAATGATGCTTTGAGAGAGGTTTGTTCTACAAGATTTGTTAGTTATCTTTTTGAATAATTTTTGAGGAATTTTTCCTCTAGTGAGGGATTTATCTCAATTTATGCTGATAATAGGCTTAGGTGGTAATTTGGAGTCCAAATATCCAAATGCTGTTTCCCAGTTCAATTACAGTCTTTAATTCTTTGTTCTGTTTGTAATAATTACCTATTCATTTATTCCTTCATTGTCCCAGAAATAAATCTGGTCTGAATATTTCAGTCTATCAAGTGTATAGTTATTGCAATATCTGGTCTTCTGAGCACCCAGCAAAACCACTGTGTGCTCTGCTCTTTTCTACTGGATGAGAAGATCTCAAAGGTTGGGAAGGAAATGCTCAGAGGAGTTCTTACCTCTTGGCCCTTCCTAGGAGAGTTGCTAGGCTTCTAGGCATCCTGCAAAGCTCATCTTTTCTCCCTTCACCATGGCTGCTGAGGAGTGAGTGGGCAGAGGTGGATGTGTTTATAGGCAGCCTTCTGCTTATTTCGTTATTTTAATTGATGGGACAGATTTCCTTGAGCTCTGGATTGGTGCTTCTCATTACATTTTAGAAATGGGAAGAAATAACTAAATGACAGGAGTATTCTTAGGAGTGGAATTCAGAGATGAGTCATGAGAAAAGAATATAATTTCTGGCACATATTTGAGAAATGGAAGCTCAGCTGTTTTGTATGGATATTCACAGTCTTTGGGCTACATAAGCTGTGGTTTTATTACAGCCTTCAATGAGACCTGGGTTCTTTCCACTTGTTGTCATGGCTGCTTGTGAATGCTGGGCCATAACTACTAGTTTGTTGTTGTAGGGTTACTAATGAGTTCTCCACTGATTGGCTTTAATAGTCTCTCATTTAACACCAGGCTGCACACACCAGATTTCATTTTAATAAAAAGTGCAGTGGAGCATTTGCTTTGGAATTAAAATACAAATGTGGAATTATACCACCTTTGCAAAGAAATACTTTTAGAGGGAAACAAAGTTGGGTTTAATTTTGTACCTCATATTCTTCAAATAGGAGAACAGCTGGCAAGCTTGCTCAGTGCATTGTTTGGACATCACACTTCCACTCTGGGGGAAGTAACATTCATAGGTAGCTTTACCTTGCCAAACAGATAAGAAAGGCAGAAGAACCTTTGATGAGTGCTTGGAAACTGTTTTCCCTGGAACAACCAGGGCAAGCCCTGTTCTCACACGACTGCATTTCCCCAATAGAAACTAGGAATTGCTGGGGCTTACATGCCTGAACGGTGAGTAGAGAAAGTTCTTGCAATTGGGTTGTACAAACAAATCGCTTCCCTGGAAACTCAAGACCATATGGGCTGTACATACCCCTAAAAAGTGCAGTGCCCTTTCAGGGTATTGTGTCACCCTGATACCTGTCAGCAGCACCATGCCCATAGAACCCTGTTTTCCCTGCATCAGTGCCAAGGACAGTGTCCAGGCAACACCTTTCCTTGTTTTCATGGTCTCTCTCAAGAACCTTCCTGTCCTCTCCTCTCTAATAATGGCAGCCATCTCCTTCCACGGGCCTGCTTTCCCCATGTCATTGCCAAGGACAGTGCCCAGACAACACCTTTCCTTGTTGCTCTGGTCTCTCTCAACCCACTCTCCTGCCCTCTCCTCTTTAATAATGGCAGCCATCTCCTTCCACGCCAGACACAGGGGTCGTCATGTGTCATTTGCAGGTATTGCCACGGAGCCACTCTGTGTTGTCTCCTAGCTGAGTGGGTCACACACCTTCTCACAGTGCAGTAGGGGAGTTCAGGGCAGGAATGGACAATGGACCATTTGCATTGCTCTTTCTCTGTTCACAGGTTTGTTGGGTTACCCTCATGCTAAGAGACAGGAGTCCTGTCTCACCCAGTTTGGCAGGGCTACATCTCCGTGCTTGGCAGCTGGCTGGGAAGCCCTGCTCCAGCCCTTGAATCCTGTGGTGCTCCAGTTGTGGGAGGCACAGGGACTTGTTTCTTAATGCTGGGGAGGTGGTGAGAGAAGGTATAAGTGGCATGTTCACAAGGATGCAGAAATTGCCCTTTTCAGAAACTTGGAGTGTGAGGAGCACACGTAACTTTGACCTTTTGGAGCCTTTAGGCCCGTGTCTTGTTAGCAGCTCGTTATGTTCCCCCTGGTTGGTGTGTCCCGCTGCTGTCAGCCTGTGCAGAGTGGCAGCACGTGGCGGGAGCGCTGCTGACAGATTAGAGATCCCTGCTGCTGAAATCTGCTTGTTCCTGTCACTGCTCCAGCAGCAGCTGGAGGCTGGGGCTGGCCCGCACCTCCTGCCTCTGTCAGGGTCTCTCTGCCTCCCTGCATCCCTTGTTGTACATCATCTCACTCTCTGTGCCTGCTGCATCACTTTTTTCTGTCCCTGTCTTGCATCTCCAATTGCATCTCACTTGCCCTGCGTGCACTGCAGTGCTGCAGTGCTGGTGAAAGGTGCCGGCTTTGTCGGCTTGGGACTACTGGTTATTCATGACGCCTGGTCAGGAGGTGAACAGTCAGGTGCCACCACATCTTGGAGGAAGTGTTGGCTTCCTCTGACTCCTTCTTTTCTGCCACTGGAGAGGAATGCTGAGAGCAGTTTGTTACATGCTCTCGATCCCAACATCCCCCATACAGGTGGGCTCTAAGAGCAGTCTGTGTCTGGCTGTCCTCCTCGCTCTGCCCAGCTCTTAAGCTGTCCTGCTTGGGAAGCACAGCTGTCCTGCAGAGGAAGGTCAGACATCTAACTGACTTGTTTGCTGGTAGGATACTGGAGATCCCTGGTTTCTCAGTGGGAGTATATGATGGCACAGTAGAATTGTTTGTTCCTCAGCAGGCACCACAAGATGCCTCAGTCCTGCCTGGCTGGGCTTTGTCAGAGTGGGAGAGGAGGTACTTGCTCTGTGTGGACAGCTGGGTGTTTCAGCCTCTTTGCAATTAAAATAGGATCACACAATCACAAAATATTCTGAGTTGGAAGGGACCTACAAGGATCATCGAGTCCAACTCTTAAGTGAATGGCCTGTACAGGGATTGAACCTGCAACCTCGCTGATGTTAGCACCTTGCTCTAGCCAACTGAGCTAATAGAAAGGTTCAAGTGAAGTGATGGGTTTTTGGCAATGGTTATCTTTTGATTAAAGGACATACCCTTTCATAAACGCCTCCAAAATACACCAGCTGGGAATGAATTTTGGTATGCACCCTCAGTTTCCAGATGGGAAAATGTCCGTGTTGTGCTTCCAGCCCTCTGAGACATCTCCTGCTCTGCAGCCAAGTCCAATTAGTGCTACTGCCGTGGCAACTTCACTTGCTGGTGACAATATGTTTTAACGTGTGCCTTCAGACTCTCTCCACTCCTCACGGAAAGTGAGTCAAAATCCTCCCTCTGTGGTGGAGCTTTGAAACCACAAACCCAGTTCTGGCACTGGCTCTGCTATTGCTGATCCTGCGCTGATCACAAAGTGCAGTTAGGGTGCCGTGGGCTTGAAAGAGCCTCAGGGAATTTGCAAACCTGCTTTAGCAGAGCAGTGGAGGGAAGGTGAGAAATATGCTTTTTCCTCCAAGAACTGGCTGATGGAGCAATGGATATTTTCTGGCTTGCACACCTGCACACTGATGGTTGGCCATATGTGGTTTCATCACTGCATTTTTTTTTTTCCTTTCTGATAGAAACGTAGTTTCTTTTTTTTTTTCCCTCTCTCCTCCTCTCAGACTTAATGTTCTTACTATCTTTCAAGTTTTTAAAAATAGGAACTGCTGCGTTGCTATGGCTCCCTGTGCAACTCTGGAGCAGCTTTTTCTTCTCTTTGATGCAATTTGGGTTCACAATTTGGTTTGACAAGACACCAGCACTGCTTGCACCTAGTGCTCCCTCCTGGAAGGCAGAGGGGGGGACCATGACAGCCTTCGTGTTGTCAGAAATTCACTAAAAGAAATGAAAAAAAAAAAATTAAGTCAGGTGACTTTTCTTGGAAAAGAATGGAGGTATTAACCCTGGTGTGCCTGGCATGAGATTATTTTATGTTCTGCAGTTTTAACACTGTTTCTGCTGTTTAACTTTCAGTGGGGTGTTCTTTTCCCCTTTCTGTCCTACATGCTTGTGTGGTGGAGCTGAGCCCTGTCAAACAGCTGCCTGCTCCTCTGCAGAAGCACCTGCTGTTCAGTGGCTTTTGCCATCTCTGATTTGTCCCAGAGACTGTGCGTGGTTAAGTGCTTTTCTGAATTGAGGCTTAGAGCACTCCTGACTCGATGCTGCTGATGAAATTCCTCTCAAAATCATTGCTTTAAGGGTTACTTGAGCCTTGCATCCACATTTTGGGGAAATGTGGATCTGCATATCTGTGGGGCAGCTGAATACTTATCTGAAAGGGACCCAGCCACATTTTGCACAGGTAACAGGTTTTGAGTACCTGTTACCTGTGCAGAATCCAAACCTCCTTCTGCAGTGTACAGACCTCTCTACTGGCCTATTTTCAAGTAGCAATAATTTTTAAAGTATATATTTTTTTTACTTTGCAAATTTTATTTTCATTCACAGTCCAAAGGTGAACATTTTTTGAAAAATCTGAGCAAAAAAAATCCCTGTTCATCCAATTTTGAGTTAAGAGAGTGTGAAATGAATGAATTTGTTCTGCTTTCAAATAATTAGCCAGCAGTGGGTTTTCTGTTGGTGTGGACAAATAACTCAAAGCTAGCTTCACTTCAAACTTCAGAAACAGGTTTGCAGTGTTAAGCAAGGGATTCCTGCTTTGCTAAGGTTAGAAAATGTGATTTTGAATTGAATATAAACATTTGAGGGTGATGTATGTTACTTTAGTGTAATTTTTTTTGGTATTGTACATTCACAGTGCACTATATTTCTTGAAGTTTTGAATGAAATATAATCCAGAAATGTGGTATTTAAAATGCTTGAATGTGAGTGAAATAATAACAAAGAAAATTGAAATAGCAGAGACTTGTCAGCTTGTTCAGTACACCCTGCTCTATCATTTCTGCAGCATGTTCTCTCCCGATTTCAGTAATAAAAATGTCCCTACTCAAGTCTGCAAGCACCTTAATATAAAATGAATATTGAAATCTAACCATAGTTGCCCTTGAAATGATCAATCAGACTGAATCCTGCCAGCCATCTTCATACAAAGAAAGCTGTTTTCTGCCCCTGTGGAGAGATTTCTGATCTTGCCATGTAACACCATACAGGTCTCTACACCTGTCTTGACTGAATAAAGATGGTAAGGTGATTGAGCCTCCCCTTTGCAGTAATGTACCACAAAAAATGGTGGGAAAACAGCTTTGGTGACCTTAGTGTTGGTCTTTGTTAAGGTTCTGCAGAGACAGCAGATAATCAGATGAAGAGTTCACCCTCTTGAAGGTGTGGTCATGGTGGAAGAGTGCTGCCACAATGGACTGAAAACCTGTGAATCTCTGTAGCCTGACAGTGGTTAAAAATGCACAAATGCTGACTCGACGCTGACTTTTTTCCTTGGTTTTTGAAGCTGTATTAAAACGAGATGGAAATGAGCTTTCAGTGTCTTGCCCACTGTTCTTCCCTGTATTATTAGTGTCACAAATGAAATCATTTTTCAGCAAGATGGCTACCTCCAGTAGCAGTGTCAGCATCTTACATCTATTTATGACAAGCTGTAGCATCTTTTATCTGCAGTTCCAAAGCACTTTTACAAAGTAGAAAGGGATGGCTTAATTCACCACAAAAATTCAGCCATCTCTGGGATGAAATAGAGCAACTGTTTAACAGAATACAGTATGAAGTGGAGAAGAATACTGCACCTCACTGGAGCTGCACGAGGAATTTCAGCTGGCAGAATGAATTTACTAGAGATGGATTTTCGCCAAGACATTGGGGGTGTTTAATGAGCACAAGATATTAGCAGCAGTGCCACACATGCCTCTCGTGTGCCTGTGTGAAGCAGGCAGCCAGCAGCTCCAGAAGTGGTTTCACAAAGAAGGTTAGCAGCTTTTCCAGTGTGCAGACTTCAGGAGCAAATGATATCTAATTTCAGTGACCTCCTTCATCCCAAGAGCATGACATCTTTTGAGCTGATTTATCTGGATTCTAAATTGATTATCTGCTTATTTCCCCTGGAGACAGCCCTGGGCAGAGAGAGATGTCCAACAAGGCCGCTGTGTACCTGCCAGTGGTTACAGATAAGTGATAAGCAGAAGTGGATGGAGAACAAAAGAGTTGACTGCAGTGAAGCTCTGAGAGGATTTAGCCACATGGGTAATAGATGTCATATATAACAGATGGTCCTCCCAAAAGGATACTTTTCATTGCTTTCTTCCCCCTTAGAATAATGTGTCACTGACAGATTAGGCCCTGTGAGTGACATGAGGTACCTCAAACAGATTGCTGCAAGCAATGCTTTCCACCTTCTTCACAAAGATGCTGATGTTCCCCTTCTGCATCTGAGTGGTGACGTATGGCATGGTGAGAGCATACAAGAGCTGGTACTTAAGCCATGACAAAATGCTCTTCAGCATCACCAAGGGACTGTGAAGACTTTGAGGTGCAAAATACAGATGCTTACAGCCTCTGAATAAATCTGAACATCTAGCAACTGCTCTTCAGTATGCCTAGTGTGTATTCGTGTCAAAAAGCTGTTCTGCTGGCCAGTGTGGGATATTGGGCTTTCCAGTGTTTGACTGGGCCAGATCCATTATTATTATTAGTAGTAGTATTAGTATTATTAGTATTAGTATTAGTATTGCTGCAGCAGAACCATTCTTTCAGTGTTCTGCATGCTCTGCTGCTCTTGTCTCAGTTTCCTTTTCCTTTCCTTGCAGGCATGTAGCTGAGATACTGGGGGGCTTTACTTGCAGACCTATTTTGGTTTTAATGAAGCTTTGAGATGGAGAAGATCTTGCTTTTTGCAAATGTGAGACTACAGGTCAGATGAATCACAGAATTACAGAGTGGTTTGAGTTGGAAGGGAAACTTGAAGATCATCTAGTTCCAAGCCCCTGCCATGAGAGGGGACATCTTCAACTAGACCAGGTTGTTCAGAGTCCCATCTGACCTGGCTTTGGACACCCCCAGGGGTGAGGCATCCACAGCTTCTCTGGACAACCTGTTTCAGTGTCTCACCACCCTCACAGTAAAGAATTTTTTCCTAATACATAGTCTCAACCTACTGTCTTTCAGTTTGAACCCATTCTCCCTCATCCTGTCAGTATATGCTCTTGTAAATAGTATTGCCTCATCTTTTCTGTAAGTTCCCTTCAGGTACTGGAAGGCCACAATTAGGTCACCCCAAAGGCTTTTCTTTTCCAGATGGAACACTCCCAATTCTCTCAGCCTTTCCTCTCAGGAGATGTACTCCAACAAGTGCCTTGGAGGTGGCACCAAGCCACAGCTTTCTGGTGGCTGTGGGAAGATGATAGTTCTGGAAAAGGCCCCAGTTTGACTGTCTAGAGTAAGAAGTTTACTTAATTTACTGATTTGTATTTTTTTCTCCAAGCAATTTTTCATGGAAGGCTCAAATTTGAATTGATGAAGGCACAAGTTTAGCAATGCTGTGAAATTGATTTGGAATAGTTTATTACAGTTCCATGAAATTGCTTAACAAGAAGGTTTGGCAGAGTGAGGGAGCCAAATGAGAAAAGCATGGTGCTCCCAACAGTGGGTGGCACTGGGAGTACCCTGTAAGCCAGTATGGAGGGAGTGCAGGCTTTCAGGGGTAGGATTAGCCACAGGGGAGAGGAGAGCTGCTCAAGGGAGAGGCATCCACCAGCTTGCATTGCAGATCTGGTTTGCGTTGTTGCTGGTTTCCTCCCGTTTTGTCAGCCTCCTCTGGATCCTCACAAAGCCTGCAGGAGGGATTCTGCCCCTTGATGCTCAGCTGTGGCACTCAGAAACATTTGTCACAGCCATCATGTCGGTGTGGAAGCAGGTCCCCAGAGAAGGGCACTGACAGAAGGGGAGTGTGGGGATGTGGTGCAGATGGAGGACCACTTGGGGAAATATAAAGCATCACTGGGCTTGGTTTTAGAGCACTCACTGTGAAGGACATGCAGCTGGATCTCTAAGTGGGAGGGCTGTGCGTGGTGCTGACTTTTATTCCTCTCTGTGGTTTGGAGCTTGCCTTTTCAGATGCCACAGGTCAGAGCAGCAGTAGTACCCAAAATCAGACAGTTGCATGCATGCTGTGACTTTGGCAGTGTCCATTCTGCTGAAGCTGGCAACTCCCATGCCAGGAAATCTCTGAACCTCTTCTTGTCATCTGAGAAGGTAAGGGAAAGCAGCCATATAAATTTGTGACATTTGTGACAGAGGTTCATGCTTAAAGTATCTTTCTTTATTTCTTTAATATTTAATACTTTAATAAAGTATTATTTCTTTAAGTATCAAAGAAAGCTGTGTAGTAGCACCTAGGGGTCTCATCAGGAGATGACTGAGTGACAAATGGTCCTTGGTCCACTCCCCTTACCATTACAGAAGGAAGGAGGTGTTGGGCTGGTCAAGGAGACAAACACTATTGGGCCTTTGGCTATTTACTTAATTACTGCACCTCTAGGAGGCTGCTGCACACGACCATGGGCCTCAGCACTCGGGGTATTGGGGGTGTTCTCAGTATTGCAGTAGTCTGGTGAGGTGTCAAGGAGCCAGCTTGGTACCACCTGGGAGCTATGGAGCAAGATTTTGTGCAGTGGCACGTGCTGGTGGGACTGTGAAAGATGTGGACAAACAGAGAGAGGTCTGTTTTACAAGAGTGGCTCTCTGGTAACAACTCACACGTTTACTGATGTAGACCTATGCCAAAAATCTTGTTTTCCTAGTCAAGTCCTTATGCCTTGGTTTTGCAATATCTGCTATGTATTTCACCATTAAAAATGCTGTTTCTTTATGTTCCTTCTTCAGGCCAGAAATCCTTTTTTTTCCCCCTTTTTTCTTGTTAGCAGGCATGGGAATGGTGGGCTTGTTCTGGCCAGTGGGTGCAAGAGGAAATTTAGAATATATTCTGCGTTATTCAGAATCTGTTCTTCTGCAGTGCTTCTAAAGAAGGATGTAAATGGTGGGTAGTCAAATAGAGGAACAGAGAGGATGGAACAAGTACTTAGACATTTGAACTAACAAATTTTTTACTTCCTCCTCAACCCACTGATCCTAATGGGTTTCCCACTGTTTGCCTGAGAGCGCACTGAGAGGGGTTGGGAGTGGGACGCCTGTGAACTTGCCAGATCAACAGTAGTCCTTGCTAATTGACATTTTATCCTTCTTTTTCAGCATAATTTTGGGGCAGGCTTGCAGGTTTGCATTGTGGAGGGAGAGAACAGAAGGTTGCAAGGGAGGCAGCAGCCCATAGGCAAAGCTGATTGCACTGATGTTTCCATGATTCCAAGCTCATGGTGTTTTGCAAACAGCCAGGGATGAACCCACTGCTCTTGTTATCAGTCACGCCCCCTTTGTGTGTCTGTGTCCTTCCATCACTCCCATCTTCCATCTTCTCATCCTTCCCTAATAGGTGAATCTTTTCTATAGAAATATTAAATCTTAGCTTAAACCAGAAGAACCACCCCATTTTCCCTACCCCCTTTCTTTCCTCTCTTTCATCTTTTCTTCCCATGGAAGTGTTTGAAGTAGCACAAGTTCCCGGGAAAGGCGTTTTTTTCCTCCCTTTGTGCTTTGGCTCTGTGTCCCTTCTTCATTATATCTTCCCTTTGTTATTTTGTTCTGCCTGCCTCCTCTCTCTGTTTTCTCCCCATCTCTCAACCCTTCTTCAAGGCTCTTTCTTCATTAATATGTTAATTTCTAGCCCAGGAATGCTTCTTGCAGCTCGCTGTTCACCAGGGAGAGCCAGAGGAGAGAGCCAGGGGAGAGAGAGAAAAGGGGGAGAGAGAATAAGAAAAAGGTGTAAGTCAGTAATTTACAACAGGACAGGACAAGGGGTGTTAGCAAAGGAGAATCTTGCACTGACTGGTGTCATGATGCCAGGGAGAAGAGGATTATCCACAGTTTGGACTGGATTGGTCTTTGTCTATTGTTTTGACATTTTCAACTTCTGAAGCTTAATATTAGTAGGAAAAAAAATTTGAAAACCAAAGAAGCTCTGAACTCTTTTTACCAAGTTGTTCCTTTTTGGCAATTTCTAAGTTATCTTTCCCTCTGCACAGAATTTAAAAAAATATCAGCCCTTATTCCCACCCTAATATGGTCTCTTTGTTTCATTTGGTACAAACTTGTTGTCTGTGTGGTCTTTGCATAAGGCTTTGAGCATATTTTGCAGGATGAACAAAACCATACCAGAAATTCTCTGAAGGGAGTTTTACCCCAAAAGAAGTTTTCAGGTGAGAAGTAGGGAATATTAAAGCTGCTGTTCAGGTAAAGAGGTATGAATAAAGACTATAATACTACAGAAGTTTTATAGCAGTGAAAATGTTAGGGAACCTGAGGTTAGAAGGAGCATGACAACTGCCATTAGAGACAGGTGTGATGAGTCAAAGTTTTCCTTTCTGCCTCCCACCACTACAGTTACTGGGTGGAAGGTTGCAAAGAAAGAAGAGATGGAGGCAGGCACTTCTGCATCATGGACCAGATCTGGGAAGGATGCAGAATGCCAACACTATTGCAGTTTTGCCCTGAAATTAGGAAACCTCTAGCTATTGTATTTGCTGTTTTCTAACTAATGAAGCGAGACCTCTGCCTGTGCTCGTAGTCCTAGGATCGTGATTGCCCAAGCAAATAATTAACAATGCAGCAATGAAAGCCGGTGCTGGGGAGCTGGCAGGGTGGGTGGCTGGAGGTGAGGAAGCAGTTCTGAGGAAGGACATGTGGTTAAGGAGGGAGACAGGAAAAGGCAAGCTCTGATACAGTGCTGCAAAACCGGTATGAGCTGGAAGCAAAATAACTGGGGAGGAAAACTCAGGGGGACTGCTGCAGTGTTCTGTGAAGTCCAAGGCCCCCGAGCCAAGAGCCTTTCATATATTACGTACACACAACTGTGTCAGAAGAATATTATTTAGGTTGCAAAGGCAAGCACTTCAAACAGAAGAAATTGCCAGAATTAAGGCTGCAATCTTAATTTGGCATTCTTGTGTCTGTGCATTATAGAGCAGTGGTTTCAGTACTGTCTTTCAAGAGAGGACCCCTGCCTGCTTCTGTATGCAGGATGGGTGACATTTCCTGACTGAGCAGTGATTCAGTATTTTGTTTCCTTTGCCTTGCTTAATGTGTATCTTGGAGCTTTGTATTGTGTCTGCTTGCACAGGCTGCTGAGAATTGAGGATTCTTTGTCTCGAGGTGTTGTCTGTGGCACGTCAGGCCAGTACCTCGGTACATCACGAAGTTCATAGATTTTCACCCTACTCCTGCGAGATGAGAGGACACAAGCTACTTCATGTAAATCCATTGTATAGGCAGGGAACTGAGGTGCAGCAAGATTAAGGTCAAAAATGTCTATTAATTTTTCATGGCCCATCTGAGACACCTAGAATCTCATTATTCAAACTACTGATCATTACAGAATGCTTTCAGCGTTCAAAGCAAATTTCTCTTTGTCTTCAACTCAGCAATTCTTCAGTTGCCCCCTGCCAGGTCTTACCTGGGACTGAGCACCGTTTTTCATTGATTTTTTATTAATGTAGAAATGGAAATTTGGCGACATACAAGTTATATGGGCTGTTTGTTTATACGCCGCATAATTGTTTGTTTTGCAGAAATCATCTTGAACCCAGGAGAAAAGCAAAACAATCTCCAAACCATTTCCTTTTTTTAATTTTAATTTGAATTATTTCTTTCAATGTATTTGAGATGAAACACTAGATTTCGAATTCCAATTAGTTTATAACTTCAATATGTATCTTCCTTTTATTTGAAAAAAATATGTTTGAAAATATTCAGATTCAAAAGAAGACAGGCTGAATATATATATTTTTTCTTTCAACAAAGTCAAAACTTTATACTTACTGATTTGTCAAAATTGGGCTCTCAATACAGTACTTATTTTTGTTTGGAATTGCCACCAGACCAAAAAAGGGGCCAGAGGATTTGTCCAGCTTTTGTTAAGCATCCAGAAAATGGGGTGCACAGATTTAGAGACTGCTCGTAAAAAAATCTGGTTTAAGAGATTTTACTGATCTCTTCTCCCTGGTACCCAGTAACAGGATGCATGTGAATGGTTTGAAGCTGTGACACGTGAGGTTTAGACTGGATGTCAGGAAGGTTTTCTTCACTGAGAGGGTGGTCAAATGCTGGAACAGGCTTCTTGGAGAGGTGGTCAATGCTCCAAGCCTTCAGTGTTTAGGAAGCATTTGGACTAGATGATTCTTGTAGGTCCCTTTCAACTGAAATATTCGATTCTATTCTAGTCTAGTCTATTTTATTTGTACCACCACAGCCTTGTGCAGAGGTTGGGATGAATCCAGCCTTGCAGTGCACCTTTCAGCTGGCTTAGCAATATGATTTTCCTGTTTGTCCTAGCTGTTCTCAGCCTCTCACTTGATTACTGCCCACTTTCCAAACAGCTAAGTTTGATTCCTAAATTAATCTGTCTACTGCAGTCAATGAGACTGGGGTCCTGCAAGAAAAATTGTTGACTCAGGACTGATTCTTTGTTGTTATGCAAAATGGGATGCATTCAAATTGGTTGAATAACTATAAAGCTGATGTTTCCCCTGTTTTGCACTCTTTGACTTTGTGTAATGAATAAGCCAACGCTTTGCCAAACTGTATGGTTTAGTGGTCATGAACTTGTTAGCTTTTCTCTCCCACTGCTGACCGTTTTTGTCTTGTCTCCACCAGCTTACCTTGTCTGTTCTGCCCTTGTGGCTTTTTGTCCCAGTCTAGTTCTTACCTAGCAAAATTAGAATCTACCTTACAGACAAATAATCTAAGCTTCAGAACCTGGATCTAGGAAAATCCAGCCTCCACTGCTGGACTGTGTCACTTATTTCTTCTTATTTCACATTCTGACTCCTTGCCCAGTCTGTCTTCCCCTCCCCTCAGCTCCAACAAGTCACAGTCTCTTGTCCAAATAGTCCAGGTGTCACACCTCTCAGTTGTCTTCTCCCAAGTAGCATTTTAGCCCCATACTTCTTGCAGCACCCCAAGTCAGGGTATCCTGATTACCTTCCCGTCTCTTTCCCTCTGCTTTGGAATTAGCCAGCCTCCTTTTCCAGTGATCCCTATGTGAGCAGGCACCATCATGGGAAATATAGACCCAAGAGATGTATTCCCCCTTTTTCTGCTTCCCCAGTCCAGTCACAGGCCTTACCTGAGCTCATGTGTTGTTCCTTAGACTAAATAAGGCTCACTGAGGAGAGGAGTTTAAAAAGGCTGGTTGTTTTTTTTTTTTGAGAGCTCTATTAAATTTTCTTGAACAACTGTAAATTGCAGTTTTTCCAAAGGCTTATGGCCTGTCTAGGTTTTCACAAGTATGGGAAAAATCAGCATGAAATGAACATTTGCTTTCCTCTCTCATCAAAATTCATGTCCCTTGAAAGCAGAGAACTGCTGGAGCTTTTTATAAAGGTCACTATCTTTTTCTTAATGTTGGTAAAAAAGCTTTTTTCCTCTTGCCTGTTTTTGGAAAAGAACGGACGATTTTAACTTCAGTCTTCGTCAAATATCAGACATGACATGAACATCTGATACGGAAAATGTCACTCTTAAAGATAAAATTTGGCATATCCAGAGGAATCTATAAGGAAGGCTTTACCTTGGGAAGAAGAAGACAGCTTGAAGAGATGATGATACCAGCTCCAGCAATGCAAATATCTCCTTTATCTGTGGGCTTCCTGGAACATTCTTAGGAGGTCAAGGTAGATCTGGTTATGAGGTGAGTATGTTCTTGTAGGGTCTTAAACCTGGGTCTCAGTCAGTAAACAGAGAAACTAATTGCTTTATTTCAGTTTGAATTAAAAATTATATTTCTTAAAGAAAAGGAAACATGTCCACCCAGGCTTCAAGCACCTTTAATGTTCATTTAAAAACGTGTGTCACACAATGAAAGAAAATCGGTGCCAGTCCCCAGCATGGAACTAAAACCAACCTTCCAAGCAGTTAGAAAAAACAAGTGAAAGAGTGGAAAAAAATCCAATCCTCCACAGACTGTCCTTTTCTTTCTCCTGCTTCTCCCCCTCCCTCCTTGCTTCAGCCATGGGTGTTCAGCTACAGGGCTGTATTTTGCAGTCCTACCTTCACCAAAACAGATTAACTCATGCAGCTAATGAATCATCCCCAAACATGGGAGGCCTTGGTGGGAAGAGAGCAGTGCTAGAGATACTGTTTTTTCTCAATTTTTTGTAAAATATTTCTAGGAGCCAAGTGACATGTTGAGGTTACAGGCTCCAGATGAGAACTCTGGCTGAGAGCTACAAAGAGCTTCCCCCCTGGAAGAGGGGACAAGTTTGGGGTCAGGATGCTGGTAGAAATTTGGCAAAGATTTGGCCAATCATTTTTAGACTCCTGATGCATCCTCCCTTGGTCTCTTCTTGGAGAAAACACAGTGAAAGATACTTCTTCTTTGGACTCCAAGACAGGTGTTCTGTGTTCTGGGAGGAGATTTCAGAATAGCTGGTGCAACCTTGAACCTCACCACTAGCATTAGCTAGACATTCATAGAACCAGAGAATCATTTAGATTGGAAAAGACCTCAGAGATCATTGAGTCAAATCATTAACCCAGCGCTGTCAAGTCCACCAGTAAACCATGTCCTAAGTGCCACACCCACACATCTTTTAAATACTTCCAGGGAGAGTGGCTATACCATTTCCCTGGGCAGCCTGTTCCAGCGCTTGACAACCCTTTCAGTGAAGGAATTTTCCCTTATATCCAATCTAAGCCTTCCCTGGCGCAACCTGAGGCCATTTTCTCTCATCCTATAATGGCCACTTAATAGCAACAGTGTGGGACTTGTGAGATGAACAAGGTATCTCAGCCTGGTTCAGTGCTGATATTATCCCTCTCCTGAGGCCATTCTCAGGTAGTTCTTGTGAATTGTCCACAGCAGCAGGGTGGGGGTTTGAGTGGAGCTGAATTGTGAACTGCCTTCTCATGGCAGGTAAGTGATACTTCCTGGCTGACATTCAACAGACAGTGGAGGCAACTTCTGTGGCTGATGCCCACTTTATAGTTTTCTCAGGGATAAATAAAAATCTCCAGGGTTATTATGATTCCTCCTCACATGAGCATGAAATGTGCTGAGTATAAATTGAAGAAAAAGAGGAAACAGGGAAAAACACCAGCATTGCAAATGATGTGCAAGAGGGCTGGTGCCTGTGGCACTGCGTGTATCCAATTTCAGTGTGCTGTATTTACTTCTGTTTCCCTCTGAAAAGACAACCTCCAGGCACTTCACTAAATGGATTGAAAGGTTTGTCTGGTTTTAATGATGCTTCTGAAAGAGCTTGTGTGTTATTCCTCCACTCAAATACTTCAGAGAGACTTTGCAATGCCTCTTGGTAAATCAGAACATTATGAATACCTTGGCATTTAGCGGGTAGGCAACTGTCTGTTCTGGGACTTCTTTAGAAGGACTGACTGGGGTTAATAAGCTAATGTTCTCTAGGAGAGGGTGCCCTAATCTGGGAGAGTATGGCAACAATCAGTGGATTAATTAAGATGTGTGTAATGGCGTAGTATGAACATTTAACTTTAGCAATCATAGGAATTGGAAGCACAGTTCCAGTCTCAGGTGGGATCCTTTAGGCTCTATTTACCCCATGAAGCACAATTGCCTGTACCTCTTTACAGTGAACCTTTTTTAGTGGAGACAGGTTCAAGCCTTTGGTGGTTTGACTGTGGCTGGGTGCCAGGAGCCCACAAAGCTGTTCTATCACTTCCCTTCCCAGCTGGACAGAGAAGAGAAAATAAGACGGAAAACGACTTGTAGGTTGAGATACAGCAGTTTGGGCAAGCACAAGCAAAGAGAAAAAAGTAAGTTTATTCTCTACTTCCCATCAGCAAATGATGTTCAGCCACTTCCTGGGAAGCAAGGCAAACATTGCAAATAATGAAGGCCTCCCATTCCTCTTCCTTCCCTTAGCTTCCATATCTGAGCTGACATAATATGGAATGGAATACCCCTTGGGTCAGTTTGGGTCAGCTGGCCTAGCTGTGTCCCTTCCCAGCACCTTGCCCACCCCCAGCCCACTGCTGGGGGGAAATGTTGAGGTACAGCACTGATGCTGTGCCAGCACTGCTCAGCAGTAGCCAAAGCACCAGTGTGTTACCAGCTCCCTTCTAGGTACCACTGCAAAGCACAGCACAGTGAGGGCTGCTGTGGGAAAATGAACTCCATCTCCATCTGTAATATCAGTGTGTTGAAGATTGCCACAGAAGAACTGGACTGCAGAGGAAAACTAAATGGAGTCACAGGGATTTACCTGCAGAGCTGAGATAAGATCCAGCTCTATGGCTTTGGCAGCAGAGAGGGGAACTCAGTGATCTGGGTGTGAAAGTGAAAGGATGTAGTTCTGGCTCCTCAGCATGCTAGTCATGAACCAGCATCCAGGGGAAAAAAATTGGAGCAGGTTTTTTTTTCTGCTCATATTCCCAAGTAGCCTTGGCTACCTACCATTGGAGAAGGATGGGAGAGGTTGGGGAGAAAAGATTGATTTGGTCCCACTGACTGGTACTATTTGTGCACACAAAATGATTTTATAGGGAAGAAGTCCTACTTGGTACTTCTGTGACCTCAAGGAACAACTGCTCTCGGGGTGGCAGATGTATTTTATTACTAGTACAATTACCTCTATTCTTAGCCAAGTTGGGGCTGGCACTATAGCCTGCTGTGGTGACACTGCTTAGATGCCACAGGTTCAGGCTTCAAAGACTCCTAGAATCAAAGCATCATTAAGGTTGGAAAAGACCTCTAAGATCACTGAGTCCAATTTCAGCCTAAACTGTCAGGTGCACCACTAAACCATGACCCTAAGTGTCACATCTCCATCTGCCTCCAGGGATGGTCACACCACCACCTCTCTGGGCAGCCTGTTCCCTGGCTCAGCTTGAAGCCATTTCCTCTTGTTCTAGCTCTTGTTAGCTGGGAGAAGAGACTGACACCCACCTGTCTGTGACCTCCTTCCAGAATAATAAGATCCCCCCTGAGCCTCCTTTTCTCTAGGTTGGACAGCTCCAGCTCCCTGGGGAGTGTTTAGCTTGGGGGTACCATGGGGAAGGGGCTCCTTTGTGCTGCTGAGCCCCAGCTGGTCAGGAGCTGGAGCACCAGAGGCACAGGAGAGGCCAAGGGCAGGGTTTCTGGGCTTGGTGAAGGGACCTTTTCATAGATAGGTTTCCCTACCCTGAAGACAGGTTTCTCACTTTGTGTGCAAATTGACTATCACACGCAGATAATTTTTCACACCTTTCTGGAAATGGCTCAGAGGGCTTTGGAGGGCTTGGGTGGTCTTGATCCCCCCTACAGTCCATAGCTGCTTCTTGGCCTCATTCCTGTGCTTACTCTGTACTGTGTTGGGTTATCTCCAGGCAGTACAACAAGGATGTTTGTCACAGTAAAGTGCTGCCCTACTTCCTCACAGCCCCTTCTCCAGCCCCTCTTGTTCTTTCCCACACTGTGTTATGACCGACAATCCTTGGTTGGCTCCCAGCCAGGGGCTACAGGGATGCTGTGCAGGCTCAGGGCCAGCTGCTGGCTTGGGGACCCAGCTGGTGCAGGCAGTGGGTGTGATGCAGGGGCACTGGAATGTCCTGTGCAGAGTCCTGAGCCACCTCCTGAAGCCACACCCAAACAGCTGCCTGTCCCATGCTTGCAAGCTGTCCTCACAGCAAGTGGCCCCCTGATTGACTCCACTTCCCTTAAATCCCTCTTCACATCTTCTCCAATTTGGTAAAATAATTCTTCCTCTGACTCCATGCCTGTGCTGCTGGCAGATCCAGATCATTGGCTGGGGGGGTGGGTATGTGGTTGAAGGTCTGAGTGTTCTGCCCATGCAGAGTATTTTTTTATGATATAAAATTACTTCTGGAAAAGGGATTAAGAGAATTTCTTCTATATCAGTATATATGACATCTTCAAATTTAGGGCACCTTCCCAGTGAGACTTTGGTTGACATCCTTATCTGAAGTCAGGCATTTAGGATTTGAGGACCCAGTGCTTTAATTACTGGCCTTAACTAGTGGGCTTTTCTGGAAAGGAAAGGAAGATCTTGGTGACTGACTAGAGGAAGGCAGTGAAGAGAGAAGAGGATACATACATCCAAAAGACTGTGAATAATGATGTAGAAGAATGGACATGAATTGTAAAAGGCTCTGTCTCGCCTTCTCTTGAGCTCTGAAAAGTGTCTGAAAACACTTGCCATTTCACACCTTGTAAAATTCGTGTGTGAGCACTAACTTTTAGAAATGATGGGTCAGCAGCCAAGCCCAAATTCCTAGTGTGCCTTATAGTACCATGTGGGCAGAGAAAACCAGCCAGCACTGGAGTCCATTGCCCGATTTTCACTCAAGCGAAAGATAGCGATGCAGATAGCAGTAGTTACTCTGTTTCTAAGAGGTATCATGTTAAAGAGCTTGTTAATACCCTCCTACCTCCTTCCCATCCCTTAGGCAACCAGCATGGGCAGCAAGTATAAATAAGTAAGGATATGCAAAGGGCGAAATTTCATTCCAGCTCAGGGCATGTTCTGTGATGCAACGAATAAGCACGTAAAGGGAAGGCTGGGATGGAAATCTGCAGAGCTCCTTCCCTGAGCTGGAGATAATTGTTAAAGGCAGACAGAGTTGGGGTGTGGATGGAGCTGAGTGGGACTGCACGAGTGGGAGAAAAACATGCCTGACTGACTCTGGCAATGGTGGGGGGTGCCTATTCTGGCAGCAGGTGGGTGAGTGTGTGGGCTGCAGTGAAAGTTTGGTGAAGATGCATGATGGAATTATTAGTTTGTTGTGCACGTGGCTAAGGCAGTTGAGGGGAGGAAGGTGGTCAGTGGACCAGACTTCTCCTGTCCGTCTGGTCATGGTGTGAAGAAAATACTGAGGCCAGTATTGTGGTTGGGCTGTGAATCTGAAGGACTCCCAGTGAGCAACAGCTCAGCATTGAATCCACCTTTTCAGCTCTCTGGGACATGACAGCACCCTAATTCTCTTTTGGGCTTTGCAGACCAGTTTTCAGCCATTGTAAATTGCTTCAGGGCAACAAATCCGTTTACATCTGGGTAATAGAAAATATAAATTTTGTGCTATCTTTCTTGTCTGTCCATCTGTCTTACTTTGCCACCCTTTCTGCTTTGTCTTCGTTAGCTCTCCCTGGCTGTCACTTGAAGCTAAAATGAACTTTCTGTTTCCCCCACTGGTTCTTCCTTTCAGATATGGTTACCAGTGATCCTGGATTCTGGGCCATGTATGACTGTGCAAAGAGGCTGCACTGTGCCTAGGGGAGAGGGGAAAGCAGGGCTAGCCAATTTGTGATGAGAAGCACCTGGAAACCAAGGTATAAACTAGTCAGAAAGCAGTGGGGATAGCTCTGAGCATGCATGCTAGAGCCAAAAGACTGGTAGTGATCAGACCCAGAGGTACACAGAGGGCACTCTGAGCATTAGGGTCCTCTCCTCATCTGGAGAGGATTCTCCTTTTGGCCCTTGCTGTGAGTGAGGCTGCTGTGCTGGACCATGGGAGCTAAAGGCTGTGCCACCCTCAGTCTCTTGAATCACAGAGGTTGTAGTGAGGGAGCCTCCAGCATCAAGAGTGGGAAAGCTGGAAGCTTAGACAGGGAGTAATGAAGAGAGATAGATATGGGGAAGGTGTGGGTGTTCCCACCCTGCATGTGCTTCCTACAGGAATCGTGGCTCCTCTTCAGTTTGCAGTGAGTGGCTGTGTGCTTGCTCAGGGGCTGGAAATGGCTGACATCAAGAAAGCTGCCCTCAACCCTGGAGTTGGAGAGGCTGATGATTTCGGGGCTAGGACCAGTTTTGCTCTCAGTTAAGCACTTCTCTCTGCAGATCTCTTCCCTTTAGTCTATGGTTTGGATATCTGCTCCTCTTTCAAACTGTGGGAGGCTGATGGGGGATGTGGTGTGTGTTTCTGCTGTGTGTATGTGAAGAAGACACCCCACCCAAATTGGCTTCTGTGGACCAAAAGGCTCTAGGGCAGGAAAAGCGATTGATATTAACCTTGTGCATTCTTTGGCTGTTGGTTTTCTTTTACTGAATGAATATCACATGTCCTTCCTTCCTGCATCATTCCTCCACCCCTCCCCCTGCTCTGGGCTTTACATCAGCCTCCTTAATAAGAAGTGCTCTGTTTTTAGTCTTAAGTGAGTGCCGAGCCCTTTACTGCAAGGCTTACTGTTGCCTAAAGCTCTCATCTGAAATATCAAACTGGTTCTTCAGGCTTGCTGCACAGCCCTGAAGAGCCAGCCCTCTCTGAGCTATCCTGCATTGTGCATGGGGACTCACAGCCCTTTCCCACCCCACCTCCACTCCTTTTATTTCATATCATCAGCAAAGACTGGCAGATAGGAGTTAAAAGCAAACTCTCCTGGTTGGTTTTTTATAATAAATTTCTTCAGGTATTCATCTGCCATACTGACAACGCTAGAAGAACCTCACAAAAAATCTTGGGTAAGAGGACCCTGTTATTAAAGGAAATTTGCAAGGATACAGCTCTGCTAAACTTCACTGAGGACTGCCATGAGTGCAGTGGGAAAATGTGTCCCTGTCAAGTGGCACTGACCTGAGCACACACCAAGGAGTGCATCCTTTCTCTGACCTATGTGCCTCCCACTCCATGGTGATGCCTTTGCAGGGTGCTTTCAAGGCAGTGTTTCTTTCACATGTATTTCCCAGTCCTTCAGCTGCCTCCACCTTTATATTTCAGAGTTTGTTGATATTTCTTCCATCTCAGTATAATTTCTTGAGACTTCCTTGCTTGACCCTACCATACCTTCTTCATTTTTCCAAGAACAAATAGTATTTCCTGAGGTAAAATATGCGAAAGGCAAAGGACTAAAAGGAGGAGACTTAAAAATACAGTGTCTAATTAAAATATGGAAATAGCTGGAATATTATGGCAAATAGCTTAAAAAGAAATCATAATGGATTAGGCAGCTTTCTGAATAGGACTAACCCCAGCTATTACACAGAGCTTGATAGGAGCAATGAAAGCTCATGTATCAATTCTGCAGAGACAGGAAGTTCATTTGGACAGTGATAGGAGGGAATTGCAGATGCTCTCATGTCTCTGTTCCAGGTTGGGAATCCTCAGTCATCATTGTCATCGGTAATGATGAAACTGAAGCACAGGGCAGGGCTCTGAGGTAGAGAAAGGCTCATCTTTAAACCACTCAGCCTGGCCCTATGCTTGCCACTCAATCTGAGCCTTTCATCCATCTGTTTTCTACCTTGTGTCCTGGTGCAAGGAAGCAGCCTCAGCTCCCTCTTCAGTGTCATCAGCTTTCCTTCACTCTTACAGCTGTGCACTTGAGCTGCTTCTGCCGTGGGTCCCTCTGCCTGCACCTAGGGCTGCCTCTGCCACCAGTGGTGGGAGAGCAGATACAGTGCTCAGGGACCCCAGCAGGGAGCTGGCACCCATTGAGGCTCTGTGGAAAGGTGATTAAAAAAGCAAGGAAGCTCTCTTCGGTATCCAAAACATGGCTGCTTGGCTCAACTGCCCCTACACATTGGATCTGAAGTGCTGAGCTAGAAAATGCAGAAAAACTAATCCTTGCTTGTGAAGTTTTTTATATTTTGCTATAGTTCTATCACAGATCCAAAAGTTCCCCATGCCACAACATTCCACCTCACCATCCTACCATTCTACAGTGATATTTTTTGCCCTTCACTCTTTCCTCTCTTGCTTGAACCTTCCTCCTACTCTTTACCTAACTGCAGGATGCTTTAGTATTTTTGTTCAGTTGTTTTTTTTAATGCTATTTGTTAGAGTAACTGAAAAGACCCATTGTTTCTTTTTTGAAGACAGAGCTAAAAACCTCTGTGTGTGTGTGTGTGTGTGTGTGATTTGGGTTCGTGAGAGTGGGTGACTGACGTGAAACAATAGGTGACAAGTAAGCTAATGATCACAGTTTGATGTTTCATTGCTTCACTGGAAAATGGATGGGAAAAGATTACATAAACTGGCCCTCTTTTGAGTGGGAGGCTGTGCCAGGTCACCTGCAGAGGTCCTTTCTAACCTGAATTTCTCTGTGACTCTTAAAATCCTGTTTGCTGTTACTGATATTTTCATCCTGAGGTGTGTTTTTATTTGGTTGTCTCACAGTGCCTGGAATGGTGGGACTGGACAGTATCTGGAATATTGTTGTCTAGGCACAGAAATCCAATCAAGTGTTTCTTCTTTCATGGTCTAAACAGACCTTACTTTACAGGACAGAAAAAAAATGGCAATTTGAACAGCTCATCTGTAGAAGTGTTTTGCCAATCAAGGGCTGCAATAACAAATGGGGTCAAAGCCTTTACAATTTCAGAGAGCTAAATGAGGGCTTGCAGCTGGAAGTGGAACTGCAAAGATGAAGCTGGACCTATATGTGAACGTTGCAGTACATTTCCCTTTTATCCTGTCAAAATGGCTCCCTTTGCAAATGTCTGTAGGCTGCACTAGGCCTTCTTAGTCTCTGAACTGCCCATCACAGCACCCCAGCTTCTTTCTAGAAACTCATATTGCTCACATATCTTTTCCCATGCCAAAATAAAATGAATTGAAGGGGGACATGATGGCAGCTTCAGAGACCTTATAAGAAGACCTAGTGCTAATAATTTAATGTTCTCATTCCAAGCCACTGTGATTAGCCACAAGAGCCTTGATTCTGGCTTTCCATAAAGACTCCAAGAAGAATTTTCAGAGATATCAAGTTTGATTTTTGTAGATGTTAAGAAAGCAGGGTTAAGAAACCCTATTTTGAATGACTGGCTACTTGATGTACCATGGCAATTGGCCCTCTGGAGGCTCTGCAAGCCTAGCTTGCCTCTGATGTCTCTTCTCAGCTACCCTGTCAGAACTGCTCCGGAAGGACTGAGTCTGGGATTGACAGATGACATTTGCAAGTTGAGAGGCCAGGAGTGCTCAGAACATTATTCCAGGGCCACTCCACTGAGCTGCGTCCCTGCACAACCTCAGCCATGTAGACATCCTCTTTTTCAGTCACTGACTGCTGGTCTTGGTGCCAACATTTGTGCCTGGGGTTCAGGAGTCACGAGGGCCCTACCCTGGCTCTCAGTGTTCTCCTTGACCTGCCCAACAGACCCCAAAGAAACCTGTAGCTTTGCCACCCTCTCTCAAGCTGTTTTCTATCACCATTATCATCTGTGCTGTTTGGTAGCCAGCTGAGGCAGCATGTTTTGGAGTGGGTCAGCCTCCCCTCTTTCACAGGAGCTATTGGAAGAGCTGACTGCAAACAGATTTTCACTGCCCCAATGTGGACTGATGTCAAACAGTGCCCAATGAGAGCTGACAAGCTGACAGACCCAATCCATCAGCGGAGGATGAGGGAGGGGGGAAGAGAACATCTCTTGCGCACGCCTTCAAGAGACACAGAGCAATTTCACAGATGGGCCGGCAAAGCTCTTGTAAGTGATACAAGCCCATATTTAATAGCCTATCCATTTCTCTGGAGGCAGGTCCAGGTGCAAGGGATACAGGGATAAAAAATTCAGTGCCAGGCACAAAGTAGCCGATAGGAGTCTGGCTTCCAGGGGCAGGCTCCTGTTCGGTGCTGCCACTGAGTTATTTTATAGGTAAATAACTGGGATTGGGCTGGCTGGGAGCCCTTGCTGAGCTCAGAAGTGGAAGATGTCTGAAACCAGACTCTGGGCCACAAGAAATAAATCTGTCCCCTTTTGACTTGTGCATCCAGTGTTGCAGAGTATTCTTGAGGAGTAATTTTGATGGTGAAGTCAGAAAGAAAATACTTGATATTGGTTCCTTTTCTTGGTGCACGTTCATTTGTTGTCAGCACTGGGCTCTGGGCTGTGCACTGTCCTCTCTTCAACTTTGTCTGAGGCTGAAGATGCACCTTCACTGCCCTTTGGGTAGAGGTCACACTGTTTCTTCATCCAATGGGAGTCCCTATGCCTTTCTCCTGCCCATAGGGCATGGTACTTTGTCCAGGCTCCAGATCAGACCACATCTCACAAAAAGGACCCAAACCTGAACTCATCTGGGCCTACTTTCCCCAGTAGCATCCCTTATATTGGCCTACAGAATGACTCCCAACACTTTACTTCAAGATTTCAAAGGGGCCCGGCCTGAAAAGAAATTCCCCTTGTGAGGTCACCTGCTTGAAATTAGTCCCAAATGAACAGACTTGCCAGGGACATCTCAATACAGATCATAAAATCATAGAATGGTTTGTATTGAGAGAGATCTTAAAAATTATCTATTTCTAAGCTACCTGCTTGTGAGCAGGGACACCTTCCATTAGACACTTTCTCAAAGCCCTATCCAGCCTAGCCTTGAAGACTTCCAGGGGTGGGACATCTCACAACTTCTCTGGACAACCCATTACAGTACCTCACCTCCCTCACAATGAAGAATTTCTTCTTTATATCTAATCTAAACCTACTCTCTTTCAGTTTGAAGCCATTTCCCCTTGTACTATCACTCCATGCCCCTGTAAGAAGTCCCTCCCCAGCTCTCTTGTAGCCCCTTTAGGTACCGGAAGGTGCAATGAAGTCTCACTGGAGTCTTTTCTTCCCCAGTCTGAACAACTCCAACTCATACTGTGTTCATAAGAGTGGTGCTCTTCCCCTCTGGAGTGGCTCTCCTCTGGACTTGCTCCAACAGGTCTATGCTCTCCTTTTGCTGGGGACCCCAGAGCTGATGCAGCACTGCAAGTGCTCACCAGAGAAGAGAAGAGCAGAGGGGGAGAATCAACTCCCTCACCCTGCTGGTCACACTTCTTGGAATGCAGCCCAGGGCACATTTGGCTCTCTGTGCTAGAAATGCACATTGCCAGGTCATGTTGAGCTTCTTGTCAGATCTTGTCAGATCTGGAAATCAGCACTGAGTTGGATTTGATTTATTGGTTGTTTCACAACCAAAGTCCATGTGAAAAAAACTAATCCCATGCTGACTCTTTTCTGCATTGACTTGTTTACCGCTTAAGCCCATAACAGGTAATTTTTATAATTTCCTTTTTCTTCCTCCAAAATGTAGACTGGTTTTAGGTCCCAACAACAGTTGAAGTAAGAGTCTGACCCATTAGTAATTTTCCATTAATTTTCAGCCTGATGCTGAGATTATGAAGGCATTATTGTGGTATGTTTGTACCAGACACATAGGAAGTTATGAAGCTCAGAAGAGTCATCATCAGGAAAGTTGGGAAAAATTCTGCTACTGTTCATGCTCATTTTTTAATCCCATAAAGATAGATAGATAGATAGATAGATAGATAGATAGATAGATAGATAGATAGATAGATAGATAGATAGATAGATAGATGTGTATGGATAATCTTAGAAGTGGTCTGGAGGCCTGGGCTTGGGCTCCAATCTCAGTAACAAGCAGAGCAGTGCAGATGAATCGCTTGGTGGTCCAGCAGACCTGTGATTGGTCTCATAGCACAGGAGCAAGGATTTTTTTCTTCTATTCAAGAATTGTCTGCAGGCTGGTTGCTTTATTTCATCAGTGCAGATCATTTAGAGGGATGAATGATCAGAGCATAGAGCACTTTGGGATCCCCAGCTCTGGAATTTATGTGGGAAAACCAAGCTGCTGTTGCAATAAAAGTTAAGTTGCTTCATTGGTGCTCTACTACCAGTAGTAATCCAAACACATAATTTAAAAACATGCAAACCAGGCCCTTTCTGTTTGGTCCGTGTCCTTTTCTGTGATGAGGTGGAAACTGGCATCTCCTTGCTTTATAACTGCCTGATTTGCAATCTCTCTTTCCCTCTTCCCCCACCCTCACAGCAGCCTGTCCTCATACTACTGATTCATTGTGCAATCAGATGGGTGATAACAGATGCTTCAGGAGAAGGGAATCTTCCTCCACAATTTGCTTAGCCAGTTGTGTGGTTGGAGTAGGAGTCAATTCCTTCCTGCCGTCTGCAGCCGTCTGCAGCCTGAAACGACTCATCCATCCCTTGCCATGCTAGGGGTACAACTATAAATACTAGCAAGGGTTCATAGAATTTGCCAGCCCTTTTAAAGTTCTTTCTCCAAACTGTCTTTGACCACTTCTTACAGCACCAAAAGGCTTCTGATAAAAGACAGTGTACAAAAGAGTGTGAATGGCCGTTCTGTCTCCCACTGAGTTGCCTGCCCTCCAAGTGTTGCAGATGAGGGTTAGAAGGCAGAATTAACTTATTTTCACTGTGTACTTCACTTCCATTAACAGAATCTCTTCCAATTTTTTGCCTGTCTGCAATATTGCAATATCTGTCATGTTTTAGAGGTAGGTTGGGACATATGCTGTGCTGGGTGGGACAGACACAGTTGAAAGGGACCTGGCCTTGTGCAAATTTGAACCTGATAACAGCCCTTCTTCTTTCCTAGGTAGCTAAGTTTGCAGGGAAGTAACATTTCCATCTCGATTTCAGTGATTAGGAGTGACATCCTCTTTCTACAGCCATCTGGGGTGTGAAAACAAATACGTCTGCTTGGTCCAAATCGATCCAGAAAGGTGGAAAGAAAACCAAGGGCTATCAGAAAAATTATCCCTCTTTGCCTCGCTGCTTTCCGCCTGCTCTAGTTGTTTCATTTGCTGATTTGTATTTCCTCCCACTCTTCAGCTGGGCCAAATTTGGCTCTGTCTGGTGGAGGCAAGGGCAGAAGCAGTGTCAAGGCTGTTGGGAAAGGGGGAGAGGAGTGGGACTGGGGTTCTTGAGGTTGAGGTAGCCTCAGGGCTGGCAAGATGACTCCCCAGCACCTCCCAGGCCCCACTCCAAGTCCATTTCTAGGATCCTGACTGACTTTGGCAGTTGGCTGCCGATGGAAGAGGGTTTCCATGGCAATGTACCAGTGCTGCTTGCTCCCTCCTCAGCACTCTGCCTCCCATTCCCTCCCTCTCTCTCCTCGCCCCCCTCCCCAGCCCTCCTGTTTCTCAAGCCTGTTGCCATGGAAAAGTCACAATCCACAAAGAATTTCAGATCCCCCCACACCCGTTGGGGTTTGGGTTTTTGGGTGGGTTTATTTTTTTCAGTTTTATTTTTCATGTGGAAAGTTTGCTTTTCAGTTTAATGTGTGGGTAGGGAAGGCTGTATCTGCCTCTTTGAAATATTGTGCCTGGGCAAGAGGGAGGTCTTTATCTTGGAATTCCTGGTCCTCCTGGAGGGAGGGTGGTATGAAGCTTTGGATGGGAGCTCTAGATAATGGGCATCCCATTAAGGTTATGGCTTTGAGAAATGCTTATGTGACACTGGAGTTTATGACCAGTTTTTTGAAGGGACTGTGTCGTTTGGCATCTGGAGTCTGAATCAAGGATGTATAAGCACCCAAGATATATTGGAGAAAAGGGAGGAGTGAGAGATTTCTGAAAGGTGTCTCCTCTTGAGGCTGCTTTTTCTGAAGTGATTTTAGTGACTGCTGCCAGCAGAAGAGGGTGCAGACAACTCATACACTCTTACAATATGTGCACAGCAAGTGCTGTGGGAATGATGCAGCTGAAGGTACTGAATGAGACCAGAACTAGAACCCACATTATTCCACCTGGTGCTCATGCTAATTCCCAAGCTTTCAGGGTATGTCCACATCTATCAGGACTTGTGTATGAGATTTGTGGGTTATGTTTTAGTTTGTTAGCTTTGGTACCAATTAGAGGTGAAAATAATTAAGTTAAATTTCCGAGAGCTGGTTGAACTGGAGGGAGCTGTGTTATGGTAATAGATGTGGAGCTTGACCCTCTGGTGCACTTTCCATGGAAATGTTCTGGTCTCACTGCTGGGACACTTGTTTCCATCCATTCTGTGTTCAGACTTTCCACAGTGGACACTGTGGCTTGGAATGCTCAGATGCTTGCTGGAAAACCGTGTTCATAGCATTTCTAGGACCAAGGAGTCCTGTAAGTCTCCTGAGCAAAGAAATATTCTTGTCAGATTTCCCACTCTGACTTTCAGGAGTGAGAAGGAAAAAGGTTCAGATAATATATCCCAAATTTGGACCTTGTACTTATTTCAGACCTCCTGAGAGTCTTTTATTGGATGCAATGTTAGTATCATGCCTGAGGCTTCTTTAAAGTGACCTTTTCTCAGAGAAGAAGCAGAGAAGTAATTCAAGATCAAATGCAACTCTAGAATAAAATGGCACATTTATTTCACTGGAGATGAAGCAACATGGGCTGAAGTTGACTCTTTTCTTGCTGAGGAAACACTGAGAGTGTACACTCTGTTTCACTTTTATATAGATGGCTACATTCAGGTGGCCTGCTGCAGTCTCCTTATCTACTCATCGTGTTTACCTCTCCCCATTGTCTGTGTGTGCCAGCCATCTGAGTCACTTGCTGCTTGCCTAACCTCAGATGCCATAATAGCCATGGAGTCTAACCTGGATATGTGGAGTAGAGGATGGAGTATAACATTGAGTCTCTTCAGATTGTTAGAAAAAACTATTGATTTACAAAACCATAAAGTCTTACTGCTAGGTCATTGTAGAGCCTCTTCTTTTGGATTAATCCCTTGAAAGTGATGGATTTCCAACTGCCACTGAACGTGGTCTGCTGCACAGAAAGCAAAAAGGCTGATCTCTCAGCAATGCTTGCAAAAAGCCTGATCTCTCAGCAGAACTCTACGGTTTTCCTTGGCAATATGCCTTTACTCTGTTCTAGACAAACATAATTTCTTCAGTCCCATGCCCTGGGTTGTTTGTCTACTTCCATCTTCAACTTCTTTTCCAACACTGCTGAGGAAGGAGCCTGAGAAGTTGCAGTGGCATGTTGGGCACCTATCAGGTGGACTCCATCTCCCTGTTTCACAGAGGCTTCAGAACATTTAGCAGCAATTGGAAAAATTATTCAATCACTACCAATCTGGTTTAGGAGTTGAATTATTGGCCAGAGTGCAAATATTTCCCTTCTTTTTGTACCTGTCAGGCTTCAGGGATGGATCCCAAAAGGTTTTCCAGAACACTGGATTATGAGAATGTAGGAGTGCACTGATCATATCAGCAAACACAGTCACCCTCCTCATGCTTAGCAAGACCTTGTGTAGCCCCAGCTCTCTCTCTCTCTCTTTTACCAAAAAGGAGAGAGGGAGAGGCATGTAAGTTGATTTAACAGAGTTTGGACTACAAACTACATCACAAAACACTCTACAAAGTTAATAATACAAGGCACAAGTCGGATATGATATAAATGATGTAAATGTGTGAACTCTGAGTAGGACTTTGGCAGTGTTCCCAGCCGTGTTCAAAATGTACCCATGATATTTCTATCTCCCATATTGGGAACCCACTAGAGACAGGCATAAAAGACTTAGGTTGGGTTTATTATCCATATTTATCATTCATTTCAGAATAGCATCTTCCTCCCACACTGATCCATCCTCACGGCACTACATATGCACCCAGCTCAAAGCAGCATTCTTCACACCCTGGCTTTTGGGGCAAGAGTTGAGAATGGTGAGATAGGCTTGAAGTGTGTGTTGGGAAACCCAAAATAGATGGTGCAAGGGAATATGGACTCTGTAGCTATACAGGTGGAATTAATGGAAGCAGTTTGCAAGCTGTCAGGACACGGGACTTTGGGGCAGAAAGGAGCATGCCTGAGTGCAGGAACCCATGTGAAAAACTGGAAGGAACTTCTTGGCATTTATCACTCTTTTATATTTTCCCAGAATTTGAAAAAGGGATGATGTCAGTGAAATAAGAGCACAGAGGTGTTATTGCTGTGACTGGGGTAGGTATAAGCAGAGGCTGGGGGCTGAGGATTTGCAGGGTAATTTTTGAGCTGGGACCTGGGGTCCAGGGAGCACCCAAATGTGGACATCTTGACTTTCAGAGCCTTGTTGTCAGTCAGAGCAGAGAAAGTACCAGTCGTGCAGTTGAGCTGGCTGCAGTGAAGGCAGCAGTGTAACAGCAATGGCTGTGTTGGAAGTACTGATGAAAGTGATGGATGCCAGCAGAGAGCCAAAGGGGAGGATGGCAGGGATGGCAGATTGGGTGGGGAAGCAGCCGCTCAGGGAAGGTGCTGATGGTGAGGAGGCTACTAATTGCACCAAGTGTTGTTGGAGTGTTAGCTACAAGTGAGGACAAGGATGACTAATTAGAGACAGGACTGTGAAGAGGAAGAGGAGGCAGGCTCGAGGAGGAGTGGTGAGGTCTGTGATTATGGCACTTTGCAATGAAGAAGAAGATGCTTATCGGTGCGTGACTACAAGGGGTGCAGCTCTGGTATTAACCAAAGCTGTGTTCTTCACATGTGCCAGCTTGTGGCTTTCTTGCTTCTCCTTCTATCTTACTCTTCATTTTATTTGCTACTGCAGCATTTTCCCTCTTTGCATGTAGTGTGGAGAGAAGTGCATTAAGAGTTTCATGTAGGAAAAAAAAGGAATTAAGAAGTCTTAATTTAGATGCTATCCCATTGGTGATGAATCCTGTCCCCCTTGTCAGACAAATGTTAGCTGGGAGGCCTTCTCAGAAAGAAAGAGTTTTTCCTAATGCTGCAAGTAGAAAAAAAATAACAAGAAAGCTTAAAGGGAAAGGGGAAAATTAAAAAAAAAAAAAAATGAACTCTAATAGTTCTGAGACTTTCCTCAGCCCAAGGAAGGGTTAATGCTTTAAATGCAATGTAATTTCAGCGGCACTAAAGAACACGTTTCCATGGAAACATCCCTCCCACAGAGGGAGAGAAAGAGGGAGAAAGGAGAGGGAATAGCAGCAGAGGGAGAGTGGTTCCTCTGGTGAAGGAAGAGCAACCTCCAGACCCTCCCTTCCCAGTTACAGACAGGAGTGATTATCTGTTTATTTTCTGAATCGATTCCCCCTTGGAGATGTTATAGGGAAGGAAATGATAGGGTGTCAGCTTGGCCAAACTGCTGCAGACCCAAGAAAATCCAGTCACACTTTTGGAGTGAGCCTCCTTGCAGGCGTGACTCTGCTCCTGCCAACACTGTGAATTCATTGCCCCTTATAAATGCGTGAATGCTTTCAACACTTGATAAACTTGAATAACCCCTAAATTGCTAGTGGTTTCTCCTTGGGTCGAAAAAGTTGAGTTAGTTTGCTGTGTCTGAGAATCTAATAAAAGGATTTATTTCAGTTTTCCAACTGGTTTAGCCTTGCTTGGCTTCTGTCAGTGAGATGGACCTTTCTGGCAGATTTGAGTGATTTTCCACAAGCAAAAATGTTCTGAAAGCGCTATAGGAAAACTGCTGTGTTCACCTGTTTGCTGGTCTTTGACTCCCAGGACAGAAAGTGGAATGGGCTCTGGGTAAATAGCGAGATGCCCTGATGGCTGAATCCACACCAACATGCCAGCCACCTTCAGAAGACCAAAGAGGTCGTTGCACATCTGCTTGGCCAGTTTTTTTAAGCTGTGGTCCACAGCCATGAGAGAGATTTCAAGGGGATGTACAAAAATTATTAAGAAAAATAAGGCTGCTGTCAGCGGGATTATATTCACTGCATAGGGATGGTAGTTCAACTGGAATATTTTTTTACAGCTCTTCAAATTGACAGAGCTTGAAAGACATCATCCTGGGTGAAAAATCACTGAAGAGCCTCATTTGACTTCTGTTTTGTGACTGCTTCTCCTGTCAATGATTGTATGGCTATGACTTAAGACAGATAAACAGATCTGAAGGACATCTTCTAACCTTTCAGTGTTTGCCTTATTCTACTGGTATGGCTTTCATCAGTGACCTGTTGGTTGGTGCCAAGACATAATTATGACCCTTTGTCGGCTGTTCTGACAAATGTAATTTTCCACGCTTTTACTGCCCCATGTAAGCTGATTTTTAGTCCTTTCACATGGAAGAAATACTTTGAAAGCTAGTTTTGCTTTGGGGAAAAGTGATATGTTATCTGTACCTAATGAATAAGGAAGGATGTAAAGGTATAGCAATAAAAAAAGAATACTTTAAAAAAGTAATTGGCAGGAATTTAATAACTGTAAAGCTTTCCAGCTTGATCCAATTTTGGACTGAACATTTAGTTTTTATTATATCCAGTGACTGTAACAATTTTGACCTTAAAGCTAATTTTCTATTAGCTATTTTCTGTTACTTAAAGGTTTGGTGAGTCAGTTCAGAAGTATATTTGTTTTTATCAAAGCTTTTCTGGCTAAAAAAACCTTTCTGAGAATAGACTGATTTCCTATGACATTTATAGATATTTCTAGCTTTAACCAGAGTATGCTCTTAGAACACTTTTCCTTATTTCTCTTTTATTTCCAGTGGGGCCAGAAGTTGTAGAGGTATATTCCCTAGCTACTTAGGGAATTTTTCCAGGAAAAAAAACAAACGAAAAAAGAGAGATAAATTTAAAGGAAATCAGAATTTGTAAATCAAGTATTTTGGGTTTAAAAGGGAATATTTTGACATGGAAATCCTATATGCTGCCTCTTGTGATTAGGAGCATGGGAGTTCTATATTCCTATTTCTCCTTCACGAACCTTGAACTAAATCTTCAGTGATATTCCTTCCCTTGTCGAGGTGACACTGTTCCTTGTAGGATTCTTTCCATGTGGCACATCACAAATGTGTTTTAATTGGAACTCTTGTCCACAAAAGAAAGGGTGGAGGGTGTCACACAACAGACCAGACTGCGTGGGACCATGATGGTGCCAGAAGTTTCATCTTCTGTCCAAAGTTACTACAGGTTTCAGATCTCATGTTTCTTTATCTTTGTAACACAATGTTGACCTCTTCATGAGAAAATGTTGTGGCCACATTCTTATCCCATTTAAAAAATGGTTTTGCTAGATAATTTTTCATGCCTCTGGCATTTGTGAAAATAGGTTAGTCAGGATGTCTGTGAGAAAAAATTGTCTTTGGTTGAGTTTTCAAGATATTGCTGTGACCAGCATAGCACACAGGGCAAAATGAAGATTGATCTTGCTCTTTTTCCCACGAACAGGTTACCTCATCCTATTGTGTATTTGTGTATCCTGCAAGCCACATCCAGTCTGGCTTTGGTACTGTCAGCAGCACCCTGGGAGAGGGAGTGTGAAATGCCACTGGGCCTGAATGGCACCTCTTTCCCCAGTAGTGCAAAAGGCAGTGACTGCATAGGATGAAAACCAAATGGGAGATCGGGTCCTGGGTGACATTCTGTACATGGAGGAAAAATTCATTGTGAAAACTCTGAAGCTCACTGAAGCAGCTGGACAAGCAGCCTTCCACCCAGGTGTCAGTACTGTCATGTGTGCCCCAGGTTGGAGCTGACCCCATGTTCCCTTCCGAGGGGTGATTCAGTGTCCCTGCACCAGGACTCCCCCACCCTGTCTGCTTCCTGATGGATACCTGTCTGTGGGGCAAAACCCTGTAGTGTGGTGATGAGTTTCCCCTTACATTCTCAGGAGGGAGGCTGGGGGCTGCACACACTGTGGAAACTGAGCTTCTCTTCTCATTCTCAGGGATGGTCCCATCTCATCAAGATCAAGCGGTGTCTGTAGGAGAGCAGCCCTGCCATTCCTGTGGCTCCCTGCATCCTCCAAGGATAGATATATCCTCATTCCCCAGGAACTGTCATCTCAGAGTCTTTCAGAAATGACAAATTCATGGTAGATAAATAGAAAAATTGGGAAACAATGTGGAAGTACAATTTGTTTTTAAAATTAAGAGAGGGATTGATGGAAAAGATTCATCCTTCCACTGTACATAGGAACTTTCACTTGGAGGTCTCAGCACACACACACACACACATTGTTTTCAAAGCAGCTTTGCTAAATATGTTGGAGAAATGGCAAGGACAGTTCAGCAGAAATTTGTCTTCTCCCAGAATTGGTTATTTCAGAGGTCAGGATCAAACACCAAAAAAATTAATCTTCCTAGAGGTGAGGGGCCAATCTCAGTGGACTGAACAGTATCACTCCATTGATGTCAGATGAATATCACTGATTTATTGCAGCCCAGTAGCTGCCCTCTTGTCTTCTAAAAAGGTGTGGACAGCAGACACAAGTCAAATTAATCTCTTATATCTCTGTTATCTTTTAGCCTGAGGGATATTTCCTAATCTAGATGATCTCCTAACCTTTTTGCTTAATGAAAACAATCTTGAGCTCTGGGCATTTCTCTAAGGCTACTGGTCAGACTGATTCCCAGAAGTAATTTAGGCTGTAGTCTGGACAGGTCTTCTGGTGCAGGATGCCTGTACAATCTGGAATTTGGTAGCACTCTTTCCTACACTTTCTTTCTTACAGTGCATCTCCCCATATTCAGTGGTGCCACTGGCAGTGAAAGAGGAAGAAACAAATGCAAAAGAGCGAGATACCATTCCTTTTAAGATTTAATTCTCCTAGTCAATGGTTGCTTCTATATTTCTTTCTAACTCGTATTGGTTTTGTTCTTCCTAATAGCCTCTTGTTACATAAAATCAGCTGCACTCATGCCCTCTGCATGGAATCCTTTCGCTCTAAATTGTACCTGACACCAGACAGATGTTACACAGATCCAGCCAGATGAGCCTGCCTTTCACAGCTCCATAAGCCACTGACAGGCAGCAGCATGAGGGACAGTGCAGGGCAGTGGGCAATGGGAGAACCTCTGGAAGGCTCAGCTGGGATCAGCATTTTCAGAAAAAATTCCATGGCGAAATTTGATCAAAGGCCCAGGCAGAGCCGATTTTCACCTTTTTTGAGGGTGGACAGTTGGGTTTGATATCCTGTGGAGCCTGTCTTACCTCGAGAGACCTCATGTATACACAGCTGGGTCTGGATGGCTCTTGTGTGTGAGCTGACTGTGCTCTGAGGCAGAGGCAGCCACGGAAATCTTGAACAGTGGTATGGAGAAATTATATCTCTATTATTTTAAGCTTTCCATGGTTTGAATGGAGGTCTAAGTCAGAAGTGGAAGGGATCAGTAGTGGTTTTCTCATTAAAAAGTCAACACTATTTCAGTCACTCAGATGAAGATATTAACAGCATAGTTAGTGCTGGTTAAGTCTTTTATCTGTCAATCACTTGCCCCTTGAAGGTCAGAGTTGCCATTTGTAGGTAAATATACTGGTCCTAGACCCCCTTTTCCCTGTCCTTTGAGTCCACCCATCCTTTTGTCTGTCCATCCTTGTCCAGGATTGGGTTTGAGGGATGGGCAGGACCCTGCTGCAGGGCTGGATTGATGTACTCTGCTCTGATTGTTTGCATCAGGTGAGGCTGGGTTGATCTTGCTGCTGCTGAGAGAGGGAACATGGTTTGGAGCTGTGGGCACTTCTACCAAAATACAGTAACATGCTTTTGGCTTTTTGCTCCTTCCTGGGCATGAGATGGGTCTGTTCCCTGATACCTCAGACTGGTGAATTTTTAACACTGTCTCTAGGGGGAAAACCCAGCTATTTCACCATGCAGATTCTGTGGGGTAAAGGCCTTTCACTGCTTTCATCTCACTGCTGTTATGATTGGCCTCAGTGTTTCCCATTACGGTGAGATTCCAGACAGGATGATGGTGGTCTGCATGCCCATCCCCTTATCCTGCATCACAGGTTTTCTTTTCCTCTCCCTCCACCTACACCCTGTTTTTCCCTCGTGTGCTGGGCTGCTGAGATGACTCCCCAGTGCTGACTGTGGAGAGGCTGTTTTATTTATACGGTCTGTCTTATTCAGGGAAGCGATCGATGTAAGGATAATCACGCCATTTCAGACAGACTGCTTGTCTCACTGGAGCATAACAAGCACTGACAGGACACAGGGAGGTGTGTGTGTTTGTGTGTGTGTGCTGCACACATGTGAGGCAGGCAGTGTGACTGAGTGAACCGATGCAATGTCCGAATTTGCCCATCCCGTCAGCAGGCTCAGGAGGAGCTGATTCCAAGCAAGGCACTGGAGGCAGAAGTAGGAGTGGCTAGTGCTGATTTCAAGTACATCTCTTTAACATCTGTCTCTGGGGCAGAAAAAATTTCAGCTAGCACTCTTTCTGTGTTCCCTCAAGTCCCCTGTGCCCACCACATTTGCCTCTCCAGGCTTTGTCCATCACTGGCTGAAATAATTTAAAATGTCGTAATCTCTCTGCTGGTCCTAAATTGGCCATCTGATGTGGTTTTAATGCTCTATTTCCTGTGCCAACCACTCTCCTTTAACTCACAGGGCTGACAGCCTTACATCTAGGATGGGTGATGTTACCTCAAAGCCCAGGATGGGGACTTAGGTGCCCCCTGGGTCTAATTTGCTTCGTGCCCAAGGGCACCGTCCCTTTGTTCCTGCCTACTTGTCCATACCACAGGGCTTACCATGTCAGCCTCTTTCCACAGGCTATGTATGCTTTGCTCTCACCCATCTGACTTTGGGCATCGTGATCGCTGGGCTGGCGAAGGGCTCAACCCTTCTGTGTAGTTCCAGAAATTCCCCCATAAGCAAAATCTTTTGCTGAAAGGAGCTTCTAGGAAATCAGATTAATTTGCCTGTGTCTGCCCCCACCATGGTCCCTTTCTCTTTCTCTAACTCTCTCCATCTTTGGAGTCCCAAACATGCAGGGATTAAGAGTTTTACAGGCACAGTTTCCTCCTGGTTTACCTCACCCGCATGCACAACTTGCTGCCCTCAGGTTGTGCCCCTGTCACAGCTGGTGGCTCAGTTCAGACATGTCAGGGAGTCTCTCAGCCCCCTGCTTGCCTGTTTAGGGACTGGAGTGTGTGTAGGCTGTAGGGAGGAAACAAATCCCTGTGGCCAGAGCAGGCAGCAGTGGTGCTGGTGTACCAGAGCAGCAGTGCTGCCGAAGGGGATGACTCCTGCTGCAGTGACGATGGAGGGCAGAGCCACTCAAGTGTGGCTGCCTTGCAGCCACAGTGCTGCTGACTCGGCCTGCTGGGGAGTCCTTCAAGCCCTGATGCTTTGTCACACAGGCTCAGTGCACCCAAGCAAACCCTACAGCTCCCCTGGGAGCTGCTCTTGCCCTGCATCCCTGTGTTAGGTGGCAGGATCCAGCAAGGTACAGGAGGGCTGGGAAAGCTGGGGGCGATGCCACTTCTTCTGCACTTCTCCTGCAAACTTTTGTAAACATATTGCTAATGGGTTGGAGAGAAAACACTCTGAAGAGTTGTATTGCCAAATTTGGAGACTAATTTCACTCATTAAGGTGTGAAGTGAGGGATTTTAGGGCTGCTTTAAGTGTAAATCTCAAGGCAGCTCCAAGGATTGGAGTTGTTGATGAACCTGCCTTGATTATTACTAGAGGTTCTAATCTTTCCATTGAAAATGAACATAAATGACACCCTCTTGTCTCATATCTGTTGCTGATTTCTGTGAACTCTTCTTGTCTGGCCATGCAAGGGAGATTCCTGTAGTGGAATCGTTCTTGGGTGTGAGGGGAAAGAGGGTTGAGAACTGTTTAATATTGGTGGTTGTTTAATTAGATGTTGGCATTGCTTACTCATTACTGACATATAAAGCTGCAACTACCATCAGGCTAATGGCATCCTCATCTTCTTGGAGCCTTTCTTTGTCTTTAGTCTGGTGGCCAGTGCAGAGAAGTCAGGAAGTTGTAATCTTGGTCTACTCTTCCACCACCAGAGCCTTAACTAGGTTTTGTAGGGTGCACATACCTGGCAATGGTCTGTGCCAGGCATTCCTCAGTACCAGAATAATTCACACAGCTGGAAAAAAAATGCCAGAAAAAGAGCATGTGTGGCCCTGACATGGGATGTTTTATGCCATTACAAACAATTGTGTGGCTAAGATTTTCCAGGTGGAGGATGTTTTGGGGTTCTCTCAATGTTTGGGTTCCAAATGGCTTTGGGTTTTGGAAAATAACCAATAGTCTGCCTTTGAAAATTGTCCTGTTGCAGATGTTTCATGCTGGGCTCCCTTATGGCTGTGTTTCCAATGCTGAACACATCCCTTGAAGGTCACAACATGGAGCAAATGTGGAATTTTCTTTGGAAATAAATATAATTGCTGATTGCGCTTGGCAATGGGGAGTTAGTAGATGAGTTTGGTTGATTAATGGAGTCAGAACAAAAAAGTTTGGAAAAGGAAGAAACTAAAATCATGACCTGCTTTTTTATTTGTTTGAGGAAGTTTCCCTGATACAATGCTTTCATTAGATTAGCAAGGAGATCTCTTTGTGCAGATAGCTGGGAAGCATGAACCCACTGAAATAACAGATTTCTTTTTTCTCTTATTTATTTTCTCGAAATTAGTTCAAATTGAGTTCATAAGGGACAAATTGAAGCTGAATATTAGGAAATGTTCCCTGATGTCATGGTGTAATAGCGCAGAAGAACCTCTCATGTCTGTAATAGGTATGTTGCTTGGGTAATTTATAGAATTGTGCAAAGTAGGGGAGTGCAGAGTCCAGGGGCTAGCCCTGCAGGCAGCTTGGTCACCTCTGCCTCTCACGGTGGCATGTGATGCTACTGGTGCCAGAGCAGATTTACAAAGGTAAAATCTACTTCATGCAACAGGATTGTGAATTGAAGTGAAATATATGAACAGGGTAAACTGTCAGAGTGCCACAGAGATGTCATATAAACCACTGAACTGTGAAATGTGTATTTACCTCCTCTTCTCTACACTGTATTTCTAGATGGTGTGACAGTTAAGAAAACAATAGACCTGATTCTTATTTACAGCAACACCACTTTAACATGCGCTCACAATGCAGCAAGGCCTTGAAATGAGTGTAGCTGTAATCTCAGTCCACTTAAAGGTCTTCCCTATTGCCAGAGCTGAGTAGGGAGGCTTTAGGATAAATGAGATTGGCGCCTGGACTGTTAACTGTCCATTTGCACAGCTGACATGAGTTGCCCCAACAGGGAGTGCCTTCTGCAGAAGTGGTGGGGCCTTTCCAGCCAAAGAGAATTGCTGATGTTGGCTGCAGGGCTGATCACCCTTTAGTTTGATTTTACTGGGTGTAAGGCTCGACTCTATCCCTAGGAAAAAGGACTTTCACTGGGCTTTTTCAACATCCTTATCCCTATTCCTAAGTTCCTTCACAGGGTCACTCTGGGCCCCATGAGGTGTGCTGGCTCTGATAGGAATAGAGCTTCTTGCAGGTGTGCTCCTCCTTCCTCTGGCCTCCACTGCTTCCCTAGTCATTGCCTCGATATTTGGGCTGGGAGGAGGCTGTCTCTCCTGCTTCACCTGTTCACCATCAGTGTCCTCAAATGGCATGCAAAGTCCCTTCTGGAGAGTGAGTGAAGTGTAGGCTGTGGAGTGTGTTTACACTGCTGATTGCTGTGGATCCCTCTGCCCTTTGAGGCAGAGGAAAACCAGGGACTGTGGGCATACATGTGTGTGTGTGTCTTAAATATGCTTTCAGGAATTCATTGAAAGCCAACATAGTACATCACTTCCCTATCCCAGTCACAAAATGGGGGCGATTGCGCTGCCTTGCCTGATTGTCCCAATTCCTGGAGTAATTGTCCTGTTTTTCTAACTCACTTCCTCTTAGATTTTTCCACTGTTTGCACTGTGCTCCTACCCTCCTGATGTGAGCTGAAGAGGGGAGTCAGGCTCTTGTTTTGGGTTTGGTTTCCAAACATTAATGTTCTCCTTGCTCTCTTCTCTCTCCTGCAGGTACCTGATCAATGTCACCTTTGAAGGCAGGAATTTGTCGTTCAGTGAGGACGGATACCAGATGCATCCCAAGCTGGTGATCATCCTTTTGACCAAGGAGAGGAAGTGGGAGAGGGTAGGATATGTTTAGTAATTCTCAAACTGTGTCAGGGAAGAAGATGGGGGAAGGCTGCAGGCAATTAATCCCCCCCACCTTTCTGTACTTCTTATCAAGGGCTGGCAATCTGGTTGTTGTATCACGGACCACTGGCATCTCCAATGCCCAGGCTGCTGTCTTCTCCATGCAGGATGCCATTACAGTCTTCCATTAGCATGCATAAAAAATTCATCAGCTTCCTTTCCTGTAACCTCTGAACATAAGTTTTCCAGCCTTTCAGAGAGGAGGCCTCCTCTGTGCCATGAGTTTCAACGGCTGAGACAGAAAATATTTCTCTGTATGGCTTGGTGGCAGTGAGGTTCTGTTTGCTGAGTGATTGTGACAGAGCTACAGCCACACTTAGTAATTTATGCCAGCATTAACTGTGCTTGATATATCTGGCCAGTGTCCCTTGCAATGGGATGGTGCATTAACTAGGATGTGAGCGTGAGATCATATTGAGTTGCTCAAAGACCCAAATTTCCATATTTTGGAACAATTTGCATGTAACCCAAAGCACCATTTTAGAAATGGTGTGAATTTCTGAGTTAGTGGGAAGTTTTGGTTCATTTCACTTCCCACATAAATGTCAGTGGTCCAGGCTCAGAACAAGCATTCCCAAAGGGTTTCAGTTGAAGCAGAGGGGGTAGGTTAAGGGCTAAGAAAATGAGGTATAAAAAAGTTATGAGTGTGACAAGTCAGAGCAAAAGAAGGAGAATTCATCAGAACACTCGATAGATAGAAGTTGGTCTGGATGCAATCGTGTCTGGCTTAGAAAAATGCCCCGTTGTCCCACCATACACAGAAAACTTCCTCTCCTTGCCTGCTTGTTCCCTGCATGGACTTGCAAGTGACCTGCTTGGTGAAAGCGAGGAAGAAATTAAAGGGGAAATGAGAATGAAATGGGGAGCTGTCAGGAGAAGTGTATTCAGAAGAGAGCTGTAGGAACAAGTTGTAAATGATACAGAAGAGCAATCACATTAGTGCCTGGCAGGCACTAGGGTCTCCCAGTAGTTGCAGGAGTTTGGGAAGAAGGTGAAAGGCCCCAGCTTGTGCCTGGTTTCCAGGAGGACCTGCCTACCTCATGGTCCTGTCACTATGCAGACCAGATGAGGGTGTATGGAATGGGAGGGTCAGAGGAGGTCTCAATGGGCCAGGAGTGTGAGGAAACAAATGGCATGGCACAGCATGTGTGGGTAACTCTTGGACATAGCTGAAGGCAGGCTGTGTAGGTACTGCACAGGGTGTGGACATGGAAAGCTCAGGCTGTAGAGACCTCACATTAGGCTCAGCCCATCACTCAACTTCATTAAAACTTACCAGGAAAAGTCCAGGAGGATTTGTTGTCATGGGGGAAAATTCCATCGTCAGAGAAGGAAAATGAGGTGGTAGCAGCATGAATCCTCCTAGGGGTTATTAGCAGGGCTGGCTGTGGGAATCTGTTGCTGGAACGCTTTTCAGTCTCTGGGGAGGCACAGCTAAATACAGCCCTGTTTTTATCTTGCCTGTCACATGCTTCACGTCGCATCCTCAGTGAAGGCTCGGCACCTTCCGTCAGTGGTGAGAAGGGTTGTTCAGTCTCTGAGAGTGCATTTGTGGTTTCTCAGATGAACCAATTAGTGGGAGGGATCCTGGTGATCAGGGGTGTTGGGATTAGACCTGAGACCTGCTTGAGCCTTGCTGTCTTTGGGTACTACTTGGCATCCATTAAACAATCCTTCATTTTGTAGGAGCAGGGGCTGGACTGAAATGAGGCTATGATGAACTATGGTAAGAAAAACATACAGTGCTTCCTGGACACAAATGTTTTATCTTGAAATGGGTGTCTTGCTCAGAGAGGATCAGGTTGCTACAATCAATCTCTGAACTGGTTGAATTTTATGCTGGCTGGTTCTTCCTGGCACGCACTGAATTCATCTCCGACATGTTCTGATCACAGACCAAAACCTTTCATACCTGGAACCTTGTGCTCTTTTTCTTATTTTTTTTCCATTCAGCAGAAATGCAAACGTTAAAGTATAAGTGTGAAACAGAGATCTTTGCGACAAATATCAAGTTTTGTTCCATGTTTGCAGAGAGCGAGGCAAAAGAAACTGTTAGTCCTTAACAATAGCTCCCAGGCAATGCCATACTACAAGAAATTATTAATGTATTTTTAGCACATAATTCTAATACCTTTATAAGTGCATTGCTTTGGAACATTATCCAAATTCTCACTAATTTTCTCTACCACTTCTTATTGTCCCTATGTGGGTTTGAAGTCTCCTGTAATGTTGTCTCCCAGCCATCTCTGGTGTAGGTTAAACAAGAATTTGTTCAGTCCCTCTTGGTAGGTCATGTTTTCTACTCTTCTGATCACTTCTGTTAGTCTCCTCTGGATTTAGTAACACAGTTTGCAGCTCTGTACAGCTTGGTGCATTTGATTATTGAAAGATGGCAAATGGATTTTGAGGGTATGTCTCATGGAGTAGAGATATATAAAAAGATGTGTTTTAAAATAGGTGCAAAGTCTTCCATTTTCTGAGCAGCAAAGATCCAGACAGTGACTGAACCATTTCAGGATTTCAGATCTGTGAAATCTTTCGCGATTTTGACTTTTTTTCCCAATTTGGGAATAAATATCTTCACAACTCCACCAGTTATTTCAGAACAGGAATTAATTTTCCAGAGGAGCTGCAGCTGCCCCCAGACTCTGATGATGATAAATCTCCTCATGAGTGCTTCAGACAAACTGAAGCCTTGTAAGGCTGAGAATCATGAAAGAACAAGAAGAGAAACCACTTTCTACAAGGGGGCAGTAACTTGAGCTCTCCCGCTGAGTAATGATTCATCATGATAAGCAAACGTGCTGAATTTCATTCACTTCTCTGTACTCTGCTTCTTGGGGGCAGAAGGCTGCATGCCTTTCCTCACTACCCTTTCATCAGCTGGTTAGTAAAGCTCTTTGCTTCACTGGCCAGGGAGCCTAGGTGTGTTTTGGGTGCCTAGGTGCCCCTGTTGTATTTATCATAGAGGTGCAGGTATGCAGATGGAGGTGGTGAAGGGGGTCTACTCTTATGCCCCATTAAGGGGCATAAGTGGCCCATGCCTCAGTGCAGGGATGAGTGGGGGCCAGATGTTTTGCTAAGTGAGCCAGAGGGTCAGAACTGCACTAGGTTTTGTGTCAGTGGGTTGTGATATTTTGTGTGGGAAGAGTTTTCACCCACTATTTTTCTTCCCTATTTGCCTTTCTCTTCTGCTGTCTAATAATCCCACGTATGATGAGGATTTAATTCTGAGTTCATGATCCCTTTGTGAGAGCTAACAAGTGCTGTTGTCTCCAGCTCTTGCTCACACCCTCCTTCTCTACTGAGTCTATCCCACTCGCTCCTAGCCAGCAGTCCTGTCCCATTAGCTCCCAGATCCTCCCTTCTGCTTCCTCCCTTTCCCCAGCTAACCTGGGGATGACACAGATGTTAGGAACTTTGAGGGCCTCTTTCGGACTCTTTCTCTGCTTTAATTACTAGCGAGTTTTCCATCACTTCTATCACTAGTTTGTGCTCAGCCTCTCCATTTTGCAGATACTTCCCTGCCTCTTCTCTTAGGTGTGTCACTGGGGATTCAGAGCACCTCTCCATGAGGCTCATGACACCAACTTCTTGTGCCATCCCACAGAGCCTGTGATTCACAAGCTCCCTCCATCTCTTACCAAGCATGCCCCATTAACTCCTCTTCCTGTCTGGCCAAGCAAAGCCCCAGGTGATGGTTTTGGTCAGGGTGCCACTACAAGCCATCTTAGAGGACAGATGGGAAACTTACTTTGAAAGATTCATTCTCCTTGCTGCATGTACTAATCCTCTGCCCCTATCAACCTTCATCCTGCTCAGCAGATAAAATGTTTGCCTGCTGCTGGTGCTATAATTATCAGCATTTGACTTTTGAACTCTTCAAGTCCAGCTGGGTCTGTTCTGCTTCCTCTAGCCATGGTGTGACCATGATTACAAATTCATGGGCAGGCTGCTCCCAGCTTGTACCCTTATTCCACTGTACACGTTAGTGCTTCTTGGAAATGGGGCCATTTGCAGTGACATCCTGTCAGCTGCTTCAGTGACTGTAGACTACCAGGACTTCCTAATGCTGCAACAGGGTGGAAAATAGGGCTACCATCCTCTGCCACATGGGCTTTCCAGAGATGTGTTCAGCCTCAATCACAGTCAGCATAAGATGAGTTTGTGAACTTCTGTGACCCTGTCTCCAGCTTGGGACAGAGTGCCATTATGCCCATCCATGCTTGGGAAGGGTTCCCCCGGGATATGGGAGTGAGATATAGAAAGGAAAGAAGGATTTAGAAGAGAAGAATGAAAAATGAAAATTTCTCTTATCTGAAAAAAATGAGTAAAGAGAACAAGATAAATCTTTGGACAACCTAAATGATGGCTGAAAAAACGACATACTAGTCAGCTGCTTTTCATGCCCCAGTAGGGAGAAAGAAGAAGTTGTCTTGCTAGATTTTCAAGCAGAAAGATTTCAGTTGGATATGTAGGGAGCTGTCTAATTATTGGCATGGTGAGACATGGTGAGGCTCATTTGCTGTAGAGGTTCATTTGCTGGAGGACACAGAGAAAAATATCCAACAGTGCAGGATCTCAGTCTATCTTGTCCTGCCTCCGAGCTGGTGGATGCAGTAAGTGATCTCTGGTGGTTCTCTGCCAGCCTACATTTCTGTGATTAGATGAGCAAGACGAACCCGAAGAGTGTCTCACAAAAAGCCGCTTATTTCATAGGAAAGAAAACCCGGGTTATGGACAAGCTGATCAGCAGAAACTTCAAGCCTGATCCAGTGAGAACATAATTTCTGCAAGCTTCTACCATGAACCTTTAGTACGAGCAGGCAGCTGGCATGTGAAGGCTATTGTGGATGGCTGCAAGCAAAAGCTCTTACGGAGGCACTTGTCACCTCCTGAAGTCTGCACCTTTGGGGAGCTGATGAACACCATGAGGCGCCGAAGAGGCTGCAGCATTGGATGGTGATGCAGCCTTCAGGCCTGATCTCAAGTCTTACTGTGCATTCAAAGAAATAGTCCCTGTCATCTCCTTGTCTGCTTCAGTGGCAGAAATAACAGAGGAGAGGAGGAAGAGGGCTGAAAATACCGATCAGTATTCTTGGCTTTTAGCAATGGTCCATGTGGTACTGACCACTCCGTGAAGAATCAATATGAACCATGTTATCCTATCTGTTAAATTGCTTAGCAGAAGGAAGAACTTCGATTTCTTTTTTTTTATTTCACTTTCTTAGAAAATAAAAGGCTCCTTAAAGAAGGCTCTTTAAAAATAGGAGAGGAGCAGGAATGTAGGGTTGTGAGGTGAAAACTGCAGCTGTACAAATCCAAGCTTTCTCTGAAGGCCCTCCCCCGCCTTTTGGAAAGATGACTAGATTGTTTGAGACAGTTTCTTCCTCGTGTTGTCTGGTGCCCACCTAAGCAAGCCTTTCTGATCACTTACACATGCATGCACATGTATGCTTGCCTCCGTGGGGTAGAAGTTACTGCCTTTGGTCAGGTTCTGCTCTGTGTGTGGAGTTCTGGCACCTTGCCTGTGTGTCCAGGGAGGAAATGATTTTTTATTCCACTGACTCCTTTTAGAGTGAGACAAGATTAGATCGTTTTTGCCAATCAGTCTTGTTTTGCTAATTTTGCTGTGTACATGGGGATTTATGACTCATTGTCCCTGGGGAGAAATGGCATAGAAGTGTGTTTAAACCTACTCAGAGTAAGTGGCTGATTCTGTTCCCAAAGAACCAGTTTTTAGAAGGATATAGCTTCTCTTAGGGCAGAGGGACTGTTCTGGATTCAAGCACATATGGCTGAAATTAGAATGGGAGTCTGTACGTGCATTTCCCCCCTTATTTTTAAAGTGTTCTTTCTGGACATATCTCCAAGAGACCATAATTTGCTGAATGCCTTACTTCTCATTAGACAGCAGACTTGCATCAAAGAATACATATTTTATGGATATCCCACTCCCAAGCGAGTGTCCCTTAGATACCTGATCTAGGTCACATCTGATGGGTCTGTTTATGACCCTGATTCAATCAGACAACCAGATGGCTTTATTTGTGCACCTATGCTGTACCCACTGCCAGGATTTGGCCTGACTTCTCACAGTTGTCCAGGATCTAACTGTATGTATTTGTAGCTAATTATGGCCATGTTAATCTTACACTGGCTCCTAAGGAGAGGGGCAGATTCAAGTGCCACACAAAGCCTTCCTTATCAGAGATAAACGGAACAATCTCTGGAAAAGCTTTCTACGTAAATCTTGTGGACATGCTGGCCAAACTGTGTCTTTCCTGGATTACTGTATCCTGCAATAATAAGCTAGTCTAGCTCTGATCAAGGAGAACATATTGTGTGTCTCTTCCTAACCACTGTATGTTATGTCACTATAAGCTGTTCGCTCTCTTTGCCTCTTGCTGAAGCAGTTCCTGACTTTGTTTGCTTGAATTTTGGAGTGTATTTGTATGATTCATGAGCCTGCAGAAAAATATTCTGGCTCTTCTCCACCAGACCCTACTCCCTTGCTACTGGAGGGAATTCTTACATTGAAACAATGACAGTTTCTTGGAGAGACCTTGTCCTCTTATGCAAATCAGATATTGGAATATCTGGAGATCTTTATTAAGCCCAGGCTGTAGTTAGAATGCCTCCTACCACTTCTGTGCTGGAGTAGCTGATGAGGGTGATTGCAGCCATCTGACCTTTACTGGGGTTGCCAACCTAACTCCTTGGACAGGGGATCCCAGAGGAATGTGCTCAGTGTACTGATGTGACAACAACATCCAGCCACCAGAGAAGAGTGCCCTCACCTTCATTGTGTTTGGAATGAGAGCTCTTGTCTGGAGCTTTCTCTCAGCTGACTTGCTCATGCCACACAGTGAGAGGTGCCACTGTGACCCTTTGCCACATGTATATGCAGTCACCTCTTGCACATCATCATTTCTGTCCCCAGCACCCAGTTATGGACTTGGGACTCTGCTCTGCAGGGCGCTGGGTGAACACTACTAAAAAAGGTGGCTCCTACCCCAAAGTGGTTACACTTTAATTACAAGACAAAAGGTAGCAGATGGGTACAGATGGACCAACGGGGGAGTACAAGGGAACAATCAGACAACATTAGTCAGCATGGTAGGCAGCAGGCTTTACACATCAACTGCCTAACTCTTGTGAAGGCTTTGATAGGCAATGGAGAATTATAAATGGCTTTGTGCAGGCTTATGGGAGCCTCATTGAGAGTGTGAAGGACAGACAGGGAAAAGCAGTAAAGGTGCTTGGAGAGCTGCAGCTGAGAAGGTACAACAGCTCAAAAATACCCAATGCTGCTGGAAAATTTCCAGACTTCTTAATATCTGAGGGGATAATCCTAACTTTACAGAGAACCAAAAAAAACCTCTGGTAAGGCCACATTTTACAATGCAGCACAAACTCCCATGTGCCAGAGCCACGTTGCTTCTGGTTGAAACCCCTCCTGCTTGCCAGCAGCTTGGAGATTTCCATGGCGTGTCAGATGCTGCTGTGTATCTGTGTTCCTTTAATCATGAGCATTTCATTGATTGTGGGAATGTTTCATCTCAGCATGTTGAAAATAAACATCCATACCTTCATGCAGGAGACAGCCGATTTGCTCTGGGAAGATGAGCTTTCAGGCATGGGTACAATAATTACATATTCCTGTCACAGCACAGTATCAGGGATCCATCCTACCATCATCTCTGATCAGTCCACAACATCCTCAAAAAACCCCAGCCTGACCCCTGTAAAAAACCCCAAACCAGGAAGGGTGGTTTGATTTGGTCCTTAATTTCAATCTGAGCAAAAGAATGACATTTTCCCCAAATTCCATGTACAAGTGAACTGACTGAGGTGGCTGAGGTCCCTTGGCTTGTTCAGCCTGGAGAAGAGGAGACTAAGCAGAGACCTCAGCAGTCTCACAGAATTCACAGCTTCACAGAATCACAGAACATTCTGAGCTGGAAGAGACCCACAAGGATTGTCAAGTCCAACTCTTCCTCAAGAGGGGAAGAGAACAGGCAGACACTGATCTCTTTTCTCTGTGACCAGTGACAGGATGCAAGGAAATGGCATGAAGCTGTGATGCTAGATGGGTAAGCTATACATTAGGAATAGATTCTTCACCCAGTGAGTGGTTGGGTACTGGAACAGGCTCCCCAGGGAAGTGGTCACAGCACCAAGGCTGCCATAGTTCAAGAAGTGTTTGGACGTTCTCTCAGGCACATGGTGTGATTCTTGGGATGGTCCTGTCCAGGACTAGAAATTGGACTTCAGTAATCCTTGTAGGTCCTTTCCAACTGAAGATATTCCAAGATTCTATGATTCTGTGACTATTTATCTGCCCAAAACTAAATGCTTCATCTGTACTCCACTCAGGACTGACGTGAACAGCTTATGTATCCTTCAATGCTGGATAGATACACAGCATAGCCACTTTCACTTTCCCTTGCTTTGTGCCCAGTCATCTACTAGAAATCACTTCAGGGACTCTGTAGCAGTGAGGAGCCACAGAGATGCCATTGGAAGAGGAAGTTTATTTCCTGTTGCTTTTGGTGGTCAGACTGTGCCATGAAAAGGCAACTGAAGGAAGCTTGGGAATTTAGGCAACTTTAAGATTTGAAATGCATGAAGACATGAGGGCACAGAAAGCTAGCAGCCAACCAAACCGAGTCTGGAGAAAGCACTAGCAGAGCTTCGGCTGAAGGAGAGTCACAGTGAGTGAACGTGCCCCCAGTGCCTGGGGGTGTGTTTTCATCTGTTCAGTTGCATTTGCTTGAGACTGTCCCATGTCAACGACATCTTTGCTTGGCCTGTGAATCCTTTGTTTTTTCTATTTTTACATAATCTGGTTGTTATTAACTGGAGGCTCTGTTTTCCTTCCATGGGGCTTGAGAGAAGTGCCGCATATTCATAGGACCCTGTTTTTCTTTCTTTTGCCTTTTTCTTTCTCTCCCTCTTTCTCCTCTTCTCTATTTGTTTTTGGTAAGATTTTGGCAGTTTCTTTACCTGCAGTAAAAGTCTGGCCACTTCTGAATGAATTTGAAATAAGGTTTTCCTAATATGAAATGCCTCAGACTTTTTTTTCCAGTAAGAAATAGCTTGTTCATTGTGTCTCTGGCTTGATTTATTTCTCTCCTCTGGTGTTGGTTCTGGCCAGTGTTCCCGTGCTTGTTCTCACATGCTCCTTGTTTTGTGTTTGAACCCTGGTTGTATGTGGTTGACTTGGCTCAGTGCTGAACTGCATCTTGACAGTATTTTTAACTAGACCAGGACAGTCTTTTCCCTCGTGGTCTTCTCCGCGCTGTGACGTGTAAAGTCTCTGCTGTTTTTCAAAGGTATTTCAGTGTTAAAACTGTGGTTATCGCTGGAGCTACGCTGTGCTTGAGTTGCTCTCGCTGCTCGTGGGCTCTGGCATGCGCTCAGTGTCATCGATTTGACCATACAATATGTTCAGCATCGTTTGTTTTCCCCGTGCCTGAACTGTGTTTTCCCCGAGTCTGTAATTTTTTCAGACTGCCTTTGGTAACGTTAGATCCTGGCTCGGACTCTTTCACTGCCTTGCAGTGCTGTCTGAGTTTCTGTCACCGTCCTTCGGCCTTTCTTCCCTGCAAAAGGACCTGGCATTTACTGACCTGGGTTTAATTCTAAAATGTGCTGGGAGTTGTGCTGTCTTCTGCTGAGTCAGCAGTTTGACAGCCTGATTTAATTTCCTTCTGCCGGGCTAGCCGCATGCTGCAGTGTCTCCCACCATGCCAAGCCTGAAAGGCTGTTTGACAGCCGTTTTCTTGGTCCCGTTTAAGCCTTCAAACCGGTCTGCCTTTTGTGTGACAGTTTGTGGTGCTTGTTTCCCTTAGGTTTATTTCCTCAGCTCCTGTACACCATAATGACTTACATTTCTATCGTTCCTTCCTTCGAGAAGGATCCTCAGCGCTTTGCAAAATTAACATAGAGGCAACATTTCAGTGTGAGTAACGTTCAGCCGCTCGCCTGGTGGAATGGGGTTAGGCTGTTTAATGATGCAGAATAGCGCTGCACAGCCATGGAAGGTAAGGAACATGAGCCTCAAACAGAAGGAGGAGAGGAATTTTCAATTAGATTCTGGCCAACTTTGTCCACAAAGTCTGTTTTTGGGGAAAATGACATGGATCATTAAATAGGAGGAGTCATAAGGCCTGTGTCCTTCCCTTTCCAGATGATAATGCCTGAGCTTCAGATATATGGTGGGAGGAACAAATGAGCCTGTGAAAAAACATAGTTCAGGATCAATGAAAATATTAATTAATTTTGGCCAGATATGGAGGATTTATTTTTGAAGTTTTATTGCTGTAAATGAAAGCTGACATCTCGGTATTTTTCATGTAGACTCACAAAAGCCTTTAGTTACCATTCACAAAGGTGATGTGGAGGAGAAAATGGCAGCATCTTCCCCCAGAACCCAGAGCCTTGTTAAGCAAACAGAGAGGACAGACTACCAGGCAGTGGGAAATCTGTATTCAGATAATTTCTGCCTGACTCAGAATGGAGGCTTAAACTGCAGTCTCTGTCATCTCTCATGAGAAAGGTCAAGCCTTTGGGACTGGGATTTTATTTTTTATTTTATTTGTTTTAATTGGTACTTCGTTGCTAGTGAGTACTTGAAGTGTCTCTGCAGATGTGTGGTTCGATCCAAACTTCCAACACTTTTATAATTCATGTCTGGTAAAGAACATGATTTTTTTGTGAGTGCTGAATGACTGAGTTTAATTAGTGGAAAATTCTAAAATTCTAGAAAGCAAACAAACCTGGGTTTAGATGAAAGAAATATCTGGGTTTAGATTGAAGTAATATCTTGCTTTGAAGAATCTTTTTTTGCACAACTTCATCAGAACACCATTTTGGTCAGTGGTGGAGCATGCACTGTGGGCCCTGGAGAAACTGCACAGTGCAATGTCAGTGCTAACAGGTGCTGCACATCTTTTTGTTCTCCCTGTAGATCCATCCTGGTTTATGTAATCATGTGGTTTTTGAGAGGAAATAGTCTTTGCTGGCACATCAACTTATATTGGGTGCAGCACTGGACAGCAGAGGCGGCTGCAAGTTTTCCAGTCTGAACAGTGTCAGACAACAGTCTCTCCATCCAAGCTGGGAGATCTGGAAATAACAGAAAGAGTCCATTCTGCAGTCTGCTGCTGGAGATCAGCTCTGGCACGCCAAGTTAACTGTTTGCTCTAAGCATCATCTGGGTGTTTTAAGAATTCAGGATTGCTTAGGTCACTTCTTTCAGGCGAGTGCTTTACTTTTGTTCTTTTTTAGAAGTGGGAACTATTTGCTTTCCTTCTTAGATGTGTGCTCATTTTCACCGAGGCCAGAATTCTTTGTATTGCTGCATTAAATTATGTTTGCTTTGTAAAGACTGCTGGGATTATGGCAGCATCTCATTTCTGTAGCTTTTTTTCACCTTTGACAGGGGCTACCTGTGGACAGCTGCTTTCCTTGAGCTTGCCCTGTGTGATCAGCCTGCATTTGTAGTTTCCACCAGGTTCATGCCCTGTTCCTTTCCTGACAGGTGGCTGCTGTTTGAGGTCTCTGTTTTTGGAAAGGCTGAGGAACAGACCCATAGAGAACTCCCTGTGTCTCTGTTTGAACATTTGTTCTATCCATGCTCTGTCTCCTGTTTGGGTCCAGAATAAGTCCTGTGTGTGTATATATTTTCCTGCTCATTGCCCAGACACCTTGCTCCAGCCTGGGACTAATGGAGACACTGTCTTACAAATAAAGATTAAAAGAGGACAGTCTAGTGAAATCAGCACTAGGAACTTTCTCCATTAAGAAGTCCTCTGTCTCAAATAAACACTCTGAAGAATTCCCAGGGTTTACTGGGATGTTACTTGAACTTTAGTTAAAACATGTTTTCTCTGGCTCACTTGTGTCACTGGACCCTTGCCTGGTTCCAGAGGGTAGATTTCTCCCAAATATATATTTTTGCTAGATAGGGTGTATGATAATTTTCTGCAAGTGTTTGAAGGGAATAATCAATAAGAAAAGGAAAGACTTCTTTAAGACAATCCAAGTGAATGTAATTAAAGAGTAATGGGGAGGCAGGGGATAGAGCAAAAGTTCATTTAGATGTAATATTGGGAAAGAGCAGGTTCTTTTAGAAGATGCAGAACTGATGGATGTGCTGGGAGCCTGGTTGCTGTAGCTGTTGACTATGGGACAGAACAAACCACTTGGGAGGGAGATGGAGAGGAACTGACAGCAGAGACATCCAACAAATTTTTTATTTTCATTTTTCCATGTCTGTCAGTGTGTTTCTCTAGAGGGAGAGCAGCACAATTTCTCCCCCAGGACAAACCTTCCCTCTCCCAGATATGCTCTTCCCTCAGCAGCCCTGTCTGCCTTCCTATGGCAGGAACGTAGAAGAAATTTCCTTTGCTTGACGGGAGCAGGCCCAGTTGGTGCCATGACAGAGAGAGAGGGCTGAGAAGCCCCTAGTGCCCCGAGGAGGCTGGCAGGTCTCTGCACTGCCTGGTTTGTGCCTGCATGGGTGGAATTTTCCAGGATCATCCCCCTCTGCCACCACCACCACCACCACTTTGCAAATTCCAAGAAACGCAACTCATGAAAATGCGTTCTTAGCACACAGCTGACATGGTCAACATCTGCTTTCCAAAGAGAGTGCTGTGAGAGATTTCAAATTGCTGCACTGTGGAAAAAAATGACTTGGGGTAATTATAGATACCTAACAATACTATTTAATTTCTTCTGCCATATCTTTCCTACATAGTGTATCTGGTAATGCTTCAGAGAGCTGAGTAATTCTGACAGAGGGCAGTGAAAGGGGTAGGTAAGGGAGGAAAAAAGTTCCCCGTGATCTGAAATGAAGGACATGTGAGCAAAAGATTAGGTGTTTTCAAGTCCTGCTCCAGAAAGTGGACCTTTGCCTTTTTTGTGCAGTGCCTGCAGGAGCAGGTAGAGGATGTGGGTGATGAAGGCAGCTGAGGAAAACAGGACCTCCAAGCACAGTCTCACAGGACAGGGGGAGCTTAGCACAAAGCCTCACTGGTAGCTGGGGTGCTGCTTGATGCCACTGCTTCTGAGCAGGCTCAGAGCTTGGGATCCCAGGAAAAAGGGAGGTGAAATTTATGAGGTTAGACCTGTGACCAGTCACAAGACTGACTCTTCCAGGAGGCAATTCAAAGTGCCTAAAAGTCAGACCCCTGCTCAAAAGCACCTTTGCTTCCTCTGGTACAGAGGGAGCCTGAAAAGACCAACCTCAAACAGGCTCAGGTAGGACAAGTGTGGGTCCTGGCAACGTCTCCTTTCTGCTCCACAAGGGCTGTTGCTCTGTTGGTACTACATTCCAGAGGTCCTGGGTAAGCTGTGTGTGTCCACAGTAAAGAGTCCTCCTGGCAGCACAGGGCCAGCTGCAGTGATGAGCTATCCCCCACAAAGTGTTCACATTCCCTGAGGGCTGCTGCAGCAGAGAGGGCACTGCAGGGGACACTTTGGAAGAGGCTCAAGGGCCAAACAGGTGAACCTGTGGGAAGGTCAGAAGATGGCTGAGGAGAAGCCCTCAGAGACTAAGTGGCACATGTGAACCATGGGGAGCAGTGGGCAAAATCAGAATTTGGGGATATTAGATGTCAGTTCTGGCATCAGAATGGAGGCACACAGGAGAGGGGGGTCATGGGGACTATGAACCTTTGTGTAGAGCCAGCAGCAGGAGAAGGATGTTATGGGAGGTTGGCTTGGCTTGCTGTGCATCCAGAGTCAAAGCAGATAAAAAAGGATGCAAAGTGAAGATGAAGGCCATGTCTCAAGCCCTTGGGAGGTTATGTGCTTTCTGCCCTTTTGTTGGATGCTCTGTCCCACCTCAGTTGCTGTCCCTGAGACAAGTTGTACAAGGTTGAAGTGAAAGGCAGTGGAGGTTTTCTAAAGGGATGATAGAAGGTCAGGCAGAGACTTCAAGCTGAGGACTTCTCAATTAGTATGGCTTCTACTGGTAAATTATCCCATGAAGGCAAACTCTTAAGTATAATTTCATGTAGAGAAACGCACCAAAAGGGATATAATGAAGATATTCCTATTATGGAAGTGTGACTATTATCCTGGAGGAAGCTCTGGTTTGTCTATCCTGCTCACTAGGGCTTTGTCACAGGGATATGTAACCTGAAGAGCTGTTGATACTGATTTGTTGCAATACTTAAGTGTAGGCCCTGGTAAAGAGGCCTACATAAGTATTTGGGTTACTCTGGCCTAAAACAACTTGTATTGAATTAACTTGCAGAAAAACTTCTGAAAGTTTTTGGTGGAAAATCAGTATTTCTATTAATTTTTTAAAAAATTTGAAGTGCTTATTTTCATTGAGACACTCTAACTTCTTTGAGAAGTCTGAAAGATTGAAAAGTGACACTCTAGAGTCTTTTATGGCTACAAAAGGGCATATAGGTTTTTGTTTTGTTTTGTTTTTTATCTCAGATTTTTGACTACTATTTTGAAATTTTCAGCAACAGAAGTCAGGGACCTCCTCTCATTTCTGTTCAAATGGATATTTTTGTGTGCTTCAGGAAGCCAGAAACATGAACCAGATGATTCTGGTATTAAAAAAAGAACAACTCTTAGACACTGTACCTCCTTCAGAGGAAATTATCATCTCTCTCTGCTCCAGAAAGTTCTGCAGTGATAAATGCAAAGCTGTGCAGATGCTGATGGAATAACCAAACCTGGGTTTCTGAGGAAAAAGCTAGAGATGGAAATCAATTCAAGGCTGAGATCCTGAAAGTGCTCAAGGACAGCTGGATGGGGCTTTGAGAAACCTGGTCTAGTGAAAGGTGTCCCTGCCCATGGCAGGGGAGTTGGGACTGGGTGGTCTTCAACACCTCTTCCAACTCAAGCCTGTGATCCTGGACAAATCTGAAGCTGTGGTCCATGCTGAGGGCTTATGAAGGGTATGGTGAACATGGGCAAGCTGTGTGGCAGGAAGTATACAGAAATTATTGGAAGGAGATATAAGAATGAATGATAAATATTTAGCATCACAACTTTGCAAGAGGGTTCTTAAAAATGAAAGCAAAAAGGAGGTGTTCTGTTCTTGAAAGGCCTCTCTCACAGACCATCCAGACATCATCCTCTATAGTGACATGCAAAGCTTGTGTCTTTCTCTTGCTGCCTCCCGCTCTCTCCCACTTCTGTTGCTGCAAACCAGACTATTCTGAATTATATTGATGCTGTAAAAGTGGTACTGCAGTTCCTGACCTAGCCCCTCTTTCTGGGGCACAAGCACAATCTCTGTCCTCTGATGGGTTGGGACAGCACTTCTTGCCTGCTTCTTCATGTGAGGTGCACGTGCTTAGGAAATCTTTTAATGTTCTCCCAGCATTGTCGCTCCAGACAGTGCTGCACAGGATTGTGCTGGAAAGCTCAGCAAAGGCAGAAAAGGAAGATAGCCAAGAAAAGGGGGAAGAGGTGGGAAGGTTTAAAATAAATGACTCTCATGAGACCTGATGTTGAAAGAAAATTGACTGCATCCTTGATTACAGACGTGTATCTTGGGGAAAGAGAGTAAGCCAAGGTTATTTCTGCTTGAAATTTTGCAGTTACTGGTCATCTATTTCTGCAGCACTTTGCAGAGCAGTGAACTGAATACTGACTGCCACGTGGCCAGTCAACTATCTACCTGCAGCACAGCACTGACAGCACTGGAAACTGGAACTGACTTCAAGGATTTTCTGACATCACCATGGCCTCTATAGAAAGAGAAGGAGACAGGTTATCAGCCTTCTGTGAGAAGCTCTAAGAGATACTGCAAACACCTACCTTCCAAAGTAGATGACCTCTCCCTTTATCTGCCTGCCTGTCAGAGGGTTTCATTGCAGGTGAAGGTAGTTTCTAAGTTGCCTATGCTGAAATAGATCTGGAAAATCTCTGATTTTCTTCACCTGTTTCAGCTTAGATTTGGGAACAGGGAAGCTGTGAAGGTTGTAATTACCACAATCCAGTTGCTGAGTCAGACACATGCTTTTCATTAACACCTCCGTTCTGTTCAGCTTCAGGGTAGTTTGAGGTAATTGCTTATTTATACAAGCGTGGTTGGTCTGGGGGATAAAACCTCCATGGGAATGTGAGTGGCATTTTTTTGGGTAGTTTTCAAGGCTCAGAGTTGACTGCAAGGGGCTGCAAGAGCTCAGAAAAGCACTAGACAGTGTTCCAATTTGCCCATGAAACAAGACTGGATGGCTGATCTCCCGGTACTGGGGTGTCCCATCTATTTTGTGTTGGATATGCAAACAAGAAATAGCACCATAACTGTTTAAAATCATCTTTGTTTTGGTTTTCCTTGTTGTGTTTTGTTCCCTTCTTACTGCAGTCACTATGCCTCTCGCTACTGGGGGTACAGGAGCCTGTGCCAAAGTCATAGTGAGGTTAGAGATATTTCATTGAATAGTGTTTAATACACTGACCCTACAGTAGATATCTTTTTCGGGGTGGATCTACATTGTTTTGTGTTTCTGCTGCAACTGAAGGAACTGAATCTGTTCTTCAGAGCCCTCTGTGGCTTTGCATCCTCAGTTTTTCATAGGTTTATCTTTCAGCCTGGATTGAAATTGGGTTTGTGCATGTAGCTTACAAGTGGTGTGGTCTTCACACAGGGTGCTAGACACTGATACTTTTTTCTGTGCTCTTGGTAAAACACAGGCAAAAGGTTGCTGACCTTTAAGACAAGTTCCACTGCCTGCCTGCCTGCTTGCTGAGGCTGTTTCTGAGATGTTTTTCTTCTTTATGGGCTTTGGAGGTCTCTAATGTCATTTTTCTGACCTTATGTTAATTGGAAGTGCTTCCATGGATGTTTTTCAATTTTATTGCTATTGCATTTGGAGAGATTAAAATAATATACAAAACAGAATGGGAAATAAATAAACCTAATGATCTTATGAGGTTGGGCAAATCTTACATCTGTGGTGCCTGGAGCATCCCTGTCGGCTAATAAACTACTTGTCCTTTTTCTGGCTTCTCTTCTGGAGGAAGTGTTCTCATAGGGTCTCTCTCCTGCTCACACAGCGAGTCCCAGGATTGCTAAGGGATGGAAAGAAGGGCAGGGGACAAGGGCACCACACTTTGACTGGAGGAGATGCAGGGTAGTAGGGAACTGTGAAATGTGGAATGTATAAAGTGACATATCAAAGTGGAAGTTCACTCCTTTGTTAATCAAGAATTCAAAAGACGAGGAATCAATCAGACAAAGTGGCCTTTGCCTGGGTTAGAAAAATTCCTTCGCTGATTTCCTTAGCAAGATGACTGATGGGTTGTTGTCAGCCTGCCAGAAGAAGTCCCAGGAAATGGGACTTGGTCAATAAGGGAGGATCAGCCTGGCAGCCTGGTGAGCTCCTTGAGCCCTTGCACTGCGACAGTGCATGAGGTGAAGCTTCCTCCTTCTGTTGGTGCATCTGCACAAAGAGAAACCTTCTGGCTTGTGGATAGACTGACCCACAGAGACTGCTTCCATCAGCACTTGTTGAACATCAGTGTGTTATCATCAGTATTCTCATACTAAATCAAACCCACAGCACTGTTGAAAGGGGAGCCTCATGCTGTGGAGGCCATACTTCTCTTCCTGTTTATGTTATGGTCATTTGGACTACTTGCAGTTGTGTGGCCATGGCTATGAAAGAAGAGTTCAGACCAAAGCTCACAGTGATGTCCCTTACATCTTGCAGTTTGCCACATTCAGAGGAAACTCCTAAAGGGTTTTGCTGCAGTTCACTAAAACTGTCTGTGACGACTTCTTTTCTAAATCTCCCTGAAGAAGACACAATTTTATTTGCTTTGATTTTTATCCTCAGTCTTTTGACAATATGGTTTACAAAGGGGCATATTTCTGGGATAAATTGGTTCAATATTTATTGTCCCAAAATGAGAATTTACTCTATACTGCCATCCCCAACAAATTAGTTTACCTGAGAAAAGGAAAATTTTGACAGCTTGTAGTTCTCTGTCCTGAAGCCATGCTAAGTACCAATGATGTTATGACCTGTGGATGTGGGCAAATGTTCTTTTCTTATTACCTGTTTTACAGCAGCAGTTTTTAATGCAACACTGTAAGGTGCAGTTGCCTCTGCAAGGGTGTTGCTTGATTATTCCAGGTCCTTCTTGTAGTAGCCCTGCAGCCTGTGATGGATGGCATGTAGTATAGACTAATTCATTCTTAAATCTCTGCACAAACTCCCAAGAGAAGCCAAAGGAGGAGAGGTGGAGCTGTCCTTGAGACAATTTTCCCTCCCTTCCCTGAACACAGGAGCAAATTTTCCTGGCTGCTCAGGAAGATGTATTTTGAGAAATGGCAGCTGAAATTAAACTGTGGCAAGAGAAGGGAGTGGGAGAAAGAAGTACTTTTGAAAGAACATGTTAAGTCCTAAACATCCCCTTCAGTCCAACGCCTCTGCCACTTAACTTCATGGTGAAGACAGATCAAGGGACTTTCACTGGTAATCAGAAATAGTGGGGTTTCCTTCAGTAGCTGCTACAAAACCTCTGCTCCATGCTACAGGTTTTTCTGCCCATGGCTAGAAGTGTATCTCCACAGGAGGCAGTGTTTTAACGTGGGCAATAAATGATGTGGGAAACTTCAGAGTGGTTCAAGACGTAATGTCCCATTTTCTCAATAGCAAGGCAGGACTGCTTCTGCTGATGCTTTCTGGAGAGCTGAGTGAATTGCATCTTCAGGCTGTCCTTCCAGGCTCCTCCACAGATGCTGAGGACTGTTAAAAATGCCAGTGGACTAATTTAACTGTCCAGTGATTTGGACTTCATGTATAAATCTTTGTCCCTTGGATATTTTAAGTGTGTGGTCCCCTGGGGCCCAGGAAAAGAAATAAAACTGTTCTAGAGACAAGTATTTTCCTGGTATAATTCTGTGTTCACAGCTATGTTCTTTCAGAGTTTCCCATAGGCCAAGACACTCAGCAGAGGTAGATTTGCTTGTGGAATGGCTTAAACATAATTAAATGAGCTAGACTCCCCACCAGTGTTACGTCTTCAGGGAGAATAGTCCAAGTTTTTAGTTTTGGGGTGATGTTTTCTTCTATCCTCTTTATTGTATTGTTTTGGCTGCAATCTGGGACTTCTGTTCAATGGCCAAAGATCCCAGGCAACCAAAATTCCAAGTGTGAAAATCTGATAGAGCAATATTGTGTTCTGCTTGACACTTATCTAGGCTAGCTTCTGGCTTTTGTCTGCTTCTGCACCCAATACACCAAAAGTAAGCCTAGAAACAAACCTCAAGATGTCTGTGAACAGGCAGTGGTTGGTACTGGGTGTGAATCTTGGCCATTTTCCCAGTGTTTCCAGGAGATGATGCTTTTGTGAGGTGCTGTAGGGCAGATAAAACTTTGCATCACTCTTTGAGGGGCACAGGTGAGTGGTGTTTGATGTCTGCAGAAGGTTGTAGATGTGTGTATGAATAGCTGGGCTTAACAGGGTAGCTGTGGGAGTGTACTGGTCCTGTGTGCATTTCTGTGTGTGAGCTGAGACATTGGTCCTTGCAGTGTGTGTGGAGCACTGCCCTGTTATGGGTGTGTGCAGGGCCTAAAGCCACCGCCCCTTCCTTCAGTCTTGACTGACCACAGGAGTTTTTACCTCTCCGATAAATGCAAGTTTCTTTATCTTTGATTATTTCTAATCATTGCCATTGCAACTTTGGGGATGGTTCCTAAACCTGGGAACCTAAACCAGTCCTTGCTTCAGCATCAAGTCATCCTCCCTATTGTTGTGCTATGACAGCAAGTTCCATAACCTCATGCTCTAGTTGGTGGAGAAGTATTTCCTGGGTCCCAAAAGCATGTATGTGTGATCCTAAAGGAAAGACACTAATAAAACCAAATTTGAACAGATTTGTAGCCACTTTTTAAAGACTCCAGATTCAAAACATAAGACTTTCTTTATTTTCTGGATTGAAAGCAAATTGCCTCTGGTGTGGTCTTCTACAATTGTACCTAGTCCTCTACAGTCTCCAAAATATTCTTATTCTGTATGTACTTGACCCAACATTTCTTCAAAATTGTAACCAAACCCTTGAACAAAAAGCCTTTAGAATTTGACTTTACTAAGTATTTTTGAAATTATATTACTGTGAAGAAAAAAATACCTCTTTTTAATAAAGAAACACTTTTTAGTGCTAGTATAATTCTGTGGTTGGTCAAATTTTAGCTTCACGCTTGTTAAATGGCTTGAGTGACGTTTCACGTCCAAGGAAATCTAGTTCACAAATAGAAACGTTCTGAGTGATTGTGAGTGAATGTTCCTTGAGATTGCAGCTGTTCCTTGAGATTTCTTCTCATTTTCTCTTTTTGAAAGCACATCAGCTGTGGATCTCCTGACAGACCTGCACCTAGACATGCGATTTTCTGGAGAGTTGTGCTTCATATCCAAAACAATGGTGAAGATAAAATGCTGGCTATAGCCAACATCCATGGTGAAGTGCAGTGGATGCATGGGCTTGTGCTCTTAGGAGACAGTCTTCTGTCACATCCCCATGTGAAAATGTGTTTTGATAGATTGGGTGGGAGTTTAAATGTTGGCAGCTCATTTGGGGCAAGGGCTGTCTGTGCCTTTTTTAAATGGCCATCGACACAAAGGAGCAGAGGATGTTTCTGAGTCCACTGAGCTATGCCATTGTCTGTGGCACCTCTTCATAGAGCTAGGAAGTCCATTGGGGTCTGGGGCAGTGCAGTGGTCAGGATGTGGTAACAGTGCTGCTGGGGCAATGATGTGTCCTTGTCTTGACCTGACTCTGCAGTCCTGGACCTGGCCTCAGAGGGTATGGGCTGCACCCTATGGAAAACAGAAATTGCTCTGGAAGGAAAAGGGTTGATACTACATGGATGATACTATGGGGCATCAAGGAGGCCTTTCCTGCAACATGCATGATTTCCTTTGGCAAGGGGAAGGCTCTTCCCTTTTCTCTCTCTTTCCTTACGTCCTTCTCTCCCCCCACCTCCACCTTTCTCTTTCCTTCTCACTGGCTGGGTCACTAAGAGCAGCCCAGCTGGGACTGAGGTAAAACTGCAGACTGGCCTCTTGTGCAGTTCTTCTAAATGCCTTTTCAAGCAAGCTCAATAATTGATAAGCACCTGAGTCCTTGTCTGCACTGAAGAGTGCACATGGTATTTAGTACATGAAAAAGCTATTTTGCCCATCAGAGCTCATTGCTGTTACAGCACTGTTTCCCCAGGACACCAGTTAATTGATCTCTCAGTAGTTATAGAGAAACTTCCTTTCTCCAGTTGTCTCAGCTGCTTCACTTCTTCCAGCATAGAACTTGTGCCTGCTGTTGACTTCCACTTGGCACACCAGAGCATAGTTCAGTTGCCTTTTTCCTCCAGTGGGTTATTCCCTGATCACTCCTGTCCAGCCTGTCCTCTGCTGTAACTGGAACAAGTGTAGCCGACCTCAGATCACCTCCTGGGTTTCCATAGCTTGGGTTTTCACTCTGAAACATTTCACAACTTGTTGCCTGCCCAGGATTAACTGCTTTTATTGAGGTGAAAGATGCACTGACACAGCTGAGGGTGCAGGAGAGAGCAGACAGTCAGGGTTGAAATGTCTCAGAAGAGATGGAGGAGGAGGAAGAGTGAGTGCTATGGTTTAATGCCAGCCAACAACTATGTACCAAGCAGTCCCTTGCTAACCTCTGCCAGTAGGATGAGGAGGAGAGTCATGAAAAGGTAAGACTCTTATATTGAGATAAAAACAGTTTAATAATTGAAGTAAAATATAATAGTAATAGTAATGAGAAGGAAGATAACAAAGAGAGGAATAAAACTCAAGAGAAACAAGAGATGCACAATACAATTTCTCAGTGCCTGCTGACTAATGCCCAACCCATCCCTGAGCAGCAACTGCTGACTGCCAAAGAACTCCCCCTAGTTCATATACCAGGCATGACATTCTGTGGTATGAAATATCCCTTTGGCTTGTTCAGATCAGCCATCCTGGCCATGCTCTCCCCAGTCTTCTTGTGCACCTGCTTGCTGGCAGAGCATGGGAAACTGAAAAGTCCTTGGCTTAGAGTAAGCACTACTTAGCAAGAACTAGAACATTGGTGTGTTATCAACAGTATTCTCATACTAAATCAAAACCATAGCACTGTATCAGCTAATAGCAAAAAAAATTAAGTCTTTCCCAGCTGAAACCAGGACAGTGGGTGAGAACTGTCATATCAGGGGAAGTGCAAGCCATCAGCATAACATCAGTCCCTGCTGAGCACACAGGTTGGATAGGGTAAACAGGACATAGTGGCTGGGGATGCTGCTGAGCAGGACAGAGGCATATTGACAAACTGAGTGTGGAGTGGGAGGAAGGACTGAAATAGTTGAGGTGCTGCAGATGGGGTCACAGATACACAGACTAAACTGCTTATTGCTGTCAGGGGCTGAGATGACAGGATGTGCTGCGAGCCAGGGCTGTAGGATGACAGGTCTGGTGCGTGTCAATACCAGTCTCTACTCTGCTGTCAGCCTGACAAGGGGGACCTGCACAAGGACATGAGTGTTTGTTTCCCAAAACAAGGTAACAACCCCCTTTCTCCTGTTGCAGCAACACATTAC
>VZRX01010768.1:97203-110295 GCA_013398075.1 Notiomystis cincta
TTATCAACAGTATTCTCATACTAAATCAAAACCATAGCACTGTATCAGCTAATAGCAAAAAAAATTAAGTCTTTCCCAGCTGAAACCAGGACAGTGGGTGAGAACTGTCATATCAGGGGAAGTGCAAGCCATCAGCATAACATCAGTCCCTGCTGAGCACACAGGTTGGATAGGGTAAACAGGACATAGTGGCTGGGGATGCTGCTGAGCAGGACAGAGGCATATTGACAAACTGAGTGTGGAGTGGGAGGAAGGACTGAAATAGTTGAGGTGCTGCAGATGGGGTCACAGATACACAGACTAAACTGCTTATTGCTGTCAGGGGCTGAGATGACAGGATGTGCTGCGAGCCAGGGCTGTAGGATGACAGGTCTGGTGCGTGTCAATACCAGTCTCTACTCTGCTGTCAGCCTGACAAGGGGGACCTGCACAAGGACATGAGTGTTTGTTTCCCAAAACAAGGTAACAACCCCCTTTCTCCTGTTGCAGCAACACATTACATACTCAACCTGCTCCACTTTCAAAGCAAGTTTGCAAAAATGGCATTTGCTGAAGGCACTGCATTGAATCTCAATGTGTAAAGCTGGCCCAGCTGGTGTTCACCAGATACTGGAGAAACATCAATACCTGTCTTTAAAAAAGATCAGAGGGAGCAGAAGGGAAAGGAGCTCAGGAATAGTAGATTTATGGAATCACTGTTGCTTAACCCTGGTTCTCAGAAAGCATATGAAATGAATTATCAACTGAACTCTTTGTCTGCACCTGAACAGCGACATGGAGACTTGTACAAGTCCACCAGGGTTTGTTAAGAACAAGTCATGTCAGACCAATCTAGTATCTTTCTGTAACAGGGTACACAGACATTGTGGACAGAGGTGAAACTTAAGGTGTCATCTACTTGGAGTCCAGAGTTTTTTCATCTCTTTTATCATACTTTGCTAGCAATCTAGAGGAACAAGGTCTTGAGAAGAGTGAATAACAAATGCATGCAAAATGAATAAGAGTGTCAAAAGGGAAGGGAGAATGGATTGGGGTTCTGTGAGGTTCTGTTCTGTGCTCAGTTCAGTTCAATGTTTTCTTTAATAGCCTTGATGGTGGATGTAGAATTTGCATATTAAATTTGAAGATGACAAAGCTGGGGGGACTGTGAATTTGTTGGAGAACAGGGTTAGAATTCATAATGCTCTTGACAAACTGGAGGTACACTGAAAAAGTGTGATGTAATTCAATAGGGACAAGTGCAAACTATTGTACCTTGGCAGGATAATAGACTACATAAATACAGTGCAGAGAAAGATCAACTAGATCACAGTTCTGCAGAAAAGGATTGGGGGAAAGGATAAAAGAGGATCACAAGCTGAACATGGTTGTGTATTGTTGAGAAAGAGGCAAATGCTGTACTTGGACATATAAATAGGAGTTTAGCCTGCAAGGCATATGATGTAATCTCTATGCTCTGCTGGGTAAGGCTTAAAATCTCTCTGCAGTTCTGTGGATAGCACTTCACAGAAGGTCTGGACAAACTAGAATGACACTGGGGGAAACAGCAAGAGTAACCAGGGGTGTAGAAAATAAGTCTTACGAACAATGATTTAATGAATTAGCATTGTTTAGTTGTAATTTGGAGAACTGAGGAGAAGGGGGGGAGAGATTGGACAACAGGCAATAGACTCTGAATCTCAGAGCTTCCCCATTTGCAGCAATCCCTTAGGCAGCACCAAGCGACAGCATCAGTGACTATGTCAGCACTTTTACCTGGTCCCCAATGGAGGAAACATTTCTGTGATGTGGTTTGTATGGCTGGAGGTTCAGATGGTTCCTGTGTGTTTGAACAGTTCCTTTGGACCGTGGTAAACACAGTGGCACTGGAGGCTGTCACAGGAAAGAAGGGGAGCAAGGAAGAAGGGCTCATGAGGAATCTCTCCCACTGGAAACGTGTGGGTGCAGTCCAAGGGTCTGCTTGGGCCCTTGAGAGCTGTTGCAGCCACTCACTGTCTGTGCTGTGTGCCAGCTGATGTCTTCAAGGTGAGCTTGGGAGGTTGGCAGCTCATCTTCTGCACCACATCTGTAAGCCTGGAAGAAGGATAAAGACTACATATTGGCTCTTCTATTTTTTCTTTAAGCCAGGCTTTGCTCTTTATTGCCTTACTTGGCCTTATCTTTGTTTTTTTCTTTCATCTCTATTTTCTGTGTGTCTATGTCTGTATGTCTATCTTCCTATCTACCACCAGTACATAGCCACAGTGATTTAACTGCCTCAACTTCTGGATTCTTGTATGTGTATTCTGCATTACTGTAATTCCCTAGGACTTTCATATATCATCTCTCTCATATTTAATGTAATTATTATGGTGTTTTGTATTAGGCACTGCAAAAACACCTTCCAGAGGTCAGTCTCTCAAAGTGTTGAAAGGAGATGTTGCACTCTACAAGTAGATAAATTAAACATGCATATGGAGAGAGTGGCAGATCTTGGGTGCAATGAGGAAATTAAATACCTGTATTATAGCATTAAGGATGGTGTTTGTAGTTTGCTGTCTGACTAGCTCTTGCAGACATCAAAACTGAAGAGAGTTTGAAGGCTGAATGTCATGGCCTTTAAAATGATGTCTAGACTTCACTGGATGCCAGAGTGCCAAAGTGTCTTCTCAAAGGAATTGGGAAACAAATTTAGTCTTCCATACTTGAAACGGTATCCCATTAATTTCTATTTTTTAAATTTCAAATGTATTCACCACATATTGTCTTGACACTCTTTTCTTTTATTTGAAGGTGGTGAGGGCATATTCATAGAAAGTTATCTACATGACTTTTAATATATATTATGAGTTTGAGGCCCTGTGAACTCTTTGAATAGCTCTGTCTGGTAATAATTAGGAGCTATATAAAACAACCTGGAAATACAGAGGCAATATTTGGGTATGGAAGGACAGGTGTTCTTAAGTCTTTTGAGAAGATCTAAAGTCTGTAGCTGAAGATAAAGGGGGCAGGCAAGAAAGCTCCTAGGAAGGCAGAAAACAGAAACGCAGCATTTTTATGGATGAATGAGCTTTTATGAAGTTGCTTTCAAAAGGCAAAATTATATGGCCATTTGCACTGCCTCTTGATTGCTCAGTGCACCAGCTATTCTTTATGCTGCATGCCATTTTCTGCCTTGTATTTAACTGCACAAAATATTCTGGGATGCAGTTTTCATAAAGATGCCTGTATTAACACATCTGTACTGTTTCGTACTGTTAGATGTGGGCAGCGTTTCCTCCAGGGGTGCTCATTAACTTCCAGTGTTTCTTGCCCTTATTTTGTACCATAGCTGAGCTCTAGGCTCAGCTGAGTTAGCTGAGCTCTAGACTTGAGTATGACAGATGGCTATTCTATTGCAGCCTTTTTTGGCCCTTTTTCTCCTCCACTCACGCTGTAGCTGCAACATAAGCTTTGAAGGCTCATTATCTAAATCATTGCATAGAAAAGTCCTTTGGGAGCCAAATTCACCTCTGGCATAAGTGCTGCAATTCCATTGACTTCAGAGTAGGTTCACTGCTTGACGTCAGGAGAAGATTTTTGCAATGTAGATATCAAAATGAACAGATCTAAGACATAATGGACTGCTTTTCCCTCCCCAAAATGACCCATTCACACTTGGTTTGGCTTGTTGTCAGCGCTGCATTCCACCCTTGCATATTGAGAGCCCCTTTTCTGTTTGTTCCTCTCCTGGAACTTTCTTTTCTGCTCCATGCTGTATCCTCCTGAATGCCTTCAGGCCTGCTTGTCTGCAGCCTCACCTTTCCTCTCCTTGCTCTTTGGAGATGGCTTTGCTGCCGAGTCCTTGCGGCAGGTGCTGTTGAGACAAGGCTGAAACAGCTGTCCCAGGATTATCATTGCCACCAGTCTTAGGAGGTTGTGGGAGATGGAAACCCAAGTCCCTCAGTGCTGTCTCATAGCTATTGCAGGCCAGAACTCTCATATCTCCCTTACACAAGGGAGCAAAGACAGGGAGGAAGCCTGGAAGCCTGGTGTACAGTAATCTTACAAACCTGAGGTATTTTCAGCAACCAGTACATAACTCCTGGTGGTATTTAGAGCCTTGCAACCACTCTGGAGGGGACAAGTTGTGTCAGCAGCCCCTGGGATGGAGGAGGACAGTAGAAGTGCAGGCTGGCAAAGCCTGAATGGATTGACTCTTATTGGCAACAAACTATTTTTGGGAGCCAATGATGAGAACAGCCTGTACTGCTGCAAGTTTGACTCTGCCTTGCAAGGTTATTATCTGTGAGTTTAATCAGTCTGTCACATGCATGGAGTGAGTAGCTGGTGTCTCAAAGGGTGTGTTTTGTGCTGGGATGGAGGGAAGGAGAGATGGGGGATGGGGAGGGAAGCTTTTGAGGTATGAATGGAAGAAAATAGACACTTCCTTAGTTTCTGCTGTTTTTTTCGAGTGCCATTAAATACATATAAATTACTTACATAAATTCAAGACAGGCTTCCCAGATACCTGTGCACTTGTTGTGGCTCAGTGATTGCAAATCAGTGATTGCAGATCTCTTCTTTTCCTGAGCCTAGGGGGTCTCTGAGCTCTTTGTGAACGAACTCTGTTCACAGAGGTTGCTTTGCCCTCTGTAGAGATGTAACTGCACCTTCTTGGGTTGAGATGTGGCAGCTGTGCATCAGTGCAGCGCCATTCTAACTGGCTGTTAGGAAATGTGTGAAAATGGAGGGTAATTAGGGAAACAGGCACTGTGATGAGTAGCACTCGAGCTGCAGTATGACCATCATTCTCTGTCATACAAAAGACCAGCCCTGGTTAGTTTGATTTATGAACTGTGCAGACAAGCTTATGGTTATTTTGATTCGCTGAAAAAGCCTGCCAATAACCAGTAACCACTAAATACTTACTGGGTAAATATAAGCTGAGAAAACATGGTCACACAGAGGCAGTGCACGGGGAAGGCAGGCAAGTTAAAAACAGTAGTAAATATCCAGGATTTTCTTGCTCAGTATACTTTGGGGAAAGTCTGTAAAGAGATGACATATTTTATCCACTGATGGCAGTGAATATTTTTGCATTGACCTGCTAGGGAATTATGAATTGTAAATGAGTGAGAATTTTAAGTTTTGTGGACTATAAGCTTAACATAGCAGCAGCAGCAGCTTGACTGTTGCAAATTATCTGCATCTTTCTGGGCAAAAGTGAGGCTTATGGTAGGGTAAGACAAAAAGCAATGACAGAACTTCACAGGTGTTCATGGGACCTTCCTCAAGAAGAAAACTAAAACTGAAGAAAACTGTGTGCGTCTCTGAAAAGCTACTGAAGAAAGTGGAGCAGGTCAGCATTCACATCTTGTTACTGACTGAGGGGTTAGAGGCATCAAGTGTCTTGGAAAAGAGGCACTTGATGCAGCTGAGAAGGGAGGCAAAGGAAGACTGAAAATAAAGGGGAAAATTGTATCAGGCAAGTAATCTCTGAAACAGCCTTTAGAATGGATGTGCAGGGGTGGGGGACTGAGAGGCATTTGCCACAGCCAAAGTGAAAACATGGTAGAGTAAGGAAGGGAGCAGAACCATCGATGTCAGTGAAGGTCAATAGATCTGGGTCCAGTCCCAAACCTCAGACCTTTAATGACAAAATGGGGTCAGCAGCCTGACTGTGTTCCCCTCCAGAAAACTGTCTGTCCAGAAGCAGTGTTTGCTTTTCTACACCCAGGAGTGTGAGCATAGAGCTCTCCTTCACTCTGTCCTGCTATGCTGCTTGCATCAGACTTCTGTTTTTTGGAGATATCTTGTCCAGCTCTCATGAGATATGACTTTTCCCTAATCTGTAAGATTACAGGCACCTCTGACAACAGCTTTGGCACAATGGCACAGTTGCAGAAGTGCAATAACCTCTTGCAGGAAGCAGACAAAAGTTCCTATGTGTAGGTAAATGCATGGATAGTGAATGGAGCCCATGAGCCTGTCAAAAATTCCTGTTTGTGCTTTATATTAGTGTCTGTTCTGTTTGGAAAGTCTGCATTTTTTAGATGAGAGAGTTCTGTAAAGTGAAAAACAAGAGACTCGGGAATGTACACATATTTACTGCAGTGCTGACAGGTGGGGGTAATCATGGACAGGGTGGTGATGGGTGGAAAGGGCTTGATGCCACACAGAGAGCAAACTGCAAGGAGCCTGACAATGCAGCAGCCACTTCGGGGAATCATCAGCTGTGATGGCTGCGAAAAATCCCAAGGGATCCCAAATGCGCAAATGCAGTTATGATTTGACATCCTGATGACTGGATTGACATCTTGGGAAGGATGTTTTCATTTTCCACTCTGCTTATAGAGAAGTGGAAATGGGTGGAAGGAAGGGGCTGGATTCTCATGTTCAGTGGTACACACCACACTGACAGGGTCCCTCTGCCTGCTGCTCTGCTGGATACTGCTGGCTCTTCCAGATTTCTGAGGGATGGGGTGCTTCTCCCTGTAATGGAAGAAGGTTGCCTAGGGAAGGAGGTACATTTCTGTATACTTGTTGGACAGAGTGCAGGTAAAGAAACATATCCTCTCCCATTCCTCTTGAACACCCTGGTTTGCATATGTGCAAAGGCTGGGTTTTTGATTTCTCTATACAGATTGGGTACTTTATTTTGTCATTATCAATAAGGAGCTTTTAACACAAAATGTCTTCCTTTCCTAAAGATCTCTGATGTAGAGCAGGGTAAAAAAGTGATAAAAGCCCATCCTGCTAAGGCAGAAAGAAAAGCTGCAGAAATTGCTGAAACAAAGGGAAGAAGTGACTTTGGCTGATTGCATTCACTTTGGGCTCAAAGCTCTTGCTGATGTCTTGCTTCCTACGACAACTCAAATAGCAGCCAGGATCTTTGTACCTGGAGGAGAAAATAGTACTAGTGAACCTGAAAGGGAGCCTTCCTTGACCTTTCCTGTTCTCTGGGGAAGTGAAGAATCTGGGACATACTCCTGAAGGAAAGTTCTCCAAATCTCTCTGAAATGTCACCCTCCAACAGCTGCGTGCCAGTGCACAAAAAATGCCTTCCTCTGATCATACAAGTGGTCCTTCAAGTCTGCTGGTGCCTGCTGTGGGCTCTATGTTTTTTTACTAGAGTGTGCTCTGCAAGAAACTATCTCTTGACTGATTTTCTGAGAGCTTTTTAGCTCTCCTGGATATGTTGGGAAGCATACAAATAGTATGTGGTTTTCTAAGGTATGGCATATTTTATATGGCTATTACCGTTCAAACTGCTGTCTTATGTGGGTGACATAGGTGGCCAAATTTATACCCTATTTCCCTTAATGCCCATTTTCAGTACAATGTTTCTCAAGGAATTGAGAAAAGATCCAAATGCTATTCTTTGATAGGTCATAGAGACTTGTGAAATCTGTAGCGCTGTGGGCATAGGCACAAGTAATTCTGTGTGGATGTAGGATCCATAAGCTGGTGAGCCTGGAAAGAGCTCTCAAAGGAACCTCCTGGTACTGAGTTCAGAGGGCAGAGGAGCAACCAGGTATGGGTCTCATGCCTGGCCTCTCTGTGAGAGACCCAACCAGTCCTCAGAGATGAGCCTCCAACCTCTCCTGGGCATTCGAGGCCTCTTTCAGGAGTATGACAACAAACTAGGAGAACAGTGGAGCAAAAAAAGACCCAGCCAGAAAAAGACCCAGCATTAGTAGTAAGGTTAACTAGCTGTGTCTGTGATGGTTCAGTTAAAAGCTCTTTCCTCTATCAGCCTCCAGTATGGCACATTCTTGACTTTTGCATTTATGCAGCTGTACTAACACAGACCTGTATTATATCAGCTCTGATCTCAGGGTGAAAACCAACCCACTCTGCTGGCTGGATCAGAGAAGGGGATGGTTGTGTTTCCAGTTCAAACCCTCATCATTTGTCTGCTCCCAGCCCTCCAAGCCATGTCTCTGCTCTTTCTCCTTGGTGCCCTGAATACTGCAGACAAGTCCCTCACGTGCTTTTCTGCATCTTCTGCGGTTTAGTGGCTACTTAAATATTTATTTATGTAGAACTTGCCTCTTGGGATTGTCTTATGAATGCAGAGGAGGGGTATTGTGAGAGAAGGAGGGAATGAGCAGTCCCCAGAGGGCTCAGTGTTGTCTATCGCCGCGAGGCAGAAACCGCACGAGCAGGCTTGTCCTGGAAAAAGATTAATGTGTGAAAGAAGAACATGCACACACGTGTGCACACAAGCACACACTTACACCTGTTTAAACACAAACAGAAAACTGGCAGCTGAACACAAAGAGAAGGAAAGCATTTGCATGAGTCAAGTGATTAGAGTCAGTGGCCATGTCATGGAATTTGCTCTCTTTTGACCCATAGGACACCAGTATTTTTACAGACCTGCCATCCAGAAAATGCTGCAGAAAGATATATAAGGCAGCAGGGATAGCCTGAGATGCTGCATTCAAGAACAGGCTACCATAAGTTGAAGGATAGGCTGTATATAATCGAAAATATGAGTTTCCTGAGGTTTGCAAATACACTTGAATTTGCCTATTGATTTAAGTGTTAACAATCTCTTTCTAAATAACATGTAGGAAAATCTGGAATCTTTTTTGCTGTTATGATTGATATTGCCTGAACTTTAATCATATGCAAGAGGCAGCTCAGCTTGTTGAATTCATTAATTGCTAAGGCGTAGCATATTCACTTAATTGGATTCTCTGCTAGATAGAGATGTATTTATATGTATTTGTATATGTGGTTAGTGTATATATTTAGCTCCACAAAAGATGATATTAATGGAACGTTCAGGTTGCCTGGTGAAATAATCAGCAGACTGGAAGGGATAAATGTTCAGTCATAAGCACGATCTTTTCTATTGCAAAAAAGGGTAAGGCCTGGCTTACTGGATATTCTTGGCACAGCAGTAAAGCAGCCAGGGCTATAAAGCTGGCACTGAGGAAAGCTTGCACTTGTGTGTTCCTTGGGCTGGCTGTGGGGCTCTGTCCCACAGCACTGCCTGTGTTGTCACCCAGGACTCCTGGTCAGTCTTTCTCCAAGACTATTTCTCCTGCCCTGGTCTCCATTTCCTTGTGGAAGACAGCACTCTGTTGGTGAGCCAACAGCTCTCAGCCACAGCTAGGGACCATTCTGAGTGGTGCAGGATAGGAGAAGCAATGCTGCCATCTGAGGAGGCTGCAGCCTCCTTCCCTCCCACCCACATCTCACCTCTTTGTGTGAGAACTACTGTGTGGGACCCTGGATGGCAAAGTGGCTACTTCAGAGCCATGAGGGAGAGCTGTGGCCAGGGGCCTCAGCTGATTGAGCTTTGTGCTGAGTGTGGGAGATGAGATGTGTCTGCTTCTGGAGGCTGGAAGGGGCAGGGCTGAGTGCCACTGCATCAGCCTGAACATTGCTGTGCTCACTTTTCCAGGAAAGGTATTTTCAGAGAGCGAGGGAAGAGAGCTGCCTGGTCACTTGTGTAGCTTCAGCTTCCAGAGCTGGTGGAGAAAACCCAAGAATGCTCTCTTGAGCTTTAGTTAATCTCCTGCACCAAAACTAGTCCTTAGCAAGTGCCATATAAAGCCCTGCTGTTCCATTTAAAGCCGCTGATCCACATGCCTGACTTGCGGTGCTGCTGCTCTGTCATCAATCAGCACGATTTCCACTGCTGACTGCCGTCACGCACGGCTGCTCTGCACTAACCACCACCCTTCTGCTGCAGAGGTCCTTCCTCTGATGTGGGGCGTGGAGGTGCAGCCCTGAGCTGCACGGTTCCTCTGGAGTGGATGAGCTGAGGCATCTCCTTGCTGTACTGCCCCCTTCATTGCTCCCGGCTGCCAGGTCTCTGTTCACGCCCCTTGCAACAGGGGACCCGTTATTCAGAGCCTTTAACAGAGGGAGAACTGAGCTTCGGGAAGCTTCGGTGCCTTGCTTAAGGTTACAGAGTAAGCACAGGACAAGATAACAGCCAGCACTTGGGTCCCTTCACTCCTGGGCATCTGAGGAGAAAGCATCTGCTCCCTGCACAGCTGCTGCACAGCTGCTGTGGGCAAGTTTGCCCTGTGAAGCACAGCAATGCGCTGCCTGTGCTGGCATATGCTTGCGATGGTAAATCCATGCGGTGCAGAGCAGTGCCACGGGGGTGCATCAGCACAGCGTGGTGCAAGGCAGCTGGGTGAGCCTGGCAAGCTGCCCTGGCTCTCACCTGGCCCTGCTAACACGGCTACACGGCACCGGGGCTGTAACTGTCCCCATCACACCCACCCCAGCACGGTGCTTCTGCTCGGAGGTTGCACAGACCAGAGCAGCTCGGCCCTGCCCTCACCTTCCTTGCAGCACAGCCCTCAGCCCTGTCTCTCTCAGTCTCTTACGAGAGTATTGCTGCAACACCAGAAACCTGTCTGCAGCGTGATCTGCTTGGTTAGTGCCTTCCTTTCGCCTCACCTTCTGGGCATCATGACAATGAGGGACCTGCCAGCTTCACCCTCTTCCACCTCTCTCCAATGCACCTTTTCCAATTTGGCTTCTGCTTTCTTTGCCTCATTCAACCCCTTGGCAAGGTCAGTGCTGCTTTTTTCATCATAAAACAGGATTGCGTAATCTCTACATTGGTTGATTTTCTTGCTGTCCATTGCTGTTTCTTTATTCCTCTCTCCTCTGCCAGTGCTTGGAGATTCGTGGATAGCTCTTTCTCCATCTTCACTGATACTTTCTTGGCCCATTTATTGGTTTTGTAATAGCTTGTGAACATTCAAGCTGTAGAAGCAATTACATACAGAAAATAAAAGAACTGTGATTCAATTTTTAACTTGTGAAGTCAAGCTAGAAAATGCCAGTCTTGTTTTCCAGGCTGCCTTAATTCTACTTCTTTGAGTTTCTTTGAAGTACAAAGGTTGAGGGAGGGACTCCATGGAGAGAGTTGCATGCACTCATTAATTAAAACTTGAATCGAAATGTCCACACACAAGTGGGATGGAAGAAAGGCTGAAAAGGAAACTGTAAACCTGCCATTTTATAATACTTCAGCCTAAATAAATTACCCTTAATCTAGTTTGTTTTGTGGTTTGGTGGTGGATTTTTATATGTGCTGTGTTTTAATTTGTTTCTTAAGAGGAAACCCCAAAATCTTTTCTGTAAAATAAATTATTCATTCTCATGCATGCTGAGCTTTCAGCACTGAGTCTGACTATTCAATCCAGGGATTAACCTGTACTTGTTTCACAGACATTCATGAAAGCTCAAAGTGGTTTGCCTTTCTTCTGCATCCTGACTAGTGGAGTGCAGGTGACCTTTTCACATTGAGGCACATTTAAACAGATAGAAGAGAACCTGGATGATTTGTCCACATTTTGTGTGTAGCCTGGTTGGACCTTTGCCTTTCTTTTGCTCTGCCAAAACTTAGGTGTTGTTCTTACCATGGTACTGGTGGGAAGTCCCCACTGATTTACTGAGGTGTTGAGTTTAGGTCTTAAAACATTTATGCTCAGATGTTCCTTGGACTGTCTGCCAGGATTTCTGCAAGAAAGTGACAGAGAAGAAATTGTGATTATTCAACAGTTTATAATGCAGCTAAGAGTGAATGAAATTTGATGGGGCAAAGTAAAAATCATGTCCTTAGCCTCAGGGTTTTTGCCCTGCTGACTTTCAAATGCCTGTTGCAAAACATGGAGATGTTGGTTTTTCTCAGGAACTGGCCTGAAGAGTCTTTTAATGGCAAATGTCAGAGAACTTAATTACAGGCTTACTGCCTATCCCCTTATAACAGAGGTAGCTATGCAGTACACATACATTTAAATACATAAAGTCATCCCCCTAGCTCTTGACTGACAGAAATCATTCCATGTGTGGACTCTACATGTCATCATAAAAGATATCCTGCAACCTGCTGAGAGCCTTAGCTTCATCTTATGTCTCCAAGACTGCCTCTGTCATGCCTCTTCTCCTACTTTCAGGCCACAGAAATGGCACAAGATCTGTTCTGGGCTGATGTGTTTATGCACAAAATGACACACACATCTTTGAAAAATAGGTGTGCCTGAGGCCCATCAGGTCTGAAAGAAGGGGAGGATTTTATTACTTTAAGGCCATGTTCCCAAGAAAACAGTTCTTGGCTTAACTCTTCTTTGCTAGCCGGGGTTGGCAAATACATAGCTCCCTCTCTCCTTTCCAAATCACTGGTTTCAAGGTTACTCTCACTCCCTCCACACTCATGTCTGATTGTGCTCCTTTTGCACAGAGATGCCTTGCAGCCCAGATGGCCTCAGCTGGGCCCTTGGCAATTCTGCTTGGACTCAGAGCTCAGATCAGCTTAAGATAACTGCTGTGAGGGGTGCCTCTGTGTGTGAGTACCTGTGGACAGCACGGGAAAGGAGAAAAGAATCTTCAGCAGCATCACTCCCTGATGCTTACAGGGCACTTGCTGGCTACACCCAGCGTGGCAGTGGTGCACATGTGTGCCATGAACCAGCTGTCCTGGTGGTGGGCTCCATCCTGGTTGGGTCTTCTCTGTAAGGTGTAGGTAGAGCTGGCAGGTCTTGTCTAATGCTCTACCCAAACTTGGCAGAATGCTGTGGTTTTCAAGCAAAGCTCAGCACTTGGCTGTAGCAGTGGGTCAGGTGGGGATCCTGAAACTCGTGGGTTCTCTTTCTGGAGTCCTCATCCATCAGAAAATCTGAAGCTTGAGCTTCTTAGGCAGGAGTCTCCAGCTGGGGAGTACAGCCCACACCAGCTCCTTGGAGGCTCCATCTGGCCTGGCAGTCTCTGCTGTCTGAGAGGCTGATCTGCAGCTGCACAGGCAGAAGTACCCTGGTAAGTCCCACTGCTGGTGGAGATGTGCACTGCTCACACTGCTGTGGCTTGGGCCAGCACTTTCAGGACAGAGGTGGATACTGTTGGGATGCAGACAAGCCAGTCCATATCTAAGTCAGTGGGAGCTGAGATAGGGGGAAATCACACTGCAAGTTACTCCCCCATCTCTTCAGGTTTCTCGACTGCTTGCACTGCTCTCACTCCTTTGACTGGTCCTGGCACAGGGGCAACAGACTAAAGACATGATGGAGGCAGTGTTTAGGACACAGGTCTGTGCAGTGAGGACTGTGTCCATGGTGCACAGCACTGACAGGAGGCAGGATTGTGGGTGGGTGG
>VZRX01010769.1:0-15072 GCA_013398075.1 Notiomystis cincta
AAAGGCTTAAGATTATGGCAGGCAAGCTACTATAACAACAGCTCACATTAAACATGCAATTGTGTTGATCAATATTCTGATTTTTAACAGGGTTCAATACTGCTTTTTCAAGAATCATGCATTACATTTTAATGAGAGAAGGTTACTAGTCAACAGGTTATTTTGATAAAAAGGGCATGGAACTATTGGAGCAAGTCCAGAGGGCCTAGAAGTCGATAAGGGAACTAAAGTATCTCTCTGTGAAGATGGGCTGAGAAAGTTGGGGCTGTTCAGCCTGGAGAAGGCTGTGTAGAGACCTCATAGCAGACTTCCAGTATCTGAAGGGGCCTACAGGAGAGGGACTCTCTCAGGAACTGTACTGATAGGATGAGGAGTAATGAATTCAAAATGAATGGGTTCAAACTGAAAAAAGGGAAAAATTAGGTTAGATATATAGATTGTGACTGAGTGTGGTGAGGTACTGGAACAGGTTGCTTAAAGCAGTTGTAGATGCCCCATCCTTGGCAATGTTAAAGGCCAAGTTGAATAGAGCACTGAGCAGACTGGTCTACTGGGAACTGTCCCTGCCCACGTCAGGGGTTTTGAACTAGATGATCTTTAAAGCTCCTTCCAACCTGAACCATTTTATGATTCTGATTCTAAAGTCGTGGTAGAAATTGTTATGAATTGATTTCCTTTCTCTTTCTTTCTATATAATTTGCATCTACACAGATACTGCTCTTAGAAACCACAGGAGTACCTGTGAGCAGTCACATAAGGTGGCTGGATCTACTGCCCAGCTGAAGTGCACCTACAGCGATGCATGCAGCATGAGCAGCAAAGAGCAGCTGGAAGCCCTTGCACAGCTGCAGAACTGATAGAGTTGCAATCATGGAAACATGCTGGGATGACTTGCACAACAGGAATGCTGCAGTGGATAGCTATGAACTCTGTAGTAGGGTTAGGCAAGGAAAGAGAGGCAGTGGGCTAGCCCTGTATGTTAGAGAGTGTTTTGACCATCTAGGGCTTGATGTTGGTGATGAAAGGGTCAAGCATTTATAGTAAGACTCAGGGGAAAGACCAACAAGCCAGCTGTCATGCTGGGAGTCTGATATAAACAACCCAAAAAGGATAAAGAGGCAGATGAAATGTTCTATAAACAGGTGGGAGAACTCTCACAAACCCCAGCCCCTCCTGGGATGTTCTTGTGTGAGACTTCATCTTACAAGACTGCTGCTGGAAATACAGTACAGTGGAGAGGAATCAGTCCAGGAGATTTCTGCAGAGTATGGAAATAACTTTCTGATACAGCTGGTGAGAAAGCCAACCAGGCAAGGTGTCCTGCTGGACTCGATGTTTGTGAGCACAGAAGGACCTGTGGGTGATGTGATGGAGAACTGTTACCTTGGACTTCCAAAGGGCAGACTTTGGCCTTTTAGGAACCTGGCTGACAAATCCCTTGGGAGGCAATCCTGAAGGGCAGAGGAGCCCAGGAAGGCTGGACACTCTTTAAGAAGGAAATCTTTGAAGTGCAGGCAGTCCTGATGTGCCAAGCAGGTGGGGAAGAAGACCATTCTGACTGAACAGAGTTTTGGCTGGACAGAACTCAGGGGGAAAAGGAGAGTTTGGACTGGGGTTGTATCCTCATTTGGAAAAAGGGGTGGGCAAGTCAGGAGGTTTACAAGGATGTCATGAGTTAATGCCTAGAGAAAATTACAAAGTCTACAGGCCAAACAGAAATTAACCTGGCTACAGCAGAAAAAAGAGAATAAATAGGGTTCCTATAAATGCATTAGCAACCAAAGAAGAGCTAAGGAGAATCTTTATCTCTTAGTTCAATTTTTGGGCCCCTCAGTACAAAAGAGACACTGAGGTTTCACCCCCCCATAGTCCACTGCCTCTGCACCAGACTCTGAGCATTTGACATTTTAAACCCCCTGGAGTCTATGACAAGAGCTTCCAGCAAGGCTGCAAACATCAAATGCTCTTATCAAGAAAGCCAAAAATGTGTACTTGCACTAGGGCAGTGGAATGAGTCAAAATAAAGTTTACAGACAAATATGAGCTAAAGCCTTCAACTTGTGCTATGCACTGTGGTATATTTTCAGTTATCTCAAAAGAATGCTATTGAGAGAGGAATGTTTCCCACCAGGCTGAACTGTCATCTGATCTTCAGAGCAGAGTCCAGGCAGAGACTGGGAAGCATAGAGCATTGAACACCAAACACTCACCATTTTCTGTTCCCATGGCTTTTAATTGTGTCAAAATGGAGGCAGTTTTCACAGAGCTGTTGAAAATCACCTGTAACTCTTGATAAGCATTTTGGGTTCACAAAATGCAGCACATACAGTAAGATTAGTTCTGCAATTTTCTTTCTGCTCTTTCCCCCATCTATCCTGTTAAATGCAGTTGCATGGGTTTGCTTCCAGTAATCTGATGTATAAAGCAACTGAATTGATATTGTGCATTAAATGTATTGTATGCCTTTTGTGTAGTATTCAGGTGTGAACTTGGTATAATTATGTGGCCCCAGACTTGGGGGTTAATTACCTAATTGCAAAGTAATGTGATTATGTGGTCTTACATTTAAGCAATTTCTCTACCAAATAAAACAATACTGTAAATTCATTTCCACTGTGTTATAACATAGTTCTGAAAATTCAACTCTAATGAGGAACTTCTCTGAGAACTAGCAGCTGAAGTGAAATCTCACCACAAAAGTTTATGTACTCTATTTCTGTATTCATCACTGAAAGCAGTACATGTGAAATTCTGTTTTACTTATTTTCATGTAGAAAAAAAGAAGCAATAGAAAATTACTGGGGAAAAAAAAAAAGACCAGATAGATTTTTTTCTCAGGGAAACCAAAAAATAGCCTTTCTGAAGAGTGTCTTAACTGGAATGAAAAAATAGGTCATTGTATTATTATAAATATACCTCTGAATAAGTAAGTTAGGATGAAATAAGGCTATTTTTTTATGCAGCACTATAGCAAGGAAATACCTCTCAAGTATGGCTATGCTTTTGTAGTTAAAAACTGCAATTACAGGTAAGAAACTTGAGTTTCTGTGGTCTGGGTGAAGGAATAGCATTTTAATACACATTACTCTTCTAACAGAAAGACTGGAAACAGTTCATTACAGGATTCACAGACCTAATTAAAAAATTACAATTGTGAGTTCCAACCCCCTCACCCCAATCCATTACTGACTGCATTACCCATACTTAACCATAAGCTTTCCTATCATATAACAGGAAAAATTGTTTTCATAATGATTTTAATTCTCTAAGATTGAAGCATTCAAGATTACTTACTGTACCCTAGTTCACTGGCTGCACAGTCATGTATTCTGGTATTTTGTAAAAGGAATTTGAAGAAGATCCATTGACTGTGCAGTTTGAATAAACCAGTATTTTCAGATACTTTTCAACCATGCTACAGACCAGTCCGTGTGTGTTTAAATTTTGTTTGGACTTGACACAATAAACTTCTACAATATTAACAGGAAAACTGTTATAAAATTATTCCTATTATCACAATCAGGGAATGTCAAAAACTAAAGAGAAAAAATTAATTTACAAACTGCTCGTGATTAAAGGTTGGTCATTATTTAGACAAGAGATATTAATAGTTCTGGCAATCCTGAAACGTCAATCTTACAACTGAAGATAGCAACTGTACAGAATAGAGGTTAAGCAAACAATTTAATATAATGAGAGCTTTACAAAAGAGAACAGCAGCCTCAAATACCTTGTGGGGAAAAAAACAAACATTAAGTGTTTCAAACAGGTAACACTATGTGTTTGTCAACAGTTCCTCAAAATTAACATGACCTTTACATATTGTTAGGGCTTACAAAAAAGTTCATGGTACTTAAACATAAAAAAACCCCAACCCACCCAGCTGTTTGCCCAACAGATTAATAGATACAAGAAACTCAAGTCTGTAGCATTTATCTTAACACAGAAAATGATCTTATATGTATACATGTTAAGGTCTGTGAACAGTTTGTAGTTCTGTACAGAACAAGGAATCTGACACAGCAATTCAGCAGAAGGTGGGAACAGGCACAGAGAAGAACTTACACAACACATAATACTTCCAGACTCTGGAGAGAATTCATAAGGTTTTTGCAAGATGGAGATTTATTGCCCATTTACAAAGAACAAATGGAAATTACAAGACAAAAATAATAATTAAACATACAAGCTCTCAAATTGTACAAAGATGCTAATTTCCCACAGTCAATGTGCATTGTTAAAAACAGTGCTAGCTTAAGAGACCTTTGAAAAGATGTCATCTTTGGATTTGTAACCCCCTGCAGTTACAAGGGGACGTGACTGAACAGGTAAGATACAGATTCACCGTTGTGTGTTCTTCGAATTGCCTCTGCCAGGATCATGGAAATGTCAATAAACTGAAAGAAAAATGGAGAAGAAAAATTTTATGGCATGCCAAGAGCAATAAACTATGCAGTTTATAAACATATAAACAAACATTCCATCTGCCTTTGTAGCTTTTATTTCTAGGGAGCAATATAACAGTAAAGCTTAGGCATTGAACATAGACATAAGAACTACAATAATACCAAGTAAGAACTCAAAAACTGTGTAAGAAGGCATTGATTAGGATCACTGAACAGTCATATTGGTGAGGACTTCTGACAAAGGGCATGTTGTCAAAAAGCCCCACTATTCTTGCCATCAGATGGCAGTGTCTCCTTGACATGAATACAGTTTAAAGGAAGTACACTTTTTAAAGTGCTTGCCTTGTTTCAATAAATACTAAATAAATGTTAAGCTTTTAAAAAAATCCAATAATGCATTTAAAACACTCAATCTTTTATGCTTTTCTCCATTCTGTACTAAGGAAAACCTCCAAATGGGACACATAACTTTCCAGAACAATTCCATTTGTGTTTTTCAAGAAAAAATAAACTCATCTATGATTTATGTGGCCTTCTCAACAGAATAACTTGTGTTCCTACATGCAAATATTGTATGATTAAAATCGATTAAAAAAAAAAAAGAACAAAACCCAGTCAATTTTACATTTGTCACTCTTTCACAATCAAGCATACTCAAGCTGTGACAAATACCAAATATTTTGAAGTGCTCTATTATATTGCCTGAATCCCCTTAAAACAGTTCTTTAGCACATTTTAGCAAAATGTTTTGCAAACAATATATTTAGGCATATTCATTTCCTCTCAAGGCACAAATTCTAGCATCAGTGAGCACTAAAGTACAAATCCTGAGTCTTAAGAATTGGCATAAAAACACCACTGTACCTGTATTTTTGGGCAATGTTTCATTTTCTCCTCTTGGGGGATTGTATTAGTTACCACGACAGCCTCAAACGATGCATTATTAATCCGAGAGAGGGCAGGACCAGAAAAGATGCCATGAGTTAGAATGGCATAAACTTTAGTAGCTCCAGCAGACATTAACCTGTAGAACACACAAAAATGTGTTCATGTGATGCATGTTTACATACTTGGCTATAGATGAAGCCAGATACAAATCTCTAAAATACAAAGTCCTGCATAAAAAGTATCTACAAAATAATTCAGATTTTTTGTATAAACTGAAAAAGTTTGAATTGTCTCAGAAAAATCCTCAACAAAAATTATACTTCAATTAAAAAGTTCTTATTTGTAGCAGTGATACGAATCTAAAATGTTGCACTTTTGACCATATTAACACAACATAAAAATCAACTCCAGTAAAAGGTTTCTATCTTAACCAGGCAAAAAATTAAGTGGGTTGGATGTCAGTATTCACAACTGTATTGTGCCTCCATTATTGTCCACCTTTATTTTCATTTGCAATTCAAACAGTTCTGCTTGGAAGGAGATTCTGAGGAAGAAGAAATGTTAATGATTAAAAGCCTAGCTTACTGCAAGGTTGTGGGAAGACATGCTGCTGATCCAAGCACACAGTGAAGTGATGCATGAGGAGGAAAAAAAGTATAAATCAAAGAAGTAGAACACCTTGTGAATGAGTCAAAATATCCAATTTAGTTTCTAACGGCCTCAATGCCACCAGATGCTCAGCTATGTCCTACCTGCTTCTCTAGCCTTAGAAACAGAGGCCCTGGTGAATAGAATTTTATCAAAGGCACAGGAGGAAGCGTAAGAGAGAGAGAAAAAAGACAAAACCACAGAAACATCATCTCATTTTGAATGACTTAACAGAATTGAAATTTTCTGGTCATTTTCAGCACTACATTTAGTAGCTGCAGCCTACAAGCTGCAGCATTACAACAGGCTGAGTGTGTACCAAGTGTGTGTGTACTTGAGTTTGTACTTAAGCAAGTTGATCTGTTGTATCTGAAAATATATTTCTTAGTTCATCTGCTTGATATGCATCTAGGTTGCTGAGATAAAAAGAGTTCTAGGGAGTATTTTGGTGAGCAAGTCTAATTATACACAAAGTACATCCCACCTGGATTTGACATTAATGAAAAGCACTTGCTCATGCCAAGAACATGATACAAGGCAGCATCACTCAAGCAAAAGCATTTTTCTTAGTGAACACTGCAGATGAATTGAAAGTGATTGACAGTTTTAGAATTTGGTCTCTAGAAATGTACTGTGGGTAAATAAAGAGTGCTTCTTTCAAAACAGGAAAGAAATAAAGGTTTTTGACAGGAATTAAGTTCCTCTGTGCACAAGAGTATAAAAAAATTTGTTGGCTAGGCAATTTGTGATTTTGATCTGCAAAGGGCACAGCCTAGAAGAATACCTTGAGGTGTGATATAGATTAGAATGCAGATAGCAAACAGCTACACAACATCTCTGCAAAATTTCATCAAATTTCCATGAAAATGAAAGAAACACAAGACTATATGAATCCTTCTTCTGTCAGTTTTTGACATTCTTTATATAGGTGCAAATATCAAGTCTGCAGGTAAAAACTGTAACTCATGGGATTATTTTTACTTCAAACCACCAAGAACAATGTCTAGCTCACTTGAACTTCACCATGTTGCTTTCATACCATTTCCCGTGGAAATTTGCATCTCATAGCTTGGACAGGTATACTTTTCACTGGGTAAAAAGCTGTTTGGATGGCTGGGCCCAGGAATTGGTAGTGAATATAACTGGAGTTATATCCAGTTGGCAGTCAGTCACTACTGGGGCTCCCCTTGGGCCAAACCCATTTGACATCTTTATCAGGGATCTGGACAAGCAGATTGAGACCACCCTCAGTTAAGCTTGCAGGTAACACCAGGTTGGGTGGCAGTGTTGATCTGCCTGAGGGCAGGAAGGCTCTGCAGAGGGATCTGGACAGGCTGGATCAGTGGGCTGAGGCCAACTGTATGAGGTTCAATAAGGCCCAGTGCTGGGTCCTGCACTTTGGTCATAATAAGCCCAGGAAGTGCTAAAAGCTCAGGGAAGAGAGGCTGAAAAGCTGCCAGGTGATAAAGGACCTGGGGGTGCTGGTTGAGAACCAGATGAACATGAGCCAGCCCTACCACTAACCTGAAATGAATCAGCATAAAGGCACCTGGAAAGCCATAAATAATCCTTTCTACTTAGCACTGCTAGAGCCTTAGTTAGGATAGTGGAGCTACATTCACAAGCTCCACTTCAAGAAGCAGAATAGCTGGAAGGAATCCAGAAAGCATCACAATTGAGCAGAAGTCTAGAAACCTTGTGGAAAGACTGAACAAACTCATGTTACTCAAGTCTAGAGGGAAATGAGACCTCTTCAACCAACTTTCAGACAGAAGACAGGAAAACTTATGCTCACCTCCCCAGATGAAAAGGACAAGTATTTTCATACTTAGGATGTACAGTGAAGATTAATATTACATTTGCACTGGACACTCTGGTGAAAATACTTTACAGTGTTAAATCCAGTAAAGCTTTGTGAAAGATTGCCTAAGGAGAGTGGAAAGGCTCAGTGATGAGGTTCAAGGAGGGAATGATTTTTAATCTGTTGTTTCTGCCTTGGTAAGGTGCACTAGATGGCCCAAGTCCTTTTCAAGTTATATGACATTTTATTTATTCTGTGCTCTTCCTAGGTAGAGATCATATATTTCTGTAAATATTTTCTCAATTTCATGTTCTAAAGAAGGACACAGCTGAATCACAGAGCTGTAACCTATTGACTCAAAGGTCAGAATGACTTCATATTACAGAGGTCAGGGGTTATAGGCTTTGAGTACAACTGTGTTCATCAGCTGTGCAGGAGTGAGAACACTGCAGTGAGACAGTGGGCTGGGTCACAATTATACTCACTTGTCTGCTGCATGACATATTGTGCCACATGTGTCAGCCATATCGTCAACAAGAATTGCAACTCTGTCTTTCACATCACCAACCAAGACCATTCTGTCCACTTCATTTGCCTTCTTTCTTTCCTTATGAATGAGAGCAAATTCCACATTCAGTCTGTCAGCAATTGAAGTAACCCTAAGTTGCAGGAAGAAATACAGCATGTTTAGAGAACTATTTAAAAAGAAAAAACAGTCCTACAGCTGTATTTGTCAGAAAACACAGTTTTTGTCCTCTGGTTTTCAAATTACCACAGCAAAAACTTTTGCAGGGAATGAAACAGGTAAAAACAATCTTAATTCACTGTAATAAATACAACTAGATTGTCTTAAGCTATATCCCAAAAATCGATTTTTTAATTGAGTTGACTTTGTTTTTCTGTCATTAACTGCCTGGGTTTGAAAACATTTCAGCTATTCACAGGCTTTTATTAAGCTGCTGCAATACTCGTCACACTAGGTAATTTATAGTAGGGGGAAGTCAATTCTAAGCCTACAGGAATGTGCACTTTAACATTCTAACTGAAAAATACCATTGCAGGGTGTGAAACCAAGCCAAAGGGAAAAACCAAACAAGTTAATAGTGATTAATAATTCTTTTCACAGTACTTGACTAGTAATCAGGTAGTTTACTTCATTAATAATTCCCTCAGCATACACCTTAGCATACATCTTTTAAAACTCTTCAGGGTGACCTCTGGTGGCCAAACAAACTTCCATTAATAAACTTCACTTGTTACAGGCTTCTGATTGCTTTTTTTCCAGTTTAAACTAATAGAGCTCTTTGGTATAAAGAGACAGGAATAAACAATTCCATGCTTTTTTCTAAATGCTGATGCAACCTTGTAGCCTTTCTTAAATTTTGTTTATAAGGTTATTAACTTGTGTGGTTAATAGAGAATACAGTTTTTTTTGTATCACTTAAATATGAAAGTTTTTAGTTACTGTATTTCAGCAAATGGACAATAAGCCAAAAATCCCCATATTTTGGATTTTTTTATGAATAGTGTAATTTCATAGCAAGTCTCAATACCTCAGAGGCATTAAGATATCAACAGAATTTCCATGCCTTATTTCAGTTGCAACATCTAATAAGCTGGGAACAGACCAAGCAAGTGGTAAGAAACAAAAGAAAATTCAAGTATTTTAAATGAGTGCAAAAAAATATATTTTTTTAAATTAATACTTACAGATTTAAATTTTAAGCTCATTCTTGTTCAATTTTCACATTCTATTAATTTTTTATTATGTTTTATTTTAAAGTTCTACATATTTTAAATAGCAAGGTCAAACAATTTTCTTTACATTTTATTACTGGAGGTGAAGGAGAAGCTATGAATTTATTGAAAGCAACATCTACCCCTACTTCACCAGAAACTGGTTGGTTGCATTACAACAGATAGATACTAAGATAGACTGTATTTATCTATATTAAATACAGTGAAAACGATCTTTGAAAAATAAACTCTTATTATTAACTTGATAATGCACAAATATTTGGTAGGGGGAAAAAATGCCCTCTTCTGACTTGAATTCTAAGCAAATATTGTGTTTTGTTTAGAAAACAAAACAAAACCAAAACCAACATAAAAAGCAAATGCAAAAATAACAATATCCTGACAGGAACAAACAAAGAAATATAACTGACTAAGTGATCTTTTAGGATGCTTTCTATGTTCTTCACATCCTCAACTTGATTAGTCTAAAAAGGAACAACTAGGAGTTCTACTTAGTCTTATTTCCCTAAAATCATTACAGCATGAACACTCACAACAGACTCAAGGACTTCAGTTAAAATCAAATTATGACATACTTTTCCCCATACTACATTTTAGACATTTAAATTGCTATGGGCTTACAGGAGTCTTACTTCATTTGTCTTTGTTCCCTCTGCAGCAGCAGCATGAGCAATAAAACCTAAGAATAAGCATTTTGCCTCAATGGCATGGTTTATGACCTCACCAGCCAGTCTGCTTCTGAGCTTTGGCATTGGTTTATGCTCAATCAATACCAAATAAAACAGTCTGCTAAATGAGTAACACATGCTGTGAATGAAGAAAGACTCCAGCGAACTAAGTTTTCTATTTTTACCCTTCACCACTCAAACTTTCATTCCCTGTTTCTAGTGTTTATAGTGCAAAACCTGGGGTCAAGCAGGTTTACATCTGGAATGCAGTAATGTAAAGAAAAAAGAACTATGAGTCAAGCAAGCTCTTACCTAAATGCCAGCAGGTACAGTGGGAATAGGCCAAATGCCTTGACAGAGAAGGGAAGCTTAGGCAATTCCAGAGCGAAGCAGGAAGAGGTGCAGCAACTCGACTAAAGAAGCAAGCAGCAGGAAAAATCTCTTCCCTCTGGTGGAGGGATTCAGCTAATGAGGCCATATCCAGGGAGAGAGAAAAATACCTTCTTTAGAGTATAGAAAGCTCCTGAATGTTTTCAAGCATGAACAGCATTGGAAGAGCTAGTTGTTCTGTTTTTACAATGCAGTTGGAATAATCAGTGATTTACGCTGTATCTTGCACAATTCATAAGGGAATACAGAAGACTAGGCAAACTAGATCATTAACCACTAACTGTATGTAAATCTAAGAGTTTTAGGCTTGTATAGTACCTTTTTGCACCACCTGCATCAGGTGATACTATGATACAGTTTCTCCACTCAGGAATGTTCTCTTTAATCCACTGCAGGACTGCAGGTTCTGCATACAGGTTATCTACTGGAATGTCAAAGAAACCCTAGTCCAAAAAGAGAAAGAGAGTTTCATGAATATGTGTTTGTATCTTACCTGGAACGAAGACAAAGGGAAAAAATCCAGCCTTTGCCTTTCATGAACTTCATTAGTATTTCACACTGGCCTAATTCTGCTTCTGATACTACTGTGAAATGCTGCTGAAGTCAAATAAATATTAAGAGCAGTGGAAAACAAAACAGATGTTCTCAATTGATACAAAAATCAGAAGAGATGATCACCTTCAGGCACTCAAGTAAATTCATGCTAGCGAAAAACTCTCAAAAAAACCCAGTGAATAGTACTCAACTTCCATAAATTTCAGCTGCTTGACATTAACAGCAGTATTTCAACATGGGGTGGACTCAAAATAAAATGGAATCTTTGTACAAGTTGTAAAACCAAGAAATCTGGTTTAGACCTTTTTATTTATGTGACAGCCATCTAGCATAATAAGAAATTCTGATTAAACGGAGTGCCAGAACTGGAAGATATGGTGTTTTCTATAAAAAATAAGTTCTCTTAAAACAAGGTACACATGAGAATGACAAATTATGTCTGCTCTGTGTCTGAGGCAAAGGTTTTGTGATTTGCTGGATTCAGCAGTAAGCCAGATAAGGGTTGCCAGGCTCCATCTCCACTTCTTTTACTATTACACTGTTACACTCTTGGCTATAACAACAAAACTCTACCTAGAGCAAGACTATAATCTTTGACAAGGCTAAGATTAAGAGAACTTGCCCCAAGATAGTATATTTTATGTTCTGGAAGCTCTTACATTAGACTTGGCAAATTCTACCAAAGATTGCAAGGCACAAATATTTGAAGTAACTGCAAAATCACCCCATAAAATCAAGACTGGTCTCTTTCTAAAAGGGAATTTCAATAGAAACATGTAGCAAGACTTCCTCTGAACCCTCATGGTATCCTTTCAAAATAATGACCAAAACCCCAGAGAATTATTATTAGCTTGTCACATTAATTCAGTAGAGCTTCTTCTGGGCACAACTAGTAAGAGCCAACATTTACCTGGATCTGAGAAGCATGCAAGTCCATGGTGATGATGTGGTCAGCCCCTGCAACTGACAGCATGTTGGCAACAAGTTTTGCAGAGATTGGTGCACGGCTCTGAGGAATAAAGCACAAACATTTACATGTTAAGAATATTCTGACTAGATCCAAGGAATCAGAAAATTAGTTTTTTTGGGTTTTTGTTTTCCCTTTACAATATTGGGAATCTAGGTATGAAAAGCTCCAGAACTTTAGCCACACTAGCCTGCCAATCTTGATACTAGGGTTTTGAAACTCAGTAAAGCATTTAGGAATACCTAAATCGATTTGCAGTCTGCTTAATAATTCTTTGTGTTAAAGAGATAAAATTTGGGATATCGTTTTCCAATTCTTCTAATTAAAGGTTTCAGCTAACTTTTTCATAGCAGAAAGACAATTTCTTTAAGTCTCTACTCTACATAAACACCCCATTCTATTTTGTTCTAAGAAACATTGCAAAACCCAAAGATCGAAGGCAAAATGAACCCAACTTTTGAGAACACTGCTTTAAAACAATGTTAGTATCAAGCATTTCTTCATGACACAGTAAAGCTTGTAGCAGATCCTTGCTGGCAGGGGTCTTTTACCCTGACTTTTTTTTGGTTGTTAATTTATATTTAATTCCTGGATGCAGTTAGGAGTCTAGAATTCCCAAAAGGGACAGGGGAGGATGAAGAAATCTTAAGCAGAAATAATGAAAGAAAAATAAAAATCTTATTAGCAGTGTTAATGCCAATGTCAAGAGGTTTGTAAAAGCATCAAGGATGCAGAACAAACAAACAAGCAAAGAAGGAAACTATGACTGGAGGATACCTCACTTTTTTTCCAGTTGTTCCCAAGATTTTTCATTTTTTTTAAGCTCTGTAAAAACCTGTTTTTCCCTAGACAGTTTTCTCTAACAGGAACACTAAACAAAACCTCCTGCTTTCCTTTGTGATCTTTAAATAAGGCTAATATCTGGCAATAACATTAGCATGAAGGCAGAACTGCAGGTCAGAGTTTCCACCTCAGTATCATACTGTTTTTAGCTGGCACAGTACTCTCTCCTGCTACATCTCTTTATCAGAAGCCTCATTTCACCTCCCAGGAACTTCCTCTCCTTCCACCCCACAGACACAATTTACAGAGTACCTCTGCTTTCCTTCCCTGATGCTCAAGAGCCTCAGTGACAATGAGCTGAATCACTGGCAATTTAGCCTGTATGCTTTTCCATCTGTGTCCTAGCAAGAAACCAATGTTTTCCTCAAAACTTTTTCTAGTTTAGGTGGCAACTTGGCATTTCTCTGTTTTAATCTGCACATTGACAACACACTTTCAGAATAGAAACTGAGATACTGCAGTCTTGTTTTATGGCTAGATCAAGTTTATCACCATCATTACTGAAATTCTTCATTTTGAAAACCATCCCTTTGGGGTCTTGTGTTTCACAGACCACCACCACCATTTTGGCTGTGTAAGATACACAGAAAGCAGATGCAACAGCCAGCACTTTCCTAGATCTCTGCAATTCAGATGCATATAGCTTCCAGAAGAGTTTATCATCATTAGTGGTTCAGCACAGTTGATTTTCCACTTACTGAGGACAACACTGCTCTTCATTTAAGTTCAGTTCTGTAAGTTCTCCAAAGTTTTCTGCATATTTCTATTATTAGTAGCAAATTTTTGTTCATGCCTTTTGAATTCCCTATCACTTCAGCTCATTTTAGCATCTGACATTTTTAAGCTGGACTTCAAAATACTCTCAAATCTCTGTCAACATCTAAGAAAAGAAATATTTGGTATCTGCTCTTTTCAATCTATTGCAGCATTCTCTTTGCAAAGACCGAGTTTAATGCTTCTACTAAGCTGGACTAACAGGTAAATCTGCAATGAGAGGTTTGCTCTCCTGCTTGTGCTACCCTGTCTTTCCAGCCAGACACTTCCCTTGTGCTGTACACTAGGACTTGTCTGAACCAACAGCCAGGTGAGTCAGCTCAACCAGAGAAAGGGAAAGAAAATGGCAAACCAGACCAGCCCCACTGGCAGAAACAAGAAACTAGTTCTGGCTAGCAGCTAAATTACATTCTTTTCAGACTGTGGTTTGCCATTTCCACTCCATCCAGCACGGTGAATTTTGTCTGATTTTTTCATTTCTGTTCAATGCGAATACCATTCAGTTTGTCTCATATATCAATTTCATGAGTATCACAAAAAAAAAACCCCAGATAAAATACTTTCCTGCATCACATACTAATGCATACATTACCAGTTGGTACTTCTTTCAGCTGCTGGCCTTGCAGGCTGCCTTCCCAGAAGGAAGAACTTGAAGTTTTACCACTAGGTAACTTGTTTTAGCAGATATGCACACATCACAGATTGCCTACATGGTGGTGGGCAGAGGGTCTTGCAAGGAAAGATAGCCAAACACCAGTACCTGTTTCTTAAGAATGGGCTAATAGGAGATTAGGACAAAAGAGGTTTGCAGCTGACAGTTTCCTTTACACAAAATTGTGCATTAAAAAAACCCATGTGACACATTTAAGATTTGCTTGCTTGCATAGAAAGTAATTTTTGTGCTACAATATGATGCAAATTGCAGATTATTTTAAACTCAAAGAAAGTATATTCATGGGAACCTCAGATAACCTAGACTAATTATTCAGAAACTTGGAGGATAAAGGTGGGTAAGAACTCATGATTTTCCTTCTAATGTAGCTTGTAAGGTTTGCTTCTGATGAGAGAGGTAAGAACACAAATTGGCAGTATTCATTGTTCAATTCTTTGATGTAATTTTAGATTATTGTCAGAATTATTAGTGTGAAATGCAGCATTAGATTATGTACAGAAACCAAATTGTAAAAAAATCACTTGAATTACCAGTGGCAGGGGAAATCCACAAAGCTAATATAAACAACCTCACAAGAGTAACTGCAAAGGACACATAGCTGAAAGTAAAAGTTGTCCATCAAGATCAAAGCTCTGTTGCCTTTAAGCATCTTAGTATATTGTCTTGCTCAATTTTCACCACATGCACACTGAACAGAAAAA
>VZRX01010769.1:15157-27593 GCA_013398075.1 Notiomystis cincta
CAAAAAAAAAACCCATCAGAAGATAGCAAAAGAGAAAGATGGAAATCTACGTGCAAAAGCTGTGCTTGGCACTTATCTTCAAGATGGGTGACACTTTGCCTGTTTTGTTTTTAAGAAGAATTTAATTTTTCTTTCTCTCAAAAAAACCCCCAAACAAACAAATATCATCTGCCCACCAAAAAAAAAAAAAAAAAAAAAAAAAAAGGGAAATCAAAGAAAGCCCAAAGATTTATAACTGGAACTTTCACTTCCAAGAAAGCCAGTTGTGATGTGTATGAAAACTGAATGTTCACTAATGCATTACACAAATTTTTAATTTCAAAAACGAGATATGCTTTGAAGCCTCAGAAATTGACAGCCATTATCTTGAATGTCCAAATGAATTTTTAACTAGAATCCAGGGGTTTTCTTATAGCAAGTTATTCCACAGGATTACTGTCATGGCCTAGGTGAAACACAACTGAACTCAAGAAGTGAAACTGATAATGTTCCTAGTTATACATAATGTAACCCAGTAAGTTTCACCCTTTAAGGCCATATTAGTGGAAATGCATAGTGTTAGATTAAAAAAAAAAAAAAAAAAAAGGATACCTACCCAACGCTCCACGGACCCCTTCTACAAATCAAAAAAACAAAGTTACATGAGCTGTAGAACACCAAACTCACCTGTCACTGTACTTCTAACTTATCTCAAAGGCATCTCTGCAGCATCCTACATAAATGTGTCCTGCCCACAGCTTGGAAGGTTGGCATAATTAAAGGATGCATAAGTGCAGTTATGGTCAAAGCACAGAAACATCTGAGCTGTTTTTAAATTTAGCTAGCTTGTGCATCAGAAATATTCTAGTTTAGGGCAGCACTTGACTAAAGCTAAATTAATGTACTGACTTTATCATTCTCAGTAAGCCATTTTTTTTTTCTATCTGTTTCTCATTTAAAGATAGTCCAGGTTTAGTGCCAAAATTTTCAGAGTAGATTAGATTGCTCAGACTAAGATTTTTACTGCAAGGCCTTTTGCTTATATAAATAAATGAAGAGCACTTTCCTTGTTCTCAGGAATCATAACTGCACCAGAGGTATGACAAATACATGGTTACTTTAAGCAGCAAGGACTCAGCCTATTTAGTTTGTAATGAATGAAAGTCAATAACTTAAACTCAAGCTAGAAAACAACCTCCATCTAGTGAGGATTACAGTGCTGCAGTTCAGAGTCAAGCACACTACAGCAACGTTTTCACCACAGAAGGAGATCTGTGTATGACCACAGGAAGAAAATGGCTGGCACTTTGCTGACACTTCAGGCAGCACACAAAGCTTGTGCACTCATTGTGGGTCAAAGACCAAGCAATCTGATGCAAGCAGGAGGAAAGATGTCCCTGTCAATAAGCTGCCCAATGCTGACACCTGTATTATAGCTTATTTTGCAACACGGAGGTCAACTACCAAGGTTAATTTCCAAAGATGGCAAACATTTTCTCAATTGCAAAACAGAGGGGGGAAAAAAACCCCCATGCACAACAAAAAAAAAAATATTTTGCCTACCATTGCAGAACTCAGTGACACACAGAGAAGAGTCTGGGAAAAAAACTCAATATCTCTACTTATCAAAATCACTTTCCTAGGCTATCCATCTTCAGATGGCATTTCTGAAATACAAAATGCTCCTGGATGGCATGCACTGTGCCACCACCCTGGGGGTTAAAATGGCTCTGGAAGTCTGCCACACGGAGTTTGAGTACCCTTGACAAGACAATTTAGATGCATGGAAATTTTGGAACATACTCATCCTTTTCCCATACCAAGAACTTAGAGGATGGTACAGCAGAACTTCCCAGTATGAAGTGGGAAATCAAAACATAGTGAGATGCTTTCCCTTCTTTTTAAAAAAAATGCTTCTTGGTACATTTTCAAGGTCTCTTGATATAAAGTATTTCACCCCTTCTGATCAAGGGAAAGCATCATGCACTACAAAACACAGCAAAAATGAAGTACCAAGAGATGTAGGCAAAGGCTCTTACTTTTTAATTCCTGAATTCCATTTTTAGAAGTATAACAAGTAGACCTTCATAGTAATAATATGGTATTACAGAGCCTGCACTTAAACTATTAATATACCAGAAAATAAGGGTTTTTAGTTTTGTTTTTAGATATCACAGGCTGACTGTTACATATTTTGTAATAACTGCTATTATTTTTATCTTCTCCATTACTTCATTCTTGTTATGGTTTTTATCTAAAAGAATATAAAGACCAACAGAAGGCTTGCAGAATGGTTTGCCTGATGCCCAAAGTGAAGGAGGGGGGCAGTCCATTTACAGGAAATAAAGGAGAGAGACAATTTACCAAAAATACAACCACTGCAATCCAATCTTTAAAGCCAAATTCACATTCATTATTACTTCTTTTCAAGTGAGCTTAGGTAAAAGTATTCATACAACCTATCAGAGGGGTTTCTTTGTATATATAGTAGAGATAGAAAGTCTAGTTCTATATTTTTTAAAATCAGTCTCACTTCCCACAGAGGGTTTGTTACCAAGTGCTACCAACTTGGCTGAATTGATATATTCATCAGTTAGGACAGATCAAATTCAAGAAAAGGGCAATAATATCAGTAGAGCATTTATGGGGCTTTCGTACAATTTCTTGTCTTCATAAATCAAAATAATTATTACAGATATAAAAACTTTTTTTTTTAATCTGTATGGCTGTATGGCAGTATAAAATAATTATTTTATTAATTTCTGTTATGTATTGTGGCTTTTATCAGTTCCTTCCATTTTGCTCTGTTTAACCACATATGATAAAACCTACCTACATAGTAGTTATAGCTTTTTGAATGTAGCATTTAATTTCATGCAATTAAAATACTGAAAAATGTGTACTCTCTGCATTAATAGGGATTAAAAAAACCCTAAAAAAACTTTGAAAAAGCAGAATAAACAATCTCATAAAATGAGGTTTTCTGGTAAAGTTCTCTGCAATAGACCACACACATAGAATATACCTACTTTTGTAGAATGAAGGCATGTCAATTATCAAAACACAAGCAAAAAAATGATTTATTGTCTCATTCATTCACTTGTGGATGAAATAATTGAACATTTTACCAAGAGATAAGGATGGGGGGGAAGAAATCAAGTCTTTTGAATCACTTAAATGTTTATGAAAGTTATTAATCTCCAAAAATTTCAAGTGAGCAAGCTGCACAGAAACCTTCCAAAATAACACAGTTCTTACCTACCTTGTCTTTCTTATCTTGCCTGGCATATGGAAAACATGGTATTACAGCAGTCACTCTGGAGGATGATGCAATCTTGCAAGCATTGATCATGATGAGTAGTTCCATTAAGTTGTCATTTATTTCTCCACAGCCACTCTGGATAATATACACATCTTCCCCTCTCACACTTTCACCAATCTCTACACTGAAAGAACAGGAGATGATCATTTTAACCCTTAAATTACTGGAAAAGCATTACTAAAAAATGAAAGAGAAAAAATCCAGTTGTGTTTTAACAAACTACCCTAGATTTGCTGTAAACTTCCCATTTGGAGCAGGATTATTTTTACAGTGAGTTTGGTAACAGCCTCCTTGACACAAAGTTTTTTTCTATATAAGCCAGTAGGGTCTTCATCAGCTCAGCACCAACCAACATGTAATAACAGCTATAAAATCTACACCATGATGTTCAAGTAAGGTGTTTTCAAAAGACAAAAATCTTATAGAGAAGCTAAGAAGGCTGCTAATCAATGCTTACCATGGCTCAACTCTCATGTTGTGTTAGTTGTTCTATTTGCTCTTAACTGTGCTTACATGCTTTGGTTCCTTATAAGAGCAACTAAGTTTTCTTGTTCTTCCACAAATTTCATTACAAATTCTGGGACCAATCACTGCTCACACTACTGAATTTAAAAATTAAATTGAGCTTAAAAACAACCAGGAAAAATAAAACAAAACTGTTGAATGTGTATTCTTTCTCAACTCTAGATCCAACCAAAAGACATCTACTGCTGAACCACACTAACTTTTCACACCTCTCACTCCAAAACTCATATATAAATATACAAGAATAATCTCTTTTTTTTCCCTAAATCCATGTACAATGTACATGAAACGTACAGGCTTCCAAACTAATTAAGTGATCAGACCTTGCAAACCCATGCTCTACTATGTTAGTCTCAGTTATTAAATGCTAGAATATATTGAAATCTTATTTAAAAAGTTGCATCTTTACCCAAGACACGAATAAGCAGAAGTTTCTGACTGGAAACCATCCAAAGGACCCAGATGTGGGTAGAATAATTTCTCTAATGGGTCCTTCAATGCTGAGGCTTGCTCTAGTCAAACACAGTCCTCGTAAGTTGTGTTTGTCAGCTCTCAGGGCGCTGTGTAAGACTCAAGAGCTTTCCACAGAAAGGAATTTACTGCTTTTAAGCATCTTAATGATAAGCACACATTTGATTTATCACCATCAAGATAGTTGAGTACATGCTCCCCTATTTGAGTTCTCCACAGTCCCAAACAAGCTGTATAAAGATCCCATCTTAATTTTTCTCCTTAACTGAATACATTTTTTGCCTAAGAATGCTATTAGCAGGATTTCTTAAGGTCAAAAGAAAGCAAACCACCAAACAAACACCAGGTCTCTGGAAGGACAGAGGTGGTCAGGGACAGTGTCATCTGCAGATATGTCAGGAAACCTTTTGGAGGCTTTCATCATTCCACAAAGACACAATTTTTTAGTCACAAAACTGTTAATTCCCTCTCTAAGTTTTTGATCAATGGAATGAGGCCATTCAGAGAAAACTGTTTTGACCAAAATATTTTCTTAGTTTGTTTCCCTGTTTGGAACTGAAAAAGTTTTGGTCAACATAACATTTTTTCAGCAAGATACTAAGTGTGATACATGATTGGAAAGCCCCCCTGAACACAAATCCAGCCCTCTGTGAAGAATCTGCTCACTAACTTACAGATGTGGACTCAACCATAGCTTTGTGGTTATCATGAGGGCTTTAAAATATTCCAGTTGCACTCTGACTCAGCAGTTACACAGACCTGCTTTATAATGAGTGTTATCTCACACCACACCTTTGGAATATGCCCAAAGAAAGATCATTTTATTACTTAGGGAAAAAAAAGGAACAGCTAATTTAACAGTGTAACATTATATACTAGGAAAAAAAAATTGGCTAAGTGACAAAAGTACATGATCTTAGGGTTCACTGAAAGAACACTGAATTGTAACACTTCCAGTTGTTTTATGCTTTTTAAAAACTGTCACTTCTATGCACATCACTGAAAAATAAGTTTTCAGAAGGTCAAGGAATTTACTTTCAGATAAATATAGGTCTGGTTAATACCGTGGACCTGAAGTGATGATTTTTCCATTATCATTAATTGCATTTTTTGCTTATGATCTTGGGCTACCAATAAACATCATTTTGTAAACAACTTAGAAAACAAACAGTCTACTTCTTTCTATCTTAGTGCATTTGAAAAAAAATGTAGCTATGTTTTTTAAGGCTAAAATTACCTACTTACACAGAAATGTATGAAGTCACATTTCCCAGTCAATGAGGGAGCTGTGCAGCAGATCAGTACCTCTTATTATCTACCTTCTCAAAAACTGGTATTGAGAGGTATTGTGTAGACTCAACCAACAGATACACACAGAGCTGCCTATTTCACCTTCCCCAAGCCAGAGAGTAGAAGATAACCACCCATTGTGTTGCAAGTATTCCATCAGATACAGCCTGTACTAACCACACTGGTGGGGTTTGGGTGGTGGTTTTTTTTTAACTGGAGAGAGGGCAGGGAATTGGCAGTTTGGGTTTGTTTTGGTTTAGGTTTTTTCGCCCCTGTCCTTTTTTTTTTTTTTTTTAAATATATTCAGGCAACCAGTAAGAGACAATAAATTATAGAATCAGGTATTTGAATGTCTAAAATATCTATTAGACAACACTAAGCTAACAGCAGTCAAACTCTGTGGCAGATATCTTATTAACAATACCACTAAATTCTCCCATCTATATCATGACCTTATTAACTGTTTGTGAGGTTATTTAAACAGTTTCACATAGGACAGAGAAAGGACACAAGAACAAGCTCTTGCCTCAAGATTACAAGCTCTGTTTGTGTTATGCAATTTAATCAAATTCAGCTATTTGGTAACAGTTTAAATAAATTTCTGTTCAAGAAGAGTCAACAGAACCTGTACATTAAAAGCCCTGACACCACACAATTGTGTTTAAAAGGGAAATTTACAAAAATCAATAGCCCACAAAAGTAATTAACTCTGAGCCAGCTGCTTGGCATCCAGAAGCACAGGGCTCGAGTTGGGGAAGACACACATAAGACAGGACATGATGAATACCAAGTTTAAGTGTTGGTATCTGCCTTCAGCTTGCAAAGGCTGATTTGAAAGTTCAATTTAATAAGTAGAAACTTGGACAGACTAATAACCATAAATTAAGGATAGAGCATAAAACCCATTTAGGTTACAAACATATTTCAATGGCTGAAGCATTCATTAAGCAAAAATCAAAATCAGGAATAATAGCAGATTTAGATCCTTTTCAGCTAGATTTATAGTGCAGTCTCAACTGAACTCAGTGATGGAAATCATAAATTTGTACATCCTAACTAAAAAATAAACAGCTGTGGGGAAACAAGGGAATAAGTATGTAGAGCTAGACTACGATGGTAAATAATGTAAATATGTAATTAGGATGTTCAAATCATATACTTACAAGGGTTTTATGTATTTTTCAAAAAAATTATAGCAGACTAAGTTTCTATCCAAAAAGCTTACAAAAAGTAAGATTTCTCAAGCAAATTAGATGCTAACAAAGTAGATGCATACTTCTGGCCCTTTCAATGCCCAGAGAAGAGGCCAAAAATGAAGGTCTGGAGTCCTCATACGGTGTGCAAATGAATCAATATCTCAAAAGTGATCAAACAAATCCACATGCTGAGTTTGCAATTCATTGAAACCAGGCCAATGGCAAGCACTAAGCAGCAGGCTGTGTTTGACCTCTTGCCTTCGGGAACACATTTCGCAGAGTAAAGTCTTTCAACGCAAGAGTTTCAACTTACTGGGCAAATATTTCAACTGACCCAATGTTAAATAACACAGTGGGTACCAGCAAAGCCCAAAACAACAAAGAAACAATAAAAATGCCAGAGATGGTTTTAAGTCTATAGGGATCCTCTACAGACCCCCGCTATCTCCTGGCACCCATGGTGTCCCCTCAACCCAAGGCTCTTCCACTTCAATTAACAGCTCCAAGACAATCCCCCTGCTGTATCTCCATTAACAACTGCCCCATTCTAACACAGAGCACTGGTATGGTAAACACCAGATGATAGAAAATACCTTGTTACCCTCCACTCTGGCATTCAGCCTGCCACTGCAAGAGGAAACCACCTTTTCTCAAGCCAGTTCTGGGTTTAGCCACATGCAGTCGAAAAACTACCCTCAAAAATTTGGAAACAAATGTCTAACAAGCTTGAACATGTGCAAAAACTCTCCAAACACTGAGTAAACTCTGNTTATCATCTACACAAAGATAAAAGTACACAGTATATGTCAAGGTCAAAAAAGTGGAAGTCTCAAACCAAAAGCTTTAAAGGATTCAGAGAAATGAACAATGCAATGAATGGCCATATTTTCTGCATCTTCAATTCCCTACACAAACAAAACACTGTGCTGCTGTGGCTTTAACAAATACAGTGTGTAGTCTAGAAACTATTTTTACCTTATTCAACCAAGCTGGTAAAATCTGTTTCTCCAGCCTGCCCTTGCTCATGACAGTGCAAGTGAGCTGGGAGAGAGGGAAACACCCATCCCCACTGACAGAGGCAGACCTCAACCAGCCCAGCTGGGAATCATTTGCTCAAAAGCTGGGCTGCATGAAGAAACACTTCACATCCCAATGTTCCCTAATCCTTACTGTCTTCAGCTGTTCTAACAGTTTATGACCTGAGCTTGCTCATTCCAGGATTAGGGATCTGCAAACACCACAACCACCTACTCAGTGAGGGTGATACAGCTCACAGCTCTGCATCAGCCAAACCCAAAGGAACCAGGTTTCACGAGAGGCAGTGAGCTCACGTCTCATCTGAGACAACTGCAGTGCAAGGATGCTGATGGGGAGATAAGAGGGAAATCTTAAAGCCAGGTGACAAATTGTAAATCCCTAAGATACAAGTTTGCACGTTTGCTCTTGATTTTTTTTCAGTTATTTACTTCATGGAACAAACTGGTTTCATTTCCCCACTTTGTGTGAAATAGAGACTCAAACACATCCTGGAATAAATTCTCCAGGGAAACATCAGCTACTCTTTCCCAACTTCCAAGATCAAATATTAGCCCACAACATCCAGTTTAATTTACTCACAAGAAAATGGCCCTCATATCAACAGTACAGCTTTTCCCATACAGCAGACCATGTCCCTTTGTAGTCATTCCATATTTCCTTCTGTAAAAGCTACATGACATACACTTGGATGTTTCTGAAACAGTCCAACCTCAGCAGCTGAAGAAGGCTGTGGGTAAGAAGCCTTCAAATTGACGTGTGCCAGGTAGGACTTCACTTCCTTTCCTCTTGAAACAACAAAATCTACAAGACTCACTTCAGCCAGTGAATCTGACAGCAAGAAGCCAGGAACCTCACAGGAATGAGTGGCAGCACTAACTTCTTTCACCAGGAAAGATGTGTGCAAAAGAATGCCATCTATGACTAGTTTCTCCATTTTGAAAATAACAAGTATTTCAAGATCAGAGTTGAAATAAATAATCTTTAGAGAAGGAAGAATACCATATCTTGTAAGAAACTAAATTTATTTACAAAGTGATAAATTTAATCATATTTTTTCAATTGACTCATCAACAATATCTGCACCAGGGTTTAATTGTATAGCAACTCTAATTAAAAGCCACCTCAGTGTATTTGAAGACAATTTTGCAGAAAGCTTCAGAGTGTTTAATATCTGTATGCATCTGTTACGTGTCAAACAAACAGTTTCATGATGCTGAGGCTACAACAGCCATCCCTGCTTAAGGACTTCCATTCCTTCCTTCTTTCCTCCAGCCTCAAAACTGCTGATGACAGTTGGCTTGTGGGTTTTGAAGAAGATAAACTGACTAAGCCCCACTGCAGCCCTTATCATTTTGCCAGATAAATAAGGTGGTGGTGCCACCCAAGCTCCTACTATGACACTGTGGCAGGCACTTAACTGACACACGAGCTATGGATAATAACAAAGTTATCACCCACAACCAGAGCCTATTGTGGAGCTCTGGTGCTGCATTTGGTAGTCTTGCTTGACTTTAGTAGCCAGCTGAAGAAAAGCATTTCCATACAATTTAAAGGGAAGGAGGAAAAAAAATGAGGCAGTGATTGAGTCTGCCAGCAATTTCCCCCACTCTCCCAGCACAGACATTACATTTACCAGCTACAGAACCCAAAAGCATATTGATTGCCTAAATCAGAAGAGGGCTGTGATATTATTGCTAGATACACCAGCCTCAGTACAGGTAAAAATGAGAAGCCTTTCCCATTTTAAATGCTCTGGAGCTGTGAACATACTGGCACTGGCTATTTAGCCACAATGCTTGTCAGGGGTGGTCCTATCCCAGACTAACCTCAGCATCAGCTTCTCAAACCCACTTACAGCTGCTGAGAACTGGGACTAAAACCTAAAGCCTGTTTGACTTGAAATAAAATGCAAAATATTTAATAACTCTTCCCTCTACTCTGCAAGCCACAATAATTACAACTCTCAAGTAAAAGACTTCCAGCTAGGACCTTTTACAAGGTTTTAAGCCTGGGGCTGCACAGAGTTGTCAATTTACGCAACATTTATGTTTAAGGGAATGAAGCAAACAGCAAAACAGAGTTTTGAACAAAAGGTAAATCTTCTTTGCAACTTGGTAGCTTAACAGATCTGACACAGCAAGAGTTTGACCCTCAGGCCCAAGCTTATCTGTTTGCATGGGGGATTGCTGGAGTGCCAGTGGAAGGTTTAAGGTTCTTCAAGCTTAACTATCAGGTTTTAGTATTCTGCAACACTGCAAGTGTATTTCATAATGCCACTACATTTGTTTATAAATTTAAAAATGCAACAAAAAGAAAGAAAAAGAAAGGACTGTACTGGAGTCATCGTTTATAGGAAGAAGTCATTTTTTGCTTATATATACACAAAATTTAACAGTATAGACAGACTGAAAATCCAGATGCCTCAGAAAAGAACTCTTCTGCATAAGTATCAACTTTACCTGTAGTTTAATTTCAAATACATTGTTGAGGAATTCTCTTACTACTATTGCTGTTTTGGTTTTTTTCCCCTTAAGAACATTAGTCTAGAAAACTGGAAAGTCAACATCCTGAAGTAAGTTGCTAAGAATACTGAAAAAATTGCCCACTTGAAATATTATATACTGGATACAACTTTACTCACAGAAGGGGAAACAGGAAATTCAGATTAGACTCTCAAAAGAAGGAAGTTGTAAAACAAAACAAAAAATCAAAAAAATACCCAAACACTTTCAGGTTTAAAATACTAAGGCATTTTAGTTCAGGGAATAAAATAAAGAAAGATAATGTCAGCCTTGTAGTGTTGCAACAGAAGAAACCAGAATGTTTCTAGTAAATGTATTCCTCGTATCTGTACCACACTACATAGCTACTAGCCTAAAAAAATACACTGGCACTACTAGATTAGCCAAACCACTGACATACTGCAGTCACCACTATCTTCCTTTTTAATGGCAGGGAGACTATTTCATACCTGGAAAAATGGGTGGGATGACAATCTTGAGATTACTGTATCCCGAAGCCCAGAATTTAATTAACTTATCTTATAAAATAAATATGCAAATTGTGGAGATAACTTTCTACCTCAGATGAAATCTAAATTAATTTAGTTCTGCTGTTTGCTATGTTTCAAGCACAGATTAAGATAAGTGTCTCTGGAGAATAAACATTAAAAAAAATTAGACAAGTTAGCAAGAAAGTCATGCAACCAAAAACACAAGTTAAGTTTTATCATGCAGAAAAGAGATCAAAGAGCAATAAAGTGAGTATGGGGCTGGAAAGAATTGAGAGAAGATTTAAGCTTTCATTTAATCAGAATGAATAGAAGAGTTAGAGTGTGCAAACATTAGATTGCATAAACACCAATGGAAGAGGGTTTATAGTAATGCCAGTGAGCATAACCAGAACAAGAGCGACTGCACTGAGAACGCAAAAATGTAGACAGAAAAGAAGGACAAGCTTTGTGAGAGCAATTTTAGAATACATCATGTTAATCTTTCAAAGGAAGCAATGAAAACACGCTTTTTCAGGAGATTCAGAACAAGAACAGATAAAAGTAAACATACAGGAACCTCAGAGACTGGCCAGCTACTTACAGCAGGAACTTGTGTTTCAGAATCAGCTGGCAGCCTAGACTCACATACCTATACAGAGGAGCAGTGGCAGTCTCACCAGCCCATGGGGTGAACACACCACTGTCACCTCAATCAAATTCTTCATTTAAACTGAGCAAATTAAATAGGTGGGTCAGAAAGCTAAGATGACAGACAAGTAAAGAGAGGCAATATTGATAGAAAAAACATTGGCAAGCACTTTCTCAGCCTCCAGGTGAGCAAGCTGCCCTCTTGGTTTCACACAGGTTTTTTTTCACTGTTACCAAAGGCACTTTTTTGTGTTTGGCTGGCCAGGAACCTGGTATAACTACACTTTCAGGAATGAGCCAAGGCCATCACAACAACTTGTATCACTCTCATGCACCACCACCAGTCCTGGACTACGGAGTGCAGCCCCACAGGAGCTGTAACGAGTCCAGCACATACACACACCTGGCTGCCAATGCAAAATAAAGACCAGTTGCAACAAATTCTGCAAGTGTCACTTGACCGAGACCCTTTTTAAAATGTCTAATCCAGCATCACCATCCTGTTCTTGTATCTGCTTGTATGCAGACCTACTTACAAAACTCCAAGGCATACTGTAGTTTATAAAACCAAGATTAGATTTTTTTTATCTTTAGGTAGAAAAAGTTGGTCAACTGCACAGTTAATTATCTGCGAGCGGTGGGATGCACCTGACGTCTCAGACGGGCTGCCTGTGCAAACACCATCCCACCCCAAAGGAAGGAGGACGCTCTTCAGCCCTCCGCTGGCCAAGGAGCTCCCGCCGGGAGCGCTCCCGAGCCGGACGGCACAAGCCAGCCGGGGCACCTCCGGTGCGGTGCCCGTGCGGAAGGAAGGGAGGGGGGACAGCCAGGAAGGAGCGCCGGGCAGGACACACCGGACCACGCCGGGCTCCCGCGGCTGCACCTGCACCGAGCCATCCGTGCACGGGTCCCGCACCGGCTCAGCCGCCCTGGCAGGGACCCGCCGCCAGCCCCGGTGACAGCGGTGACACCGAG
>VZRX01010769.1:27899-41387 GCA_013398075.1 Notiomystis cincta
GGGTGGCCGCCGCCACCTCCGGCCCGTCCCGTCCCGAGCCCGGTGCGGCCCGTGCCCCCCGTCCGCCGTCCCGCCCCTGGAGCGGCGCTGGGCAGGGCCGTCCCTCAGGAGGCGCCGAGCCCCCGCACTTGGAGAGAGGCACGGACGGAAGATCCGCACAGGGGCTCGGCCGCCTCTGGGTCTTCTGGTTCAGGTGACACCTAAAAGAGCAATTTCCGCATACAGCTGTAGATAGGTATATGTGGAGTTAGATAGGTGTCTAACTAGTTTTACTTACCAGAGCTGTCCTTAAACAACCCGCGACCGATCCTATATAAAAGCTACGTATTTTCCATTAGCATGGTTTTGTCGATTGTTGTTTAGAAATAGGCTCGTGAGCAAAGTGCTGTCTGAAAACTGACAAAGACAAAAAGGTCTTTGCTTTCAGGTAATGCTGTTTTAATTTGTATGTATACAAATAAATAGATTGCACTGGATAAGTGACTTCAGAACCACCTTAGTTTTCCTGCCTTAAGCAAGCATTTTCTTCAAAGAGCAACATCTTGAACACATGGTTATTAATGTTCTGTCCATAGGATAATTCGTGACTAAATAAACCCCGTTGTTGCATAATAGATTTTTCAACTGAACTTGAATTCCAGTGAGGGACTTCCTCAAAAAAAGAAAAAACAAACCAAAAAAACCAAATGCCCCAAAAACACCCAAACCAAAACCAAAACAAAAACAAACCACCAAAACAAAAAACCAATTCTAAACCAAACTGAATGTTTTAGTCAACACCTGGGTAATAAATGTTTTGGTCTGGGGAGCTGGGGGTTAATAGGTTGGGTCGCTATCATTCCCGTTCTTCAGGTGCTTGCAGAAATTATAGACACCTCTTGCTAAGAATCTCATCACTGCGGACAGAATTTAAATAGGGGGTGCAGCTTATGGACAAGAATGGGAAAAATAAGTTTTGTGACTTACCACAGCATAATTCTAGAATCTATTCCAGTGTCTGATACATTGCCAATACCTCAGCATACAAAGACTGGGCTTTGGCCCACTCACCCACTTGCCCTCTTTGTATTTACTTTTTACACAACAAAAAAGAAATGTGTTTAACTGTCAGCACCATGGGCTCATAAAGCATCTCAACTTGTGATTCTTCCAATTCATATAACTTCCTGAAAGACTAATTTTGTAGGATACATTTTATTCTGAGTTACTTGCAATTCCAAATTTTGCCCACTGTCCTGATTTTCTTGTCATTTTTAGTATTGATTAGTCTAAAATCTTTAGACTCTGTGAGAGGACATCACAGCTACCATTAAGAATGCAGGTTCCAAATCTGTGAAAAGGAAAATTTGCCGATACGATCTCAGGTTTATCAGAAGTAAAAGCATTCCTAGACACAAAAGGGCAATTTAACTTCAAAATAACATAATAAAGGAAACCCATACTTCACTGTCCACTCAGTAACACCAGAACTTCTGAAATGGTCTGCAGGACCAGAAGAAGACATGAAAACAGCTTGGACTGCCAATAGTTTTTATAATATTTGTTTGGCAGTACTGAAACTTACAATGAAACTGGTGATTGTTTTGACCCCCTCTTTTTTCCCTAATGCATCCAGTTAAAACTCTTGTCCTCATAATTATTATATATTCTTTTATTTGCTGGCTTAGCAGGATATCCAGACACTTCTTTTTGGCCCATTAAGACTTTTGTGCCCAACAGCTAATTAGGGTTTATCCAGCAGCTACAATATAGAAACTGCAGTCATTAAAACTACTCATGGAGGCTGTCATGCAAAAGAAATAATGGTGATTGGCATGCTAAGTGTGATTGTCTTTCCTTTGATTGTCATAGACTGAAATAGCAGACCAGAATTCAAAAGTTAGTGCTATCCTCACTTGAGGCTTTGTACTTTTCTAAGGAAAATAAAAAACCCTCACTCTTTCTCTTTTGATAAATGAGACCAATAAGGGAAGTACCTGCCTAACAAGAGAAAATAAAATTCTCAGCCAGAAATTGCTGTCTTCCTTTTATCATCTCATTGTGGTCAGAAACAGTCTTGCCTGATGAAGCCTGAAATAACAGAGAACAAGAAAATGCTGTTTTCTGGTAACCAGCTGTCATTAAGTATTGGTCAGTTTAGCCAGGACAAGGATTGAAACAAGTACGAGTCAGCTGGACCTCAGAAAGCTTCTGTCAATCAGCTCCTGCAACAGGAAGCACTTCCAGCAAAGGTATGAGAGACAGGGAAAAATAAACGACTTCAAAACATAAGAAGCAGAAATCAGAGAGGCTTTTACACAAGGATTTACATAAAACTGAAAAATTTTTGCCCATCTTGATTTCTTTGCACTGCAGTTTTGTAAATCTTAGCATACAGCTCGCTTTATGATTCTCCTTACAGTTCTCATACTAAAAACTGTTACAACCTGAAAAAAATCAAAGTAACTCAGTAACTTTAGTAGCTTTTGTATCACAGTGCTTTCTGACTGTTTGGTGAGGGGTTTTGTTTGTTTCTATTTTTCCTTTCCAAGTACAAAATATCTTTATGGGAGAATATCTGTTGGGGAAAAAAACCCAGACTTTTAAAAAAACTGACAAAATCCCTGTTGGATCTCTGGAAATACAATCTCAATATCAAGCTATTTCATCCCTTCCTTTTACTATCATAATTCAGAAGAGTGCATTGACCAATTTTTGCCCTCAGTTACATCATGCAGTTATCAAATGTTAGCAAATCATGGCTCTGGTCTTGAAAGAGTTGATCGCAAAAAATCTGAGATTTAAAATAAACAGTTGCAGGCTATTTTTGTTGTGTGTATTTTTAAATGTTAGTGTACTTTTTTTTCATGATTTCAAGATTTTCTCAGAATCTCCCTTAAAAACCAAAAAAGTAGCTAATTTTTGCTACTAATCACTTGTCTCCACAGGCTTTGACTTGAAGAATAAACAGCAAATATTAGAGACCTCGATATGGAATAGCAGCAGCTGACAACATTACAGTCACATCTGTCCAAACCTATTATCTCTGCATTTTGAGACTTGTGATTCTATTGTTTTCAAGTGCTGATCTGGTTCTTCCAAAGCTTGTTCTATCCTGCAAGTATAAAAACATAAAAAGTTGTTAAATGAATAATCCTACTGAGAAAGCATAAAGTTTTGTCATAAAACCCCTAGAATTGTGCCTACCACCCAATAACTTAACATTTTTTTCATGATCTTGGCCACCCACAGCTTCCAAATTCCCCTCAGTGTTCCCAACTTCCACATAGCTCCAGTAATCTCCCTCCCAGCTTCCAAATCCCCAGTGCTTCCTGGCTGTGCTCTATGGCTTCCCATGATCATTTCTAATGTTACCTCTGGATATTTTCTGAATACTGAATATTTCAGTTGCTGCTGCTATTTCAGATCCACAGCTCTGTGATGTCCTATTCAGCTGCTGTTGAAATCTCTTTGATCACTTAGCTCCACTTCTCTTTGTCAGCAGAACGACGACTCCTGTCTCACAGCCTTTATTCTGTAAAATAGTTCATTGCCCTTCTTACATTTATTCTGAAGGAAGATGCTGAGCCAAACTCATTTCATAAATTTCTCCTAATGTGCATCATAACACACATTTCTTGATTCCAATCATCATCTAACAAGTGCATCTTGTACAGTGGAGTACATCATGATCAATGGAGAGAGGAAAAAAAAGAATTTTCAAACTGCAGGTTACGTAAATTTAATTTTTCACTGCATGCTTTTTTATCTGGACATTTTCACATCAATGGTCTAGACTGTTCTTAGCCCCTTCCCTATCTACACAGTGATGTTTTCTGCTTCTCTAACAGATTTTCTCTTAAACTCCTTTTAATTGAGCAACAGATAATTGTCTTTTGGTGCTGAGAAACCCAGAAAACTCATTATTATTTTTCTGGTCTAATCTTTGGTGGATGTGTTTCAACTGCAGTAAGCAATCATTCATTATTCTTGTAGGTAGGACAAGTTACAAAATTCATGTGTGTATGTCATCTCATAATGCTGCAGTTCTCCCAGACAGTTTCCAAAGTACCTTTCAGGATTCTTATATCTAAAGAGATACTATCTGGAATCTGTAGTTTGTCCTGAGCATAATTTCTTTGCCACATAACTGTAACTAAAATGGGCAGCTGAAAATGTTTTTGTAGGTAGTGTAGGTATTGTTATGGTTTTGTCCTAGCAGTTTAGACCAGGATCCTTCCATTAGGGTTTCCTGATGAATCATGAAACTTTTTCATTTTTGCAGAGATTTAGTTCCTACTACTAGATAATTTCTCAACTGTTTCTATGGGTTTTTTCAAGTGTTTACTTCAGTTTCTGTAATACCTCTTTCTTAGATTCCTTTTCACTGTTTTTTCCCCTTTCTTCCATGATTTTGCCTGCATGAACTACAAAGTAGCTCATAATCTTCATTCTTGAATGATGCATCTCTATCCTAATACCAGGGCTTTTACCTCTTACTGCCCCAGTTAGTCAACCACCAGTCTTCAACATCTGTGTTACCACATGCCTGAGTAAATAAAGGCAAGAAAGCAGACTGATCTTGGAATTAAATATTTCTTTGTAAGTCTGTTTATAAACAGATTGCAGTTGATTTGCAGAACACAAGCTCTAGGGATTTCTTTGCTGGAGAAAGGAGCATATCAGTGCCCAGGTAAGGTGAAAGGATGGAGCAGATTTTATACATCATCCATTTGGGTATCAGAGGCAAAAGACCAAGACTCTCCAGAAGACTGTTTTCTACCCCTTTAAAAATAGCATAGTTCAAGATAAAAGATCAAAGATTTCAATTTCTTTTGTAAGATTGAATCTTGTGCATTCTGCTTCAGGCTAATTTAGAAAATTTTAGCTTGTCTTTTACGCATCTTGATTCTAAGTCTAGGCAGCCATAGGACTCCAGCTTAGCCTGCAAGCCTGTCTGCTTATTGTTTAATCTTCTGCTAAATGAACACATCACCATGCTGTGTCTCAGTTCTGTCAAATCACATTTTCCAAAGGAAAACCATTCTGCATGGACACTTTTGACTGGAAAAAGATAAGGGAAGAGAAGCAAACAAGAAAGGAGATCACAATCTGAGGCTGCACTCTTTCTCATCATTCTTGCACAACCACAAGCATCTGGTTTTGACTGCAGTTGGAGGTGGAATGTCAGGTATCTCTCAGATTTCTTCTGAGCTGATGTGGCCTTTCTGATGGTTTATACCTGTGTTCTGACAGCATAAAAGTCCAGAGTGCCAAGCCAAAGGAAAGAAAAAATCTCCATGAAAGTAGACAGCCCTTAGTCTGTTTTGACAGTCACAGGGTACATTTCTTGATGTCTGTGATACCCCTTCTGTAGCTCTGAGTAAAACCTACCTCTGTCTACAGGAGTCTGTAGGAATTGCCTTGTGGTTTCTGTGGCTGTGGTTGTGCACTGAGACCCCAGAAGACTTCCTTGCTTCCACATCTGAGTGAGCATCCCATATCAGAAGATACTTCTACAACTACTTCTTGATAACAAACCCAAGCACACCAAAAGGAAGAGAACTATAGAAACAAAATAGGACTGAAAAAGAGCCCATGTGTTACTGAGTCAAAACTTCCCTTCCCCTTCATGCTCCCATACTATAATTCTTATTAAATTCTGCTAGTTACTTTAGAAATTGGCATAGAATCTTCATATAGCAATAGACAAAAATATAAGAATATTAACAAAGTAAAACTTAATTTCCTGAATCTGAAATTAAGTATTCCTACAACATTGCTACAATCAAAAAGATAACACCAAACTCAAAATAAGCATTTTTTTTTAATATTTAAAAAAGTCCTCCATTGAAGATTTTTAAAGCTTTTAAAAATATTTTTGGTAAAAAACTAACCAACCAACCAAAATATTTTTGCCTATTTATATATTTTTTCTAATTGATAATTATTTGGAGTTATTATTAAATTGAACTAAGGATTTGGCAAAGAGTGGAAAAATATTTTCCCATAAATATTCTGAAGAAGGTTTAATCAACTCCACTGTAGTGTTATTATCTGAGACAGCTCTATAAGTTGTGTGTTTTATTCAAATCTGGTGTGAGAAATATTTTCTTCACTAGAAGTGACAGGCATGTAAATCAAGTTTCACTAACACCAGCATAACAAGTACCAAGAAATAAAAATCTGATGAAACATAACAAGACTCGGTACTCCCAATTCATCATAAGTCACTCCATCTTCAAAATGCTTCTTCATGTTTCCTGCCTTTGTATATAAATCAAACCAAATGCCTTACAGTCAAAACCAACTCTCAGTCAATAAGGTCACACAAAGATTTTAGATAATTAACATGTTAGAACATTTGCAGCCTTCACCAGAAAAAAATAAGAAAATGATAGTCACATATGGGTGAAGAAGTGTTTGTGTACACAAATCTGCTTCAAACTAGCCACAGGTTTATGTTCATTTCTATTATGAAGCTAAACAGAGAGGAATAAATATTGAAGAAATGTAATATGACAGTGCCTACTTCCTTCTGAGATAATTTTAAAATATTATTAAGTCCTCATAATTGTTTTCAACATAATGGCATAATAACAGATCCTAAAAATACTACATGAGTTTGATTTCTGATCTTGTCTTGCATCCTGACTTGAAATTACTCAAGAAGTTCTGCCCTAATATTTTGTGAAGCATATCAGTGACTAAAATTGCTCATAAATAAAATACATACTAATGCATCCATTGAGGAACTTCATGATTTGGATGAAGATCATATCTTTGTATGTGTGTAGACTTGTTGCCTTAAGAACCATTTTCATCAAATCATTCTCCAGGATCTTTGTATTATTTATATCAAAACAGGACTCTGTATTTTAAAATATTTGAAATATTTAAATCCTTTAAAAATCTTTACATATTCTAATTTTTTTTTCTTCAAGTCCAATTAGCTTTTCCCTGCTTCCTGCTCATTTTTATGGAACTATCTCTTAAGGGAAAAGGAAAATAAGGTGCATATGTTTTTAAAAAGAAATAAATGAAAAACCTCAAGCCATTTCTTGCCTTTGAGAAAACCACAGTAACAAAAATCTCACTTGCTGTGAAAGACACTGGGAGTCAGCTCTCCACTAATGGTTATGGCTAAAAGATCCTTTTGCCTGGGAAAGGTATAGATGCATCCTGTTGACTAAGCAGCAAAAATGCAAGACAGCAGAAACAGTGTTAAGGTTCATGCCAAGAAGGTTTATAGTGTTTGTGAAGCTCAAGAGATGAGATCCAGGCTTTTATAACCACAAAAATCTGTGGAGTATTAATCAGGAGGAAGAGGGTTTTTTCAAATTGTCAGCTGAAGCCTACAAAAGACAGAATCTAATGATAGACAGTCATCAAATTTGTTGGAAAATCAAATGTACGCAGTACAGCAATCTTATGTACCAGTGAATAAAACACATCTAAGAATTTTCCTTTGCACTGAGGCAAAGTAGTAGGTCATTAGATAAAATCTCTTAGCTCCAAATCAGTGTCTGTGTGCAAATTACCTATTGGTGATAACCCCCAGAGTGATGATGAGCTGAGCTGCCCCCAAGAAGCATTTGGGGAAAGCACTTGCTAGGAAGGGCCAAGCCTGCACCAGGACACAGTTTAACAGTTTGTTAGCATAAAGGATCACGTTCTAAAGGTCAGCAGTACCCTCAGGCATGCTGAAATCTCCTAGTACAGGCACAGTTATTCCAGGAAATTATTCTGGTAATGATTTCTCCCTTGCCCTGTCCCCCTTCTAACCCTCTGTTTTCCCAGCCATGCAGATGAGAAGCTACTGGTGAAGTTCTCAATTTGATTGGCACTAGAAAATGTCTGAGAACATAAAGGTGGGAAGCAAGCCTGGTGAAATTGAATGAGAAGAATTCATTATTGTAAGGAGAGGAAGGAGTCAAGGGATTAGAAGAAACATAAACCAAAATGTAACACACTCCAGGACCTGGCAGATGGAGTCTTCTGGAAACTTAATTTAAATGACAGAAGACTGCCAGGAAGGTAGCATTAACTGAAGAGGTTTATAAATGGAGAGAGAACAGCAGACATCTCTGATGTTAGACAGAAAGCAAAGAAGCAAAGATAAGAAATTACTGTGGCTGTACCAAGAGTGAAAATTAAGGAAAAATCAGGCAAGGAACAAGGACATCTTTCCATATATATGAAGAAAACAATACTAGGTATTAACAAGAGGATAAAAATAAAAGAGTTAAGGGACATAGCAAGGACTTAAAATAAATAATTTAAAAATATTTTTTTTAGCAGAAAAAGAAAACTCTTGGAGTTAATTCTGCTCCTGGCAAACTGACTTACCTCTGGAAGTGCCTATATCCACTAACTTTCAAGGAAACCAAAGGCAAAAAGGCATATCTGTTCAGTGTCAGGACTGACAGTTCATTTTAAGGGTTAAAACCTATTGCTCTACAGAGAAAGAGTAGAGGAGAGTGTACAGTAGGAAATTCAAATAGACAAATGTAAACATTCCAAGAAAGTGTATTGTTCTTGACAGTCTTCAGTATCCTATAACGAAAATGTGAGCTGTGTGCTACAGAGGTGGACAATAAGGTGAGTGAAATATTGTCTTGCTCCTCAGGCTCCAAGGGTTGTGGTCAGGTGTACGAAGTTCAGCTGGCAGCTGGTTCCCTGCTGCATGCCTGAGGGATCGATACTGCAGCTGATACTGTTTATTTTATTTATTAACAACCTGAGCAATGGGGCAGAGATGCACACTCAGGAAGTCCAGACTGCAGAGAGTGGTTGATAGGCTGGAGGACAGGGCTGCTATGCAGACAAACCTCAAGAGGCTGTATAAATATGTCACCAGGAACCTCACGAAAACCTCAGCAAAGGTAAACGGCCTGGAATGGGAGAGCAAAAAGCCCAGGCACCACCAGTACCTGCTGGGGACAGACCAGCTACAGCAGAGCTGTACAGAAGAGCACCTGGGGTTCCTGGTGGACAGCACACTGAGCATGAGCCAGCAATGTGCCTGTGGCAAAGGCAGCCTCGGGCAACCTGGGCTGCCCCAGCAAGGGTGTGACCGGCAAACCCAGGCAAGTGTTTCCCTTTGGCTCTGCTCACCCCTGCTGGGGTGCCCTGCAGAGCCTGGAGCTCCCCAGTGCAAGGAAGACACAGCTGGGCTGGAGTCCCTCCATCAGAGAGCCACCTGGATGGTCAGAGGGACAGCACCATGAAGGCAGAGGAGAGGGTAAGAGAACTGGGCTGGCTCAGCCTGAAGAAAAGACAGGAGTATTGCTGAAGTCTCCAAACCCCTCTCAGGGTTGTAGAGATAGTGCAGCCAGACTCTTTTCAAAGGTAGGAGAAGAAGCAATGGATACAGGCAGGTACAAAGGCATTCTGATTAGAAACAGGAAATCCTGTTTCTCCATGGAGTGGTCTGGCACTGAAACAGGTTGCCCAGAGAGACTCTGAAATATTCATCCTTGGAGATATTCCAAATTTAACAAGACCCTGAGCAACTCAGTCTAATTTGATCTACTTTGAAAAGTCTTTAAAGTCCCTTAAAGTGGACGTAAAATGTCCCTTAAAACGTGTATGATTCCATAATTACAAAAAAGTGCTGATTGACTTTAAAGGCAATCAAGAGTTGGATCTGCTGTGTATCTGAGAGGAGCCATCCCTTTCCTTTCTCAGAAAATGTTTCTGCAGACAATTATTAACTTGCCTGCAGTAGAAACTTGTAATTTTCTCCCCAAGTTTGAAGTAGATGTCACATCAAATCATAACATGAAAATAGGTGCTTCAAGGTGGTAAAACCTTGATATTCCTGTCCCAACTCCTCTGTACCTGTCAAAGCATAATGGAAACAAGAGTGAAGCCATGAGAAGCCTAGCATGTCCAAGGAGCCAAAATAACCTTTTCCAGCAGCCTGAAAATTAGAGGTCTTCATTGAAAAATAAATAAATAAATCTTAGTCTAAAACCAACCAGAGGAGTTTCTCTGCTTAAGAGAGAAACCTTTTTGCTGCTGTTTTACAGTTAATTAGAAATCTTTTACCCATTTCCAGTAGTTCCAATCACCTGTAAAACATGGAAGGATCTCTGTGCTGAGGACTTAGAATGGGACCATTAATTTAGATTTTCTACTTAAAGAATTAATGTTCTGCATAGAAGTACTTTGTCAGTGACCTGACCAGTGCTTCAGAATTACATTAGTAAGGGCAGAATAAAACTGCTGCTATGGTGGCTCTGTTTTCTTTAGGTATAAAAATTTTGAATTTTACCCAATCTTCACAATCTCACAGTAAAGATACAGATAAAGAGACAGATTTTTCTCTCTCTAGATCTGAGAATAAGTACTTGTGTGCAACAGAATTTGAGTTTCTGCTATCAGATCTCACAGTTTCCAACACCTAGTTCTAAGCTGTCATTCTTTGTCCTCTTTTTAATGATCAGAACAAAAATAAACTACATGTGATTTTCTTCAGTGTAAGATGACTTTATGCTTTTCAGCCCTAGTATTCTTATTGTTTGGCTCAAGCATTCCTGTAAGAGAGAGAACCTGGCCTCTGCATGGAATTTAGGAGAAAACACATTGCTATTCCATGAAGAACAGCTCTGAGGAGGTTGGAAATGGGCACAAGCACTACTGAGGAACAGCAGACTTTCATGACCTTGGCAAGGTGGGGGCATTCTAATGGTTGCTCTAAAGATTTTTTATGTCCTTATATTCCCAGCTATATTTCACTTTCACACTCTGTGTGGCTTTTCCTCCATTTTTCTCATTTCCCCCTCACCTATCATGGTGCTCTGTATTCTCCTCTGGGTCACAGCTGCTTGCATATCCCATTTCAGTAGCACTCTAAGAGACAAGACAAGCAAAGCAATATGTGATTTTTTTTTCCATTAAATAAACCACTACCTGCTGTAATGCACTGGTAACATGCCCATTTTTCATAGTTTCAGAGGTAAATTCTTGACTGCAAGACCTGTGGGTAAAGGCTACTTGTTTTCCCCTTCATTTATAATACAAAAGTTTTTATATTATGGACACCATATAAGACACAGCTATCATGACCTGAATGTCATCATTTTCTCCTAGAGTAGCTATGGGGTTTCATACAAAAGGTTATGTGGCTAAGCTTCTTATAGCCCTCATTCTCCTGGAACAAAATTCACATGGAAGAATTCCACAAATGGACACAGAACAATGATCTCATTAGGGAGAGGCCACTGTGTTCTCAGGAGGAGGAAACCTGCCTGTTTTCTTGGAGTGTTTCATGTGAGGTTGGTGTGTGCCTTGCTTTTCCACAGGAGGAATTGACGCCTTGCCTTTCCACAGGAGGAAATGGTCCTACACCTTCTTGTTTTATTCAATTTTATTTCTTTGAAATACAAAATAATCCTTAGGGTCCTGAAGCAGAATTAAATATTATTTTTCCCAGTCTTCTTAAAAGAAGGGGAAGATGATGCATCCCCTCCCTTCCTGCTTCTGATAACTTTGCCTCCAGTCACCAGACCCACTCAGCAAAAGGGCACTGGGCAAAAAGTCTGTAGAGATACTGCCACTTTTCTCACTTCTATAGAAATGAAGCATACAGAGAACTGTGAGATGTAGGAGAGGGTCTATCAAAAAAAGAAAGATAACTTTTAGTTTTACCCTTTGCACAAAACATTCTAGTATTATTGAATGAATTAGGCATTCAACAGCCTCTGTAATACATCTGAGCAAAATAATATTGCTTTTTTTTTTTTTTTATTTTGCAAGTGGTCCTTATGTTCATACCTGGCAGATTAAGATATAAAAATGTCAATCCAATTTTATTTCAGGAAGTAGCTCAATCTAATTTTTTGTGAACATAGAGAAGTTCCTCAGTGGTTTTCCAAAGGCAGTTTCAGGCACTGTATTGTTTTACCTATATGTTATTCTATGCTAATATTTTTATTTATATAATTATATTGCAGCTAGATTAGAATATCCCAATTACTTTTTATCCCATTGTCATTTTAGGTGTTCTGGCACTGTAGTTTGTGATACTATAAAATAAGCAGTATTTAGGATTCAGATGATAAAAGTCTGGATCATCACCAAGAGATTCCTTTTAGGCCCATTTCAAACCTACTGACTCAATATTCCTCTAAGGTCATGTCAGATTCAAGTAGTACCTAGTGCATGTCACATTTAACAAAATAAAAGCAATATTGAAGTAAATCTGTTACCATGAAACCTGGTGCAGAGACTGAGAAAAGAATGAAAAGAAAAAGGAACAGAGAAGACACTTAAAATACATGGAGAGAAAAAGGGAAGCAAAAGTGGAAAGAGAAATGCTGCTGAAACCTCCAAGCTTAGGTTATCAAGAAAAAGAGGTTGTTTATAATTCTCAAAAGTTACTTGCAGACCTCTTTCTTGGACCACAATATAACAGAATGACTACGTAAATAAGCCTTTCAAGCTCGCCTATGTAATTTATCTTCTCCAGTCACAGAGAACCTGAAGGTTTCTGAGAACTTAAAGGGATTGTTAAAAGCAGAATTAGTCAGCAGGCTTATTTATTGTAACGAGTTAAAATGAGCTACTTTGGGGCTCAAACTGCAAGATCAGCAGGAAAAAATCTTACCTCTCATCTTACCTCTCATCCCTAATTTTTGGAATGGATTCAGGGAGACACAAATGGGGAGTGCCCAGTGCTCTGGTCTGGGACCCAGGTCTCTTCTTGGAGGTAACAACATGCTGATAAAGTCTAGCTTGATTCTCTCTTAGATTTCCACATGTTTATTAATTTTAGATAGAGCAAATTTCAATACAGCTCTGAAAAATAAGTTAGGTTTTCCCCAGCTCTGTGATACTGCTTCTGAATCCTCATTTGTGCCCTTGTCTACACCCAAAATGTTTTCAGATGACAGAATGAGTTGCATGAACACTGGTAAAGGGAGAACACAGATATTCCAGAGTGCTAATTATTTTGCCCAGGGGACACACCCTATGGGACAGGATGGGGGAACATTACATGCAAACAGAATAAATTTATTTGGTAAATTCAATTATTACATGTGTTTGAAGCTGATATCATGGCCCATCCTCTATCCTGGAGACTCCTATTTGAGTATGCAATGTTAAATAAAACTGCTGTGACAGGACTACTGGTGGGACACTCATTGTGGGTATACACAAAGTAGGGTCAGAATCATCAAAACCACAACAAACAGTGAATCTGAATTCCACTTCAAGATGTCTCTGACCACCCAATTACAACATACAAAGAAAAGTCTGCTTACTTCACAGTCAGTGGTGCTTGGTTGTTGCTAAACCTGAACACTTTTTAAAGAAAAATTATTTAGAGAATTTGACCCTTATTCACAAATTATTTTAAGATGATGCTGGAAATTTACTACTTTTTGCAAATACTGAGTTTTATACACACTGATGCATGCTTCTGCTTCTTTTTGCTGTTAAAGCAAAAAAAAAAAAAAAAAAGAAAGGGCCAGGAAAACTTATGTGAATTCAAAACAAAAA
>VZRX01010769.1:41407-153441 GCA_013398075.1 Notiomystis cincta
TTTTTTTTCTGTTAAAGAAAAAAAAAAAAAAAAAAAGAAAGGGCCAGGTACACTTATGTGAATTTCAAAATAAGAAAACAAACCATCACATCTCCATTGAAAAATGTAAATCTGATTTCCTCTAAGAAAAAAATCTGAGGGGGTGGCGATGGGTTGGGGGTAAGATGTAGTTTGTTTTGTTCTTTCTTTGCTGTGGTTTGGTTGTGGGAGTTGGTTGGTTGGATTTTTTTTTGTGATTTTTGTTGTTTGGTTTTTTTTCCCTTCATGTAATTCTGGCCATAAATACTGCAAAGGAAACAAGCCAAAACGGACCAGAATCTCAGAAAGGAGAGGTTGTTTACTTTCAAAGGTCAAGATTAAACAATTTTCACAAAATAGTATTTTTTAAGAGTGACATTTTAACAGCAGAAAAAATTCAGCATAAGGAACTGACAGCTCTAAAAGATGAACCAGGGAACAACATGGATATGCTCCTAAAGCTCGTTCCTTGGCCAGGTGTGGGGCCACCTACTGAATTGTCTGCACTTCCCAGACTCAGGGAATCTCTCAGGGAATGCATGCTAAGATGGTTTTCCAGCATAATTTCCAGCAATAATCTGAGATGCTCTGCTGATGTATTAAATGATCACTCACTGCTTTTATATCTGTGCATATTTTACCATAGAATGAGAACTTTCAGGAAAAAACATGAATCACACAAAGCAATTTCAAACTAATTTTCCTCTAAGTGTTACAGGCAGTAATTCTTATGCCATCTACTTTTTTAAAAATTATTAATTTAACCACATTAATAAAATGTTAGTCATTAATGTTTTCCCATATCTCTGCAGATAATAACTAGCAATTCACCAATGCTTCAGGCTTCTGTGATTTGACTCAGTCTTGCAAGCTTAATGGATGTGATTCAATTATTTTATGCAGAGTAAACATTTGCAGTGTTTCTCTTCTTGCTCCTGTCCCAACCTAAGCAAATAAACTGACTGCCAGCATCAGTCTCATGCTTCTCATGTGAAACCTATTGTGAACTTTCAAAGCCCAGTACTGTAAGAGAGAACCTGATGTACTTCTAAATAATTTCACAGATTAATTTGCTTAACAGTTTTGAACAATTAAGGTTATGGCCCCAGTCATTTGTCTACAAAGTATTCTGTGGGAAATTATAGGCAGTTTGGGAAGAAAATAGTTGTTCCTTTTTTCTTTTCTATTGTTTAAAATGTCTCTCCAGAATAAAGTATTTTCCTCATATCCATTCTTCACTACACAAATAGTTTTTCTTTCTTGGAATTTGAAGAAAATTTGCAGGAAATAAATCATGCACGTTGTAATTCTATAATAAAAGGTTGACTTTCTAGAATGAGGAAATCATCCAGTACAACTGAATGTGGATTATTTGCTTTCCTCCACATGCATCTCATCTAGCACTGCCAAATCCCTGCTGACTTCTGTTTGGATGTGCATGTGCTGACTGAAAATTTCCTTCAAAGGATTATTTAAAGTCTTTACCTATCAATCCTTAAAATCCTTCTGATTTGTTATGTTTAGATGAGTTATTCAAGATCATACAATCTGTCAGTGGAAAAATCAGGACTGGACACCAATAGTAGTCAAGGGTTTGGCCTCTGTTGTATCATCCCAGATAACAATCTCCTGCCATGTGCACACACTTCCTCTCTTCCCTTGCATCCCATTGCACAGCTTTACAATAATTAATATTTGACCTGTTTGGAGAAAGCTGGACATCACAGTGTTAAAAAATCTGTTTCACAATCACCTCTAGCTTGTAAGAGATGCACTTTTAGAGTTTAGTATCTGTCCAGATCTAATTTTTACAGAGAATAGTTTGAAAAAATTCCATTAACTGCTTTCAGGTCAGGCAGTGGTAAAATAAACACTTTCACTGTAACAAAATATAAGCACTTCCTCAGAGTTCTCAAGCAAAAAGTTTACGTGTTGTAACTTGAAATTTGTCACATAATTATTTGCCACACAATGCACTGCAGAATAAAACAATTTTTTCTAAACCTGTTACTCAATTGATACTTGAATTCCAAATGCATCTGTGAAAACAACATTCCCAGACCCTCTGCAGCTTTTCAAACCTTGGCTATGACACAGCACACTCATTGCTGGGGACATACTTAAAAGCAGAGTGAGGTTAAAGATGAAGTCCTGCACATCTGTAGCCAATAACAGAGTTTCCAAAGGGCCTGGGCACTGTGATTTCTGCCTCTGTTGATGCTGTAAAAATAACATTGGTGATGTGGCAGTAACTTCCCTGTAGCTGCAGTGGACGGATACACTGGGGATCAAAATTTTTCCTGTTGAGTGTTTCCAGAAGAATGTTTCCAGTGCTTCTGGAGTGTTTCCAGAAGAGAGTTGTTTCTTACTCCCAGACCTTGTGAGAGAAAGGAGGAGACTGGGGCCTGGTGCCAATGATCCCTGCTTTAAAGCTCACTTCTTACAACAGCTTCCTGTACATGGTCTCTTCTACTGGGATATGAAAAACTGAGATAGACCTGTCTCTTTTACTCAGGTTAGCAGCCAGAGGATATAGGAAGAATAAGATCTTCCTTTCAGGAGGGTTTTTTGTTTGAGGATTTGGTTTTTTTCTTGTTAGTTCTGTTCCCACTTGGTGACCTTTGGTGCTTAAAAAACGCAGATGGTAGCAAAAGTAGCCAGGATAATTGCCTCTGCCAGCCAGGGGTTTCAACACTTCTGTGTACAGTCTCTAGACTTTCTCATTCCAGGTAGCCCTCAAAATCATGGGTCAGGAGAGCTGAAGAAAACGGTGGGGGTTCTCCTAATTAGGGGGCGTTAGGTGTCAGTCTTTCCACAGTTTTCCTTGGCTAACTGCTAGTTTGCAAACAGCATTTAGGATGCTGCTCTTAACCTAGAAAAGCATATAGGAACAATTTTTATGAGCACCTAGATCTCTCCTTTTGCAATGCCAGTCAGTATTAGCAAAGGCGTTTATCTTCTACATGTTAAAAAAGGATTCTTAGTTTCTCTCTCTGGAATTCACTCCCAAATCTCATTTTAAAAATGAGATTGGCTACTCTAATGATTTTGAATTTTTAAAGACATATCTAAAGACATGCTTTCATTAGGTGGGAGTTGATTAAATTCTTTGGTTGGTTGGGTTTTTTTCCTTTCCTTGGGGTTAAGAACATACTACCACTTTTATTCTTGCTTGGGTTCCCCATTTTCACACTCGTCAGAGAGCCTGGGCAGGCCACCCAAAGAATTGGGCTCTGAATAGCATCCCCCAGAATGGAGGGGATGGGAATATTTTTCCAGTGTTAGATGCATCTAAAGAACTGAATTAACCAGAGCAGCAAGGCTCCTGACCTGAAAAGTCTGGGTTTAGACAAACATCCTCCACCCAACTGAGCCAATGCGGCTGACAAGGAATGTCAGGGAGAGCAAGTGTGCTACAGCTGGGTTTGGTGGAGGCAAATGGTTGTGTGATGGAGCTGCTGATGTTTCCACTGGATCAGGTTCAGTGGAAAGTAGTCACCAAGGCTGAGAAGATTTCCATGTTTGTGGAAAATTTCCATGGCTGTGTTTCCATGAACACGCCGGCAATGAGTGGTGAAGGACAATGTCGGACTCTGATTCAGAGAGAGGAAAACGTTTTGGTAGAAAATTGCTCAAAAGTCAAGGTTTTTTTTTTGTTATTGGGTTGGGTTTTTTTTTATTTTTGTCATGGCTTTCACTAACAAAGACCTGTGAAGAAGTGTTTAGCACTGCTAATAAGAGATGCCACTTCTGACTGAAAATATTCAAGAATGGACTGTAGAGTACTTACTAATTTGCTACTGAAATTGGCCTTATGAACGTATGTCTGGGCACTTAAAAACAGAAGCTGAAAGAAAGCTAGAAAAATGAGAACTGCAAGGCATGAGGCACTGAAATCAGAGGATTACACTGAGTTATTGAAGTCAGTAAAGTAGTCAAGGGTTGTGTCTAACTATGTTTAAATCTGCACAACTTCAGGGACTCACCTCAAATATGTAATAGATGCCTAACAGGGGCAGTAACATCTGTATAATGGCCTGTAACAACATCAAACAAAACTTTACACATGAATCCCGCTTTTCTGTTTTCCTTTGTTTGATTTTTATGTTTTCTAACACTTTAAAGGCCTTTACTTTCAGCTGTTAGCTGTAACATAGGATTTTTTCCTGTCCTCCTAGATCTGAAAATTCTGTAGAAGCTGAGCTTCAGCCAAAGATTTCAAGATGTGCCCATTCAAATAAAACTGAGCTCTAAAGCAGTGAAATTCCTGCAAATGACAAGCAAATTCTATCACTGAAAGGATTCATCCCATCAACATTTACACATTTACAAACTAGACTTCCACAATTACAAGCCTCCCAGTCACCCTACACAGTTCCCATTGAGAGGGGGTGGAGAAAAAACCCCCAGCATTTCTTGAGCACAAATAATCTGGCTTCTTTTAGATATTTTCTTTAAGATGAGAGAAATTCTGTTGCAGAATTGCCCATTGTTTATCTGTTGCCTATAAAGTGGAATGATTAGTATTTGTCTGATAAATGCCAGAAAAAAACAACTTAGTTGGAATCCTGTTTAAAAATAAACAGATACAACAACCAAAACTCCTTGCCTTGCACTGTGACAAGATGCATCCATAAATTTAGAATTAGGCTGTTTTGCTCAATAAGTGGAAGTAGAAGTAGCAAAATGAATAAACAGAGTCAGTTCATCCCACATTTTTAAAGGTATATTCAGTTAAAAAAATACAGATAAAAATTATCTATAGCAAATGTTTGTATTTTATTGTGAGACTCAGAGGTTTATATTAAATACTTTCTTTCCACTTCATCTCCATTTAGGCTGATACAAAACAGATGCTAAAATCTGTTTCTGAACAGATTCAAAGTTAAGAATCTTCAAAGTTATGAGTTTTGAGAATCTTCATATCTTCCTGTCACTCTCACAATTTGCATGCACAGTATTATTTCTGGGATTTTCCTTAAGTGATTTATGTGTTTTTTCTCTTGATTGTTCTTGTTCTTGGAAGAAAAATAAATATGCCCCTTCTGATTTGCTTGTTTAACTTGATAAGGTACTAAGATTAATTTTTCTTTCATTCATTTGCTAATAAGGAGACATTAGCAATCAGAAGACAGTCTCATTTAGGATTTGATTCACACAGGCTGGGGATGCAGCAGCATTTCTCCAGCAGCATTGGCATGGTTCAACAGATCTTAATGAAGGATTGATTTTGATGCTATCTGTAATGAAGACATGAACTGAAAGATTAGGTCTTTCAGTCAAGCTTATCTGACATTCTGAAAATAATCGAAAAGCTGGAAGTGACAGGCTGGGACAAGACTACTCTAATGTAAACAAACCACTAAAAATATCAGGCTATCAAATATTGATTGAGTGCTGGCAGAGAAAAAAACCAGGAGAGAATATTAATTTTAAAATTAATTAGGATATATTCCAGAATGATTAATTGCTCTCCCCCAATACTTTGTATATACTCAAGAGATGTCAATAAAGCCACAAAATAGATGCAACAAGACATGATAACCTGTTCAAACTGGAGCAGCACCTACTTCTCCTGGGTAGCTTTAGATAATGTGGAATGAGAAAAGGTAATTGAAAGTGATACTATAATTTAACTTTGTATTTTTGTGTCTTTTAAGAACCTAGTCTCTATTTTCTAATCTTCTATCACCAGAGATTTATTTTTTACATAACTATACCCAAAATAATTTTTTAAATTTACTTTTCTTAGTTGCTGTATGCTTTTTGTTAAAAGTCATGTCACGATTTAAATATGAATATGTCAGAGTTAAGATGCATTTGCCAGTTTGAGTGAATTTTTCCTTCTATAAAAAAGGTCTTGAGAAAACTAAATTCACAGTTTTTTTAACAATAACTATTTTTTTGTCATGCACAAACAACTTATAAAGTCCTTCTATGGATCTGATGGATTTTTACCTTTTGAAGTGAGTGATATTGCAACAATCCATTAGTGTCAGCTGTATACAGAAAATTATTTCAGAGCTTAAATGTTTTCCCTTGTTGTAAACCAGGTAGGTCAAATTTAAGATGGCAGCAGTGAAACAAATATTTAAGTAAAGAATCAACTTTTATTTTTACTTCCCAGTTGAAGTGGTTAATGGACCTTATGGACCTACACAATCGATGAGACTGTAGAATAGCAGACCTTTGAAATCAGTGTCTTGGAAAAAAATATTTGCAACTAGAGGCACAAACATGCACTTTGGAAATCCCTAAAAATATCAATTTACAACAAAGAGTATAGAATATTTCAAGGTGGATACATGACATCTATTTCTTACTGTTTTGGTTTTTTTCTGTTAGTAATTTTATACTTTGAATTATGTTTCATTCTTTGTTCCCATTTCCATTTAATTTCTTCTCATGCTCTAAATATAAGCACAGAAAAGAGAAAAATTTCTGTACTGAAATGTTTGATTTCATTTGATTGCTGGAAGACCTGAAGTGGTATTACAAATATTTCTAAACAACTGCACTGTTTCTTTTTTCCCCTCCCCCAACTGAAATCTAAAGATAGTAGACTAACCGTAATAAGAAGCTAGCTGGCTTTAATATTTATTACCTGATCTAGCAGACAGAAAAAAACCCATATTTTTCATTTAATGCTTCAACACATCTTGCTTAAATGAATAACTGTAAAAATAATTTTATGTTTCTTGTGAAGAATTGTCCACACAGTTTTTTTCCAATTCTGCTTGCAGGGTATATATGTATAACAGAACTAAAATGAAGAGTTTGGCTAGGAGAATCACACAGAAGTCTCAGTATTGCTGTAAAATAACTTGGTGACCTTTTAAAGAAAGAGAAATTAAAATGCCTCTCTTCAAAGATACTTTTTTTTATTGAGAGTCACCATGGAGGAGCCCATGCTCTCTGGTGACACTGCTGTAATACAGCAGAGATCTTGAAGTACCCTAAACCTTTCAACCTGAACACAATGGCTGTCCCTGGCTCCACCTACTCCTCTAGTCTTAGTTCACACTTTCTAATGAAAAAAGGTACGTGGTTTTATGTAACACTGGAACCATTTCTAGTCACTTTCTTTCCCATCCTGCTTGGAAAATTTGGATATTCTACTTGGAAGGGCCAGATAATTCAACAATGCGAAGATTCCAATGGTACTGAGTTCCCACCTCCATGTCTGAAGTTCTCATCCTACTTTTTAGTTTTGTCTGTTTTTCCCACCTCCAAGGTTTGCCAATATCTCATCTGCTTGAAAAAAACTTGACTTTCTATTCAGTAGTTTTGCTTTGCTGTCAAGGCTCCTAGTCTGTGCTGCTTTTAAGAACAAGAAGTGACTAAAACTTTCCTTGCTAGTAAAATGCTTGTGTTCTTTTTCTGCTTTTTCTGGGTACTCTCTCTTTGGGATTTCAGGTATCTTCTAATCTATGTCACCATTCCTCCCCATCTCTGTTTGCCTGACTGGGCTTTGACATGTTGTAGGGAAAGCCCAATTCTTTGAGAAGTGCCTAAAGTCTACATCTTTGTTTTCCTTTGAAACTCTGAAATAGCTTGAAAGCTATTCATATGTCTGATGGGTTTTTGGTTTATGGGCTTAATTGTTCTGGTTTTTGGCCATTTGTGAAACAGAAATGCCCCAGCTTAAAAGCACAATCAATATTATTCTCATGACAAGTTTCGTCTACGGCTCAGTAACTTTCTCACTTGGCCTAGCACAGCTGTTTGGCATTCCTGTTGTTGGGTCTCAAGTATAACAAAACTCTAACTCAAATTTAACATGGATCTAAATTATAACTCTTCTAAATTTTTCATTTAATGAAATTTTCACTCTTCACTTCTTTACACCAAGTGAGCTCCTGATTTCACAACATTTGTATAGCACTGTTATTCTGTCAGTGTTTTTTTATGTTGTATTGTTTGGTTTGGTTTGGTGAGGATAAAATTTAGGAAAAAGCAGATATCCTTCAGCACTAGAAGTGATAGAAATGAGATAAATGGGTTGTGTCAACAGGTAGTGGTAACAACCTTAACCACTGGTACTAATCAGTGCCAGAATGATTAAGAGCTATTGATGTGCTGATACTGAAAAATGTGAGATGATAGAATGTGCATATGTCTCTACTGTCTCTACTGTCTCAGTAGACAGATGAATATCAAAGGCCTGATTAAGGAGATTCTAAAGAATCTCCTGGATCAAAATGGTAAAAGAGTTTGCTGATTAGCTAAAGAAAACCAGAGGGAATGTGACTCTGTGTGAAGTGGAAAGACGCTATCACAGATTGCGAGAGAACCATTTAAAAGGTCCCAGCTGCAACAAAGATTAATATTGTTTTAATATGGAAATAAAAAATAGCTTTCTAGCTGTGCAAGGAGTGAGGCTGCAGAACAGATATCCAGGTACAAAACCTATGTGAATATCAATGCAGCATGCAAAGAGATTTGTCTGGGGGTTCTAACTCTAGAAAATGGCTTAAAAATTAACCAAAAATACCAGAGAAGGTTGTAAGTCAAACACTCAGAAGTTGGGACATTTCAAAACTAAACGTTCCTGCCTCAAAACTGATGTTGCTGTTTCCCATATGGATGATTTCTACAGCACTCCTACTCAGTGGACAGGCACTGGGACGTCAGTGGTACGTGAAAAAGGACATGTGGAAAGCAAAAATACGTGAAGAAGGCAGTACCCAGACATGGCTGTACAGAATGGGATTCCACTCTTTGCCAGAGAAGCTTGACATGTTGCTGTTTCTAGGATGGCTCCCAGCATTCTCTATAGATTCCACCTGAAGAGCACAAGAGAAAAATCTGTTTTTTCTTGATGTAAAACAAATCTCAGTGTCAATATTTTTCACTAAGTCAAATGAGCAAACAGGGGTATCTGAACAGGCAAGTGCTGGCCATTGTTTTAAATTAAAGGAACAATTATCCACACATAAATAATAAATAAATGATATTGAAATAATCCAAATTTTTTTCAATGTTTATTCCATGCAGGTTTCTTCTGACTTTGAAAAGAGTAATAGGGGGAACTTAGATTTGGGTGATTTTTGGTCTGTTTTACTTTCTGATCTTTTATAAGAGCCACTACTATGCTCTGATTGTTTATTTGCAAGGCAGCTCATAAAACAACTTTAATTTAATTTAAAATAATTTCATTTGAGGTTTGCAGCCTCTCTTTTTTATCTGTTTGCAAAGGTATAATTCAAGAGGACACTGTTACTCTAAGTTGCCAACCAAATCTGAAGTCATGCTGGGTTGAGAAGTGTTTGCAGGACCAAGTCTTACAGTAACTCGTGTCTCATAATGATCAGGATGGGGCAAGACTGATGGGGTCCAGTCCTGGGAATGTCGTCACAGGTTGGGAGAATTTGATAACATTTCATGATAAATTATTAATAAGAAACAAACAAATTCATGTTTGCACTCCAGGTTGCTCCTACAACATTTTGTGCTTTTATTCTACAGCATCACGAGAAGGGACATAAGTTAATTAGCAACTGTTTTACTAGAGTTCCACTGACATCACCGATGATGCAAATTCAAAGCAAAGAGTGAAGAAGCTGGATTGCTTTTGATGTAATTCTTTTCTGAAGTGTTGGCAGAATATTTTAAAATCATCAAAATGTACTTTGCTCTGTCAACAAACTCACTGCTTTTAAAGCAGTTTAACCTTCAGACAGAGACCATACTTGGCCAATTTGAACTGAAAAAGAGATATAATGAAAGCTGTGAGTATGCAATGCGAGTAGTTTCACAGAAATTGATGTGTATCCTAAACAATAAATGTAAACAAACAGCTGTTACAATCCCCTGAAATGGCCCATTTGAGATTGTGAGATTCATTTGTAGAAAACCTTGGCCTTTTGAATTGAAATGTAAGAACTACATGAGGGTTTTGTGCACCTCTGCGAAAATAACAACATATGCTCAAAGTCAAAACATGGCATTTGCCTAAGAAAAGAGAAACAGTCTTTTGACTTTTCATTTATAAGTATGGTATTTTTCTGAAATTATGTTTCACATTCTCCATCTGCCTTTTTTCTGCTATTTATTACACTGCCCTGCAATTCACTTGAAATTGGATTTACAGATACGAGAAAAGTTTAGTTGGGAGTTCTGCCCACTCTAAATCTTGCAAAATAAAATTTATATGATTTCTATAAAAATACTATTGAGGATTCAGAAAGATCTATTGTTAAACTGTGAACAATTATGAAGTGCTGTTGATCAGTCCTATTAAAGTTTTGATGCAAAATAAAGTATTGAGATTTATACAGAACCTAGATACTCCTTTTCAAGCTGCCAAAGCTCATTGCTTTACCTCCAGCACTGGTGGTACAAAGGGAAGGCTGGTGCATCCCAAATCAAATGGGTACAGACATGATGGTGCCAAAATCAACACCAGGTTGTAGAATATTGTCAAAGTTATTCTTCTGTGCTGTCCTCTACTGGCTTAAATATGCTTTTCAAAAGGGCTAACAGGATACCATAAAAGTAGGAAGAGAAAACACTATAACGATTAAAATGTAAACAACCAACCAAAAAAAACCCAAACCAAACAAAAATCCCAACAACAAAAAACGGAAAATGTAGAAAGCTTCATAGACCTTCTGAACTGATGAAAATCAATACCTTTGTAACTTCTCAGCTGAGTTTTTTCATTTGCTAGCTTTAAAAACAAACTTGAAGCATTTGCAAGGCAAGCATAAACATTTGAGCTTGTCAGCTTGGACTTCCTTAATAATTGATCAGAGAGAAATGGGCATTTCCTAGATGTGAATTCACTTACCTATTTTTCATCTTTACTTTCCAGTGATATGAGTAGCATCTAGTAGTGCCTCCAGTTCAAAGGGAGCCCAGCATGACTAGCTCACATTTGAAGACCTTGGAGAAAAACATCTCCAGTTGTTTAAATTAAACATATTTTTTCCTCTTTCAATAACCATATTCTGCTAATGATCCAGTAAAAGAAATTTTGATTCAAGAACCTCAAATGCATTTAAGCACCAGAATTCAGCCCTAGGAACTCAAAGAAAATCTAACATTACTAGTTCTGGAACTGTTTCTTACTGTTTGCTGCTAAAGTGAGCTGTAGCTTCAGTTTTAGGCACCTTTGGTGGAATTAATACTCTATTCAGTTTTAAATCAGCAGGATGATCAAACAAAAGAAACCAACTTCAGAGTAACTTAGAATGAAAAGTAACTAATTACACAAATGTCTCAGTAGCTTTGGAGAAACTTTCCTCTAAATTTTCACAGTGCATTAAAACTTTGTAAGCAAAAATTAAAAAATGTGAGTATGAATAAGGCAAACAAGGAAAAAAGTCTGAAAAGCTGGGAGATGTGTTCTAACTGGCTAAACAACATCCTCAAACATTCTGGAAACAGCTGCACATCCCTTGATTTGAATGCATTTTTGTGGAGTGCTTTGTGCCTTTCAAAGCAACTTGTTAACTCAAAGATAGGAAGCATCATCTATTCAGTGATGATCAGATGTCACTAGAAAAAGTGAGGAGTAGATGACCTTGACAAATGCTAATTGGTAAGAGTTAAAATTTAAAACAGTGTGAAGTGAAAGGAGTGGTGGAGGGGGGACAGAAATCTTCATCTCTCTGTATTCAACACTGAGACGAGCTGGTTGTCTAGGCTCTCTACATTGTCAAGGGAGAGAGAATAAAAAACACATCCAGGAGGTGATTTATCCCAGACATCTTTGAATGTGCCTCTGGAGATGTCTCTTCCTCTCCCTGCATTGACTGCAGAGAGTGTTTATGTGATTTATACCCAATACCCAGCATTTAGACAACTAGAGTCAAGCAAGATGAATTCTGCCCTGGGGAAAGGAAAAAAAGTACCATGGTAACTTAGGAGTTCATCAGTTTTAATTGATTAAGGAGAAAGAACTGAGCATACCAGTAATTCACAGAGTGACTCTAAGCCACCAGTGTGCTTCAGGCATGAAGGGTAAAAGGCATCCTGTGGTATGCCAGACAAGAAATTTTCCACAGACAAAGAAGAAATATTACCACTATATAAAAATGGGTCAGATCTCATCTGGAATTTGATGTGCAAGCACCAGTAACAGAAGAGAACTATTTAAATGAAAAATGTATTAGAACCAGCTTTTTTATTCTAGGCTTTGGTAAGAGATTAAAAGCAGTGAGGTCCTGGAACAGCCATCTGCAAAGAAAGACCATCAAAACCCCAGGTTCTTTTAAGATGTGTCTTGAGCCTGCCTGTCTGCACTGAGAAAACACAAATGACTCTGCCAGAAGAAGGTACCTTTCAATGCAAAGGTCCTGTTGACATAAGAGATATAAACAGTGCAAATTTTTCTTCAAGGGAAAAAAAAACCAATCTATTAATGTGTAACCTGTGAAGTACAAATAAGAACACTCAGGAAGTCTAATGCAATTTTAAATTAGATTCCTTTTCAAGCTTTGCAAAGAAAACTGCATTGTCCTGAATTTTGGAATAAGCGGGGAAGGAAAAATAAAGCTTAAAAAGCAGCAAATAAAAAAAGCTAAACTACAGTATCTTCCAATATCATTTAAATAAGTTCCCAGTGGGTAACTCAGCTACAAAAAATCAAGTTTCTTTTAAAACTTTTTACTCACAATACTGCAATTGTTATAGGAGACCTCAAATCTATACTGACTGTACAGATATAGTTTTACATGCAAGACAAGCTTTTGTGTAGAATCAGTTTTCTTTTCATCATCCAGTGGTCAATTCACTCATTTATGTGGTCTTTCATGCAGCAAGAGAAGAGAGAAAAATATTGAAAACTACTTTTTTTTTAATCACTAAGACTGGCAAGAGAAATTTAGTCAGAAAAAGAAACAGCAGCTTTGAAAATGACTTTATAAAATGTGAAAAAGTATTTAAATTGCAATCTTACCTTCATGCCATAAGCAGAGTCATGTGGGCTGAACAGGCTGCCTCCACAGAGACACAACACTTGTCCAAAGCTCTTCATGGCATTCTTCAAGTTTTGGTGCAGGTCCCTGAACCTTTCCACCAGATGCAACTTGGTCTTTTTATTGAGGACATCCTGGCAGGAAGCTCCATAGAAGCATTTCCAAGGCAAAGGCTGTCTGTTTGTTTTTTTCCTGGACACCATATTTTACCTGAAGCCCTATCAGTTCACAAATGAAGCAGCTGAAAGACACCTCCTCACTTGTTCTGGCAAATACTTACCCTTCCTGACTCCTCAAGGAATGAATGTACTGCTCCCTTACTCTTGTAGTTCTATATACTTAAAGAAGATTGGTTTTAATACTCTGTTTCATTGATTTAAAGAGAAGATGCTACAGTAAATATTTTATTTTCTAGAAGGTAGGAACTGCTTTTACAAGTGAAACCCCTAATGATAAAAAAAAGCATCCTTAATGAGAAAAATACTTAAAACGTCTCTTTTTAAGACATGGTTTTCAAGTGCAAAATATAAGTATCTGAAATATATGAAAGAAAACTGATATCACTGTTAAAAAAAGCCAAAATTCAGTGTGATAAATAGCTTGTATTGAAGTGTCTAATCCAAGTAATGTCCTGCATAGGTAATAATGTTTCAGGGCATTACACTTGTTGAAACTTCAGTAAGTTATAAGGTACTTCTGGCTGCCTCAGGCAAGAGAAACTCAGCTGTACAATTACCTGTACTGCATTTGTGCCTATTATTTGCTCACTGAAGTGACCTGTAGCAGAAGCCCTAAAAAAGGTATTCACTGGGGCTGGAAAACATTAAAATGTTTCACCAAAACATGCTGACTTTGGACTAGAACTAAGAGAGGGAGCACAAGCAGTTTTCTCCTCTTACTGCAGAAAGCAGTTGAAGACAAGCAGGAGAAGTAAGATTGGAGAAGTTTGATCTAGGGGCTCTGTTTTCTCAAGGTTGTCAGGTCTTTGAGCCATTCATCAAGATTTTATATTAGAAATTGCTGTGAGGTTGACAGGATGCTCCATTTCAGCAAAATGACAGAGAAATTCTTCAGGCATCCATGGTGTCTGCATTGCCAACCCAGGGACAAACTGGACCTCAGCTGTATCTGTGGCCATTTCATTGGCAATAGAAGGTTTAAAGTAAAACTGGATCCTTTGGCATCTCTTTCAGAAAAAAAACAATCCTGGCCATCATGAAAATGGGATTCTCATGAAGTGCTAAGATCACTTCCATCCATGGATACTGAAATACTTATTTATATTAATGAGCTCAGCACTTCTACTGAAACCAAAGCCTGGAATGCAGGCTAAAGCCTTCAGCTTCTTACCAATAATACTTAGATACACCATTTTCAAACCTGTCCTATACACAAACTTAGAGTTTAGCATAGGAAAAAGAAGATTTACAAGGATAAAGCCGTTGATGACATTTACTGTCACGCCACGCTCTCATTTGAAAGGCATAAGCAATGTGGAAGAATCTTGAGGTGCACTGCCAAAAAGGATTCAGAAAACATTTTCTCTCTGAAGAGCAACTCAAAAACCACTATAAGACCAATTACCACTGTGCAACATCTCAGTGCTGCCCATAATCAAATCATTATATAAAAATGGGAGGGTAGTGCTTGTTGTTACTAGTTCTCTGCACATTTGTGTTAGAGGTAACTGTCTTCTTTTTGTCTTCTGTTTATAGTAAGAAACAACAGTAATCTGGTTTATTATTATCAGCTTAACTCCATTTTGTTGACACACACTGCTATCCCATTATCCTTTACCATAATCCACAGGTAGAATAGAGGTTGGTCATCAAGAAAGAAACTTAAGTAAATTCTTTAGGATACAGTCTATAAATAAATCTTTCTGAGGGTACATCTACACCTTATCCCTCCAGACTGCAGATATTTTTCCTTTGGACTAACCATGGATGATGTTTTCACACTGTTGTCATCACCTTTGACACAGCAGCATAAAACTCCCCATACCATGTCACAGATTGTTTGAATGGTCAGCTACACAGACATGGTCTAAAACACTGAAGCAAGCCCTGCTAAGAGAGCTCACAGAGTTAATAGAGAGTCCTTCCTTTTTAACTTTCAAATTAATATCCACATCTGCGCACACTGACCGACTTTATGAAGTGAACTGCCACAAATTACGTGCCAGAGGTTCCTGACTGTAGTGAGTGCTGTGGCAGCTCTCGAGGCAGCTCACCAGAGATGGCACAGTGCCTGGGGACAGAGGGGTGGATGTACTGTGGGTCAGTAACTCAACAGTCTCACAGAGGCTGTACACTCAGTTGGAAGTATCAATCCCTAAGTTTTATAGCAAATACTGAGACACTTACCATCCATCTAGATAACTGCTGGACCTGTCAGAGATATACACACTCAGTATATTCTGAGGCAGCCTGGGCTACAAATATACATGGAGCACTTTTGCTATTAAGGGTACAAAATAAAGCATGTTTCTTAGAAGCCTAGGGGAAGGTGAAGGAAAGCATAAACAAATAAGTGATATTAAAAACACTATCTTCAGCAAAAATCATGGCTGCATCTTAGGAGCTGGCCTATCTTTGAAGAGTAAGGTCAAAGAAGGAATCACAGGGGTATGGATTTCTCTGAATTTTCTAACAGAGAAGATAACAATAAAAAAAGAAAGCCACTTTTTTTTAGAGGAGAATCCACAAGAACATGAAACACCAAATTAAAATTCCTGCAAGTCACTTGCCTGGCAGAGGGAAAGATCTTGATAAGCACAGCTCAAGGCTGTGACGGATAGTAAACTGACTTCATTAAGGGTAAGAAACACGCAGCAAAAGACCAGACTGCTTCAGTTTGAGCAGGTAACTTGGAACAGCCTGAACTGATAGGAGGGCAAACAAAAACATCAACCCAAAAATCTAGTTAATAATTTACATTCTCTTCCATAAGGCACAGGAGAAATAGAAGTGTTGGAAGAGTGAGTCTTTCTCAATCTGCAGCATGGAGAAAAGCATTTCTAGACTGAGATGAGCCAAATAACCCACATTCCACAGGAACAGGTAGAGGAGTAGCAGCAGAAGTCTCTTTGAGAAAGGGAGAAATTAAAATTCTGCATCCTCCCTCCCACCTTACCTTCACTGAAACTGGAGACACAGAGCCTAGAGGATGTGTTTTAACCACTCTATGAGGGAATTGTCCAAGAGGCAGCCTGATAGTTAACTACTCTCAGAAAATGTTGAAGATACATGAATGTGTCAAGATAGAGGAAAATTAGCATTGTGGGACACAAACTGATACATCAGTCTGCTTGTGGTAGAGATGCTGCTAGAGCTCAGACAGACGTTTTTTGGGGAGAACCTGGTAGATAAAATACTAATAAACGAATATAGTTCTCTATGACATTCTTCCAAGGGCTAATTAAATACTAGAAAAGAGAAAGGAAACCTATGCATGCCTTTTCCAGGTTATCAAGTTTAAAAATGGGTAGTTTAGTGGAGAAGTCCTCATTTGAGTGAACAATTTTAGATATGATAGAAAACCATTCCTGCAGTTCAGATAATGCAGAACTCCAGGACAGGGATGTGAAGCTTCCCGTCCTTTGGCCAGTCCCTGTTTAATCCTGTTGCCCGAATGGACAGTCAAACCAGAGAGAATGAATCTAATGCCACTTCCTAGAAAGGTGGAAAAATGTAAATGGGCATCTTCAACTAGATGAAGTTGCTCAGAGCCCCATCCAGCCTGACCTTGAATGTTTCCAGGAATGGGACACCTGCCACCACTCTGGGCAATCTGTTTCAAGCCTCACCACCCTCATCATAAAAAAATTTCTTCCTGGTATCTGTAGTGCAAACCCTTTATTCTTTTCATACTTCAACAGACCCTGCTAAAAGGTTTGTCCTCATCCTTCTTATAGGCCTTCTTTAAGTATAAATAAGGTCTCCCAAAAGCCCAGAAGAAAGATGAAAATACTTTCTGACAAAGGATGATTGTTGAGACACTAACCTAATATGCATGTGATTATAGGAGACTGCAGACAAATCATTTCCAGCAGCTGTGCCTTTGTGCAAAGCTCTCATAAGGCAGCATTTAAAAGCCTGCATATAAATCTGTGTGGAAACATTACAAAAAAGACACATGGTACCAGATGGGGATATCTAAAGTCCTGGGGGAAGCAGAAACTGCCTTCTAAGAGATGGCTCAGAGAGCTTGGCTAGATGATCCTATTTATCAAAACTGACACAAGAGCATGGTGGTGGTTTATGAAATCTCACCATGGAGTCCAGTGAAGGGTGACCATGCTGGTCAGGGACTGCTGCACATGATGTATGAGGAAAGACTGAAGAAACCGGTTTTACTCAGTCTGGAGGAGAGAAGGCTTAGAGGAGACTTAATTTCAGCCTCCATCTGCCTAATGAAAGGATAGAGAGAAGACAGAGCCTGACTCTTCTAAAGGATGCACAGTGCTACGATGAAAGGCAATGGGTATTGTTGGAACATGGAAAATTCTGATTACAACTAAAGAATTTTTGCATTTTTTTGCCATAAAGACTGTCAAATATTGGAACTGGTGCTCAGAGAAATTGTGGGACATCTATCCTTGGAGAGTGTCCAATAAACACTTTAAATAGCCCTGAGCAACCTGATCTGATTAGACCTGAGCAGGGGTTGAACTAGGTGAACTCCAGAGGACCATTTGGACTTACAATCCAAATTATTCCAGGATTCTATGAAAATGTATTAAAATGAAGAGGATACCCCCCCCTCCCCCCATCCTGGCACTTGTTAAACACAGAAAACGTCGTCACCAAAAAAACCACAAACCAATAGATCCAACCAAAACCCAACCCCCCCAAACCCCCAACCCCCCAAGAAACCAAACCAACCAACCAAACCACAAAAAAACCCCACAACCCCCCAAAAAACTAGAGACCAGAGTTAACTTTAAGGAGTAAAATGAGCTTTTTTACAATCAGAAAAGTTCTTGAACAGTAAGAACAAAAATCTACTTACCTTTGAAATAAAATTAGGTAAGTTGAAAAGAAGTAGAATGAGAAGAACTGGACTAAAAATGCTTTAAGTGACACATTCCTATGATCTATGTCAATGCCTAGTTGTGACAATCCTACATTTATTTTTGAAACTCAGTATTTCCAAATCACTGATGACATTTCTGTAAACTCAGAAAACAATCAAGGAATACATACCAATGCAACAGTTCAGCTTGTTTTCTTTCCCCAGTATGAAATACTCAAATCCCATAGTATTTGCAGCACAAGAGCAGCACTCACAGCCCCACTCTCTGGGCTGCCAGAACGAGAGCACCAAAGGTGAGCATCACACAGGACAAGCTGTTGCCACCCACCAACAGTGTAAATCAGCCTGCAGCCTGTCTCTGAGCTGCCCTCCAAAGTGGGTCCATGCACTAAGTGAACTGGTCTCAGAAACCAGATTTTTCCACCATGGACAACAGATTTGGCTTGTGATATTGTGTTTCTGAAGTTGTTTCTCTGCAGTCAGAGGGAAAGGCATGCCTTTGTCGTGTGAAGTGCAAGAAAGTGTTTCCTTAATTTTGTTGGTTTAGTCATTCTAGTTCAGCACAGACAGCTACCTTCCTTCCACTGAAAGGGTAAGTGTTCAAAAGAAGAGCAGTAATACTCTTTGCACATGGTGTTACGAGAAACAGGTGAAAATTACCTTCATCAGTTTGGAGAGTGGAGGCTGCTGCTCCTCGGTCACTGAGAAGTTCACCAGATGCTCTTGTGAAAACCTATTTGCCAGCCAGGACTGAGAGCTGTTGCTTTGGCTGCTGCCTCTCAAACACAAGACTACAAAATGTTTTCCAGAAAGGTTCAGATGGAAAAGATTATTCACAAATTGCCTTTGTCATCACTCAAGAGAAGAACTGTCTCTAGCTGGAAATATTTCAGAGATATTTATTGTATTCTGAAAACTTCATTTTATTTCTAACTTATTTACAGTTAAACATTCAGAATCATAAAATATGAAGTATAAAATATTTAACAAAATAGATGCAGTCCGTGTTGTTCAGATGCACCATAAGTATATGATGAAACAGTAAACAGCATAGGAATTTTCTGACGGTCCTCTCTGTCATTTACCAGGAAAAAGGGTGTGTAGACCTGCCTTATACATTCTGGTCTGACCATTATGGCATCAATCTTTCATTTCAGAGAGAACACCACCACCATTCTGGTTTCTGTGTCCTCGGTCTTCCACACTGTCTAAAGTGCCAACACTGAAGTTCAATACATCAGATACCCTCTGAAGTTGGTATATTCATATATTCAAATTTTTTTTAAATACAGAATTTCCTAGAAAAGAAGAATCAGGTAATTCAGTCCATATGAACAAAAGAGTCATTTATTATATATATATTCTCTAGTAAGTTATAATAGTCTCTTGGATTTTAAATGTCTTTTGCTATTTTCAATGCTTAAAAATTATAATTTTAAAACATTAAATATCGTGTTATATACATTATGATTTAAGTAATCATTCTAAACATGGAGCATTCTCCAAGTCAAAACTTGGACGAAACAGAAAACAATTTCATTGACATAACAGGCTTTAGAAGTTCACTTCATACAACCATAAATTTGACTATATGAAAAATAGCCAAACATCAATTTGCTCCTATACGGGACTTTTTTCTGCTTGTTTTTCTGATCTTGGGGAGAGGGTTTTTTGGCTGTTGTTTCTGTATAAACTGAAGGACAGATCTAGTCATTACTTTTGTCAGTGTTCAGTATTTTAACTTTTTTTAATCTCATACCTATTTTATATAAAATAACAAAATATACAGAGAAAGCTGAGTTTGTTACATTAATTCATACACATACAGTAAATAAAAGTTTTTTATGTATGGCTTTGCAAAGGTAGATTATGAAGTGACTTTTGTATTTTATTTGTTTAAAAGCATTTTAAGAGAACGTGTTAGTGTGCTTACAATAGCGGCCATGGTATTCGGATGTCGAGCCAAGAGTTTAATGCTAGGATCACCAGAGGTCTTGCCTGACACTGCTTCTGCAGCCCTCAGAAGACAAATGTAGTTTATTACAACCTCGTCTATCTTAGCTATAATTTCCTGCTGCTGTGTTTCAGAGTTCATGACTTTAACTAAACGCATGCAGGCTTCTGTTAAGCAACAGAGTACTTGAAAGCTGGAAGTCATAGCTAAAAGCATTTCCTCAGGGCTTTTATCAGCCATGGCCATTTTCCTGCAGGCACTTCCCAACTGTCTCGATTCCAAAGATAACAGTTGTTTGTACTTAGAAAGTTTAAGGTCATATGTTTCTGGATGTAAATCTTCTCTCTTGCCCATACTTGCTCGGACCAGTGAGAGTAGCTCATTGGCATCCTTTTGTGCTGCAATAAATCCATCAGGCATTGCATAAGTCTTCTCTTTCATCACATTTATTCTTGTGATTCGTGCATCGAAGGCTACATCGTTGAGATTCACATCAATTTGGCCACCTTGGGTGTCAGCACTGCTCTTCTCATGCTCATTGAGTGCCTCATGTGGGGGCTCAGCAGCTTTCGGGGACTCCAAGACTTTCTGCTCGTTGTCACTGGGCAATGACCGAGCAGCCGGTTCCGCGCGCTCACACGGGGGCTGTGGTTCGAAGAGATGGGAGAGCTGATGGCTGTCCCGGTCATCTTCCTCCTCGTTGTCATCACTTCCTCTGCTCAGGAAGCAGTAGCTAAAGGGGCCCCGACACCTCCAGGCGCTGGTGGTCAGCTTTCGCAAGGGCAATGTTCGACACTGCTTGGAGTCCTTCTGACCGGTGCCTGTGCCCGAACACCTCTTACTGTCCTTCCTGTCAGTGCTGACGTACACACAACTCTGAGAGTAACTTTTGGACAGCTTTTTGCCCAGGGAAAATTCCACCCTTTTCTCCGATTTGGATTCATCCTTTCGGGTGATGTCCAGGCATTTCAAGCTGGCCGTGGCTGCCTTCTTCTCAAACAGCATTTCAATGCCTGCAGATCTTCCAATGCTGCTGCTGCTGCTGCTGCGTCTCAGCAATTTCTTGTTCTGCGGCATCCTGAGGCTTCCTCCTATCATGTCATATGGCCATAAACTAACTGTTGCCCCACAAGCCTGATTTACTTTGGGAATGTCACAAGAGTCTTCATTTTGACTTGGCACCTTTGATTCTGATAGCATGGATGATAGCATGATGGAGTCAGCTAGAGGCTGTCTAGGAAAAGCTGTAGGCATGCCTCCTTGTCTTCCCTTTTCAGGCTCTGTGAAAGCTACACTAGGGGTAGTAGAAGAGCAGACAGAATAATTAAGCATCACCCTGATAATATTCAGAAACTGAACTTTTAAATATCTTTTAACAGTCAGGACAAATGTTTTCCTGGTATTTCCCAATGGTCTCCATTCTTCCAAATATTTCACAAAAAATTCATTACCAGTCTTTTGTATTTCACTAAACTGTCTTTTACAATCGGTCAACAAATTATAGTCTATGAATTAGTAACTGTTCATTTCACTATAGCAGACTTCTTAAGAAAAGAAATAGCAAATTATGTATGAAATCTCCCCTAACATATGGTTTGCATGTTTTCTATTAACTAATTAGATGAATAATTTCAGATTAAAATACCCCCTAACATAAATCTCCCCTAACATATGGTTTGCATGTTTTCTATTAACTAATTAGATGAATAATTTCAGATTAAAATACCCTCTTTAACTGCACCTGAAATGGTACGGAAAGATGCTTTCATGGTCATTTTGGTTTGGTTTTGTGGCAGTTTTTAGCAGAGAAAGATTATTTCTCATTCTAAATCCTAGTCTGTTCCACTTTTGGATTTTCATGCATTCACACACTACTGCTACATGTGGGTTGAAACCCAAGAAGAGTTTAAAATTTTTTAACATTTAAAATCTAACTGAAAGAATTTCAATGCTGTCTCTGAAAACCATGCAATTTTTTATAACGTTAAAGAAACACCTACTGTCGGATTGTGAAGTAAATTCATGCTTAATAAGGTAGTGACATTTTCTTATTCTTAACATCTAGAGCTTTTTATTCATATTGGCATATTTTTGACAACCTGCTAAAATAGCATTTAAGATACCTAAGAAATTAATCAAAGGTTTTGCTCCCCTACATTAATATAACTTCTGAAGCAATTTTACAATCTAACAAGTATCCTGCACTCAAGTGACTATGGATTTTGAGAAGTTTCCAAAGAGTGGAATCCATCTGTATCCCTCCAAATATTTTAACTGCAATGAGAGGTTTTTTGAAAAGTTGATCTCTGTATGCAGCTCATCAGAATATCTCAACATATACAAGTAAAATGAACAGATAAACTGAAGGTCTAATCTCACTGTCTGCTACAGCTTGATGATGTAGTTCCAGATAAAGATAACAGAAACATCTTACCTAGACATCAACATAAACTTGCAGCTTTAAAAATAAACACAAGAAACACTCTATTACTGCTGTACCTGTAGTTTCTTTAATCTTGGGGATCCGGTGACATCCTTCTCTCAAAGTGCCAAAAATTGGTTCAGCGTTAATTGCTGAATGCACGACAGGCACCGTCATTCTGTGACACACGGCTTCGGGCTGCTGGTGCAGGTCCTTGTATGTTGTCCCATGGTTTGGAAGAATGGCAGCTCTTTCATCAGCTGGAACATAGGCAATGCCTTTCATTGATGGATCAGAGATGATGTGCTTACCATCAGAGGTACAAAGAGGGGATTCAACGGGGGTAGCACACGTGCTGCTGCCTGTGCTGCATCCTGCATCCACTGAAGAGCACTGAGAGCTCTGCAGCGAGAAATGGCCTTCGCTTTGCAGAGACGACATGCGCTTAGCCAAGTGATATTCACAGAGTCTAGCCACACTCTGCTCAGCTTCTGGAAGCTTTGAGGGATGGTCATCTGCAGATAAGTCGGTATCTTCTGCATCGTTTAGGTCTTTGGCTGAAGACACGGGAGTCATATCTGACAGGAAGTTTTCACCTTGGCTAAGCCCTGAGGTATCATCCTGATCTACCTCAGGATCCACTTCACCCTTACAGTCAGTTTCTGTTTTACCAAGGACAGGAACTCTTGGAAAACTCTTCCCATTAACTGTTTCTGGGCTTGGCTTATCTGCTGCCCCATCATCGGCAGCGTACCATCTTTGGCGAAAGGCAGTTCTCTCCACATTGAAAGTGCTTAGGCGCTGGCTGTCTCTTGCTGAAAGAGTTCCAAATTTAGCTTTTAGATCTTCATCAGACTCTGCTTTTTTATTTCCCTGTTGCTTTTTCACAGTAGCATTGCCATCAGAGGATGCTTTTACTTCGCTATCTGTCATTTTATTTTTCCTTTTACTAGTGCAAGAATATACCAAGGATCCCATGTGCAATTTGCTAAAATAATCAGTGACAGATTTTGTTTCCATGGTCTCTGGCTCCATTTCCATGTTATCGGAATGAAGAATCTGCTTTGAAGGCACAACTTTTGACTGTAGCTCTGCAGCCTGACCACCAGCCAAGGGCTGTGAGGGCTTCATGCCTGGCCCTCCAGCCTGATTCTTGGCGATGGGAAATTCAGTCTGCTCTTCCACAAGCGGTTGGTAGCCTTCACTTGTGGTCAAAAACATACGTGCAGTGTTTTCCGACTGTTTCTGTGCTGTGGCTAGTTCAGAGCTTTCAGTCATTTCAGAGGAATTAGTTTCATTGCCAGAATCTGAAGATGACTCAGGGCTATATGCTCGCAGGATAGCTACACCTGCAAGCCACAAAAAATAAGAGTCAATTAAATGACAGCAGCTGAGGCACCTGGATAAGCGACAAGCAAAAGGGGGTGTATTAGAGACAAAAATATTCTTTGTAAGAATACTCTGACTTTATTGCACAGTTCCCGAGACAGGTAGTTTAATAACAGTGGTGGCTCCATTAAATATGAAATGCGATGTATGCAAAATGATGGCAAAAAATAAAAGGAAAACTAAAAAAAACCAAACCAACCCTCATGAAATGGAGTACTTCCAAAGCTAAATGGATGAGATGGAATGATTTTCAATGAATAAATGTAACTATGGTGAAAGAACCTGAATTGTCATTCGTCTGCTGTTCCTCTGAAGCAGCCAAAGCTTCTAGGGCTTGAAGTGTAGAGACTACAGCATCATCTAGCCCCTTCTCACACTTCCCCTCTGTATTAGTAGGGACAGCATCAATAAGCGACACTGGAATGTCATCATTGCCTAGATTACTGTCTTGCTCCTTGTTGTCTCTAGGCTGTGTCGCTTGATTCTGAGAGTCTTCCTCATCTGAACTGTCCCTGAAGCCAGGTGGAGGAGCAGCAATGGCCATGTTTAAGGTGTGCAAAAGGAAATCATCTTCATTGTCATCACCTTCCGGAGGTGGAAGCGAAGTCAAATCAATAATGTCATCACTAGAACCAGAAAGGCTGAGAAGAGCAGGCCTATTGATTTCTCCTACCATAATATCTTCTTCACAGCTTACTTCATCCTCATCTTCGGCATCATCTGTGTTTTCTGCATAACAGATATCATGCAGCAAAGGTTCTTCTATCCCTTCTGCAGCTCCAAATATTTTACCATCGCTTATAGTTGCGTAAACAGAATTTGTAGCAAACTGAATGCTTTCAGCATCCGGTGACAACTCCAGGCCTTTAATATCATTGGCATTACTAAGATAAATGGCTCTTTGTTTTTCTAGTACTTCTGGACTTTCATCCAAAAGCCTTTCATAGCCAAGAGTCTGGGGACTGATACCATCCAAGTTGGGATCTCCAAATATAAAGGAAACTTTTGCTCCCCTGGGAGAATCCTGTGCTTTCTTGCTAGGTTCCAAACCTGAGAGAGACAACAGTGAAGGCTGGTTAAAATTCCTGCTTTCTTCTGTTTCAGCGGGATCGCTTTGCTTGGCCAGATGCTGATCAAATCCACCTGAATTATAAGTATTTTCTATGTACAGATGTCTGTGTTCTTTTTGACATAACAGACTTTCAGAAACATCTACAGTCTTCTGCTTTGGATCAGCAAAGGACATTTGAGCCTCCTGATCTCCTTCGGCCAGGAAAGTGGTAGTTTTTGGTATACAGTTCCACTCAGAAGCTAGGATATTATGCTTCCCTCTATTTTCAGGTCCTATAGCATGATGAAATAAAATCAACATTGTGAAATCAAAGAACAAAGTCATGTAATTTGTAAACAATCATTTGTTGATGCTGAGTATTAAACACTCTGACTAAGATAGCTGAGCCATCAAATACTTCAGAAAAGTGCTTTCAAATTCACCTTTGTTCTAAGTTAAATACTTGTTGATTTAATGACCTAAAGTTTAACTGGTACTTCTGTACTCTAGAACAAACCTAAACCTCAGCTAGGTACAAATGCTATTCCAGGCATAGTAACACAAAAGCAGCTGGTTTCTCCAACACATATGTATTCTGACCAAAGATATATGCATATGAAATAATAACACTCACAGGGAGCGTGCATCTGTCTACTACACTATGAAGGAAATTCAACACATGGTTTATTTTACCATGAAGATGCTAACATAGGTTGGATATTAGAACATTATGATAGTGAATTGAATACTGTGGTGCTAGGTCTGAGCCAGCAACCAGATCTCATTTGACAGAGCCTTTTATTTATCTGGAGCTGCTCTGGGTTCAGTTGACTTCTGCTTTATACACTGGGCCACTCTTAACATACTGTGAAATAAATACCTGTTTCTCGGCTCCCTGCATTTTTCTTGTTGGCCATGTTAAATATTGAACGCCTTGAGTCAACCAGAAGTCTGTAGTATCCAGCTGTTAGGCAAGCAAGATTCATTGCATCTGATGACTCCATCAGAAGAGTAATAGGCTAAAAAGAATACAATCAAGTTAGGATTGTTCCTCCTCAATTTGTTTGCCTGTTGACAATACTATTACATGGAAGCAAAAGTAATTGCATCACAAACACCACATTGAAAAATACACGTGAGAGTTCATTTTCCTCACTACCAATATCAAGCAGTATTAAAAGTTTGGTCAAGATTGGAGTTGTAGTAAGGCCGAAGTCCAACTGGACATCTTAACAACTGATTGCTTCCTTTCTGAATGAAGCTAACTATTTTAAGACTCTTGCTCCATCTTTTTCTTGCATAGATATCTTACTCTTGCCAAAGCACTATTTAATGTTACTCTGAATCTGTCACAGGTGAAGGACCTCTACAATAGGTGCTGGAGTCTTGCAGTTGTATGGGAATCTGCTGCTCCACAGAAAATGTGGTGCACTAAGTATATGCAAAGTAGCATGACAGGGGAGGCAAACAGTTAGGGAAAACTGAGGTTCATAAAATACAGCAGTCAGGTTCAAGCTATCATTACACAGCAAAGATAGGGACAGGTTAAAAAAATTCACTGTTTGTGGCCTGCTGTTACTGAAAAGACAAGTGGTGAAAAAATAAGCAGGTAAACAGAGAAAAACAGATTGGAGAATGATCCCCAGAAAGGTGATGGCAAAGAAAACAAACACAAAACGTTGTATAAAGAAATGCCAGTCCTAACAAAAAGTGAGACCTCAGAGCTTTGAAAAACTGTGGCTGCCAGGATAGAAAGCATCGAACCCAAGACATCCATGTGAAGCATACTTTAATTCATTTTTCTTTTGCCATTATGTATATATTTTTTGCCTAAAAAATTTGTTCATGTCTCTACAGCTTTTAACACCAAAAGCTGTTCTCCTCAAATATAATTTATTAAGGTGGCTAGCCTCTACAGCTCCTAGACAGGAAATAAAAATGAAACCCTTACCATGATGCATAGATACAAATTAGACCATAGACAACCCATCTTATCACTCATAGTTTGTAGTGACTCATAGTAGGTGGACATTTGTGACAATTTATCATAATTTAGCATGCAGGGCCCACTGTTACAAGGTCTGCATCATTCATTCCAGGAGGAATGTCATGTGCAGCAGGGATGGCTCTCCAACCTACTCAGCCCCTTACTAGTAAAAAGACAGCTGATTCTGATGGAAGCTGTGGCCAAAACAGGACTCATAATCACAGCTTACTACCAAACCCACAATAGGTTCAATGAGTTTTTAAAAGTCTGTGCTACAGCATCTTAGGCCAGAGTGTTCCAGGTGCCCTGAATGTTTTACAAACTTGGAAAAATAAGTTTTTTTTTTCCTTTAATCTATTTTTGCTACAGCTTGAGCTTCTATTCAATACATGCTTCTTTCAATGTATTCAACTATAGCTATTATAAGTTATTAAACCTACAATGGGTTAATTAATCTCTGTTCTTTTGAGCAACTATTAAAAATGACATTTGAAACGCTACATTCATCTCAAATTTTCTGCAGTGACTGGCAGAAATTGATGAGCTCCACAGAAATCTCAGATTGCTGAAAACAATGCTGTGAAGTACTGTTAATCTGCTGAAAAGTCCTGTGACAGCTAAACTTTTATTGCTTGCTTCTGCCAAGCAAAACATGCTTGAGAACATATTTAAAAAAACAAAAATAAAATAAAAAACTAACCTGTCTGTTTGTTCAGAAAATAATGTCATATATAACACATACTGGTACATTCAGGACCTAGATATATGAACCTGCTACTTGAGGGTAAGCCAAAGGATGAAAGTATCAGTTGAGAATACCAACCTGTGTGTGCCTGCATCTCCCTCACGGGACACAGTCACAGTCCTTATTTGTGCCCCACAGAGAGGCGACTTTTTGTCAAATTCCACCCAGAGCCTCCTAGATTTTTATTTTAGTCAGTCTCTCTGGGTTTAAGATCACATGTGTTGAAGTGAAAGGAGATGAGGATTGCCCAATTTGCAGTAAGACAGTAACAGTATTATAATATCTTACAACATAATGCCATGCTAATACATAATGCTATGGCATACGGTGCTGCATATTACATATGGGCAGATGGGAAGGGTTTAATTTCTGTCTTACTTTCTCCATCTGTAAAAAGGTGATAATAGCTTTCTTACAGGAAGGCTATGAGTTCAGCACAGTAATGCAGGCAAAGCAGCCTGAGACCCTCAGATGTTACCATTGCTAAGTAAAGTGAAAGAGATGCTATGTACACCAACCTGTAAATCTCTCTTAAGCTGCTGTCAAAGAGCATCAGATTACTTTACAACAATGTTTTTTTCATTACCTTAAATATAGAGAAACAGTTCCAGGTCAATACACCTAAGGCATTCAAAGCAAAAGCTTAGTAAAATATTCCTCATGTGTGCTTTTTGTGTATAGCTGGGTAAGCAAAAAGAACTGTTAGGGTCTATTTATTTTAATAAAATATTTAAGTTTCAAATATAATGAGAATTCCTCCTTCAATCTCTGGTTATTCAGATTAATGCCCTAGAAAGTCTGTGAAGCTTTTCACTTCAAAGCCAAATAGAAATCACACTGAAAACAACCAGGACAGTGTAACATACAAAACACCACTCATTTTGCACTAGATGCCACAGATGCGAAGTGTTAAGTGAGATTTAAAAGAAATTAAATTAGTATAGGCAGATGATGAGCATCTGTGAATACTGAACTGGCATAATAAAGATAAAAAAAAAACCCATGCGTTCTTACAGTTTATTTAATTGGCAACTGTTATGTGGTTACTTGCAGTGAGCTTTGTGGATATAAGTCTGGATTACAGAGAACACTGGTCCAATGCAGCTGGCAATTCTTTACTGGTTATAATACTGTATATTACACTAGAAGGAGCTCCAAAGGAAGGCCAATTTCATCATCACCTCTTCTCATCATGGAAATCCATGAAGACAATAACAAAACAAGTTGCTGGGGGTCAGCTGAGAGAAAAATCAAAGTAGAATGCAGGTGCTGGAAAACACCAGCCTGGTACACTGTAGGCCCAACCTGTAGTATAAAGGCACTGTGACCAAAAAAAGGGCTGAAAATGTACTCTCAGAGTACTATTGGCAGGAAAATGTTCAGAACAGCATAGCTTAATCTAATACTCAAAGACAAAACCATTATTAAAAGATGTTACATCAACAGAAATCAATGAAAAACTTACTTTTACATCTAAGACATGCAGCTCAACTCTAACACTGCTTTCATCTTCTGTAAACATCTCAATTCTGTTCACGTGGCTGAAGTCTGCCAGGAGAGCCACAAGGTTTGTTTTGGTGTTTATCACATGGCTGATTCCGTACCGCGGCCCTACCAACAGAGTCACTTCTGAACGCTTTTCTCCCTGCTTCAGCAGAAAAAGAAAGAAAACACAAGTGAAAAACATGACAGGTACTGCATAGGGATGGAAACCACCACTCCCATCTTTCAGTTACACAGAGTTACATTTGCATGGCATTTCTACATTAAAGATTACTATTATGTTTTTTCTAGGAAGATACGATACACAAGAGCATACTTGATTCATAATTTTTAAAAAAGTAAAGGAATTTCTTGCTGGATGTTGATTGCACTCTACATTTTAGGTGGATAGTTAGATGGACAGACGATGGATGGACTCTGCTTCTGTTAAAAGAAAAACTTTGTCATTAAGATTTTTCCAGACTAACAATTTTAGCATTCAATAGATAATTGGATGGTGTTATTTGCTAAGAAAGTGCTATCTACCTCCAAATTCCCAGTAAAATTTTTATTATGACAGATATGTTATTTTCAAGATCAAAAGAAACAGAAAGTGATTTGGTTCAATTAAAAATGATTTTTAAGCATATGATTAGAACCTAAACTTCTAAAGAAAATTATACGATCCAGCTTTTGAAAAATAAAAAGGCAGTAGATAAAAAATATCAAGAAAAGAGACTATTGTAAGAAAAATGTTACCACTAGTGTTGCCTTGAAGACACGCCCTCCATATAATCGTAGATCACTGAGGAACTTTAGGTAATGCACCTTGGCTTGCAGAGCAGAGAGCTGAGAAAGGAGAAACAGGGCTAAGAGGTAGTTGTGGAAATCATCACATCATAAAACTCCAAAAGAAAATGTATTTATGTCATATAAAGAGAATGGTTTGCAACAACAACTCTTGGGAGCCTGAAACTAAATCTTGAGATGCTTGAGCTTCAGATGAGGAGAAGCTGTTTCATTCTTAAAATTAATATCTTGCTTGTTTAGTTAAAATGCACTTAGGACTTGGGAATGGGCAGATCAGAGCACTTCAAGAACATCCTAACTGCTTTAATGACGGGAAAATGTTAAAGTACTCAGATTAAACATCTGTTCACTGAGGGATTTCAAGGCTAAGACAGCAGCTTTCCATTCATAAACTCCATCAGTTCTTAAATGTTTATGTACCTATACAGAGAAAGAGAACAAAAAATTTGCATTTGTCAGCTATGTATTTTACATTTTGCTTGGTACTTGTGGTGTTTGGTGTGTTATTCCAACTTGTTACTGCATTTCCTACTTTCTAAAATAACATTCTTCCACTATATTTTGTAGCTAATAAATCAGAAAGCTAAATACAGCACATCAATACATATGATCATATAAAGTAACACATGTCAGAATTTGTCTCCTCTTTTTTTCCTCTGAGCTTAAATTACCTATTTAAAAAAGAAAACTTGGAAATACTTTATGAGACAGAAGGGAAACAGTTCATTTCACCCAGTATGAATCCAAACCTTACACTTCCCTGGTGTAAATCCTTGTATCTGGACTTTCAGGAGATAATATACCACAGTCTCATATAATTTGCTAGTCTCAGTCCAGTAACTAGATTTCTAATTCAAAATCTTATTTGATCTTGAACAGCATTTTAAGAGCCCCTATCCTAAGTTTTTCCTAATCAATAAGGAGGAAATTGATCCAAAGCAGAGAAACTAGTTGGTAATGCTTTCCTCTTTCCTTCACCAGGTGTTCACTTGGTACAGAAATACACATGGATTGTAAAAAATCATGAGAATCCTGAGAATGACAAGCTTCCCTTCATGTGAAGGAAAAGAAGATCCCAGAAATAAATCACTTAGTTTCTCTGTTAGTACCTACAAGGGAGACAGGAGGTGATGAAGAGCTCAGATGCTTTCTTTTTCAGACCTACCTGCTAAGAAAGCAGGTTGGCAAAAAATGTATTTCCAAAGCTCAAATCTGAAAGAATGAAGCAAACCCAACAAAGTCTGCTTGCTGCAGGAAGGGACTGTTGCAATATCTCTTCTAACCCAGAATTGATACTAGTATGCCTCTGTAAGACACATCTTATACCTATAAGGCCTGCAGCAGTGATAGTTTCCAAAATAACCCCTAATTTACACTACCAGGATAAATAATAAGCAATTGGCATAATTTCTCTTTCGTTTCAGCAATATAGGAGACATGCAGTGCTTCAGCCTTTCTTCCTGAGGTCAAACACTTAGAGCTATGTTCACAGTCATGATGTGTTCTGAAACCTTAAGGCAGGATTTCTGCTGATCACAATGAGCCTTAGCTCAGGCACCAGCAGTTTTGAGATTTTTTCGTTCAGAAACAAAGTGTCATGAAGTAGGATTCAGCTCATTTTATGTCTCTACTAGTCACTCTTAGGTTCCTTTTACAGTCCATGAAGAGAAATAAGCATTTCTAGGACACAAGCAATCTGACCTATTTTTGGTTCTCAGTGTGGGATGGGATGAATTGCTCCCTGGAAGTGCCTATTTCTCTCCATTGACTACAAATGAGAAGATGACCTGCACTAAGAAAACACATTATGGTGTCTAAAAGCAGTCCCAGCTGCACGCATGTAACAAAGGCATTTCTCAGAGGCATTGTCTTATCCGTGTTTTTTCCAGCTGAAGTGAAAGCTTAGTGCTAAGAAAAGCATTTTACAACAGCAAGGAGGGTCATTCCTGCAAGGACCATCATCTATCCAGTTAGATCTTGGCCAGCGAAAAGTCTTTCTCTACAGTAACAGAAAACAATCTGAAAAACAGCATTTATGTCAAATGAGAGCATCAGGGAGAGAACAAAAACTTTCCTAGCAAATCTGACATTCATAGAAAGGACTAAGTTAATTAAAAAAATAAATATATATATGTTTATCATACATGAGGTATTAATAACCAGTTCTCTGTCATTGTCAAGTTAAGAAGATAGTTTAACTGGGACATAATTAATTATTTTTAATAGTTCTTGGCTATGTTGCACCAGCACCCAAACTTAAATCTCTGAAAATACAGTGGCTAGGTGTTTCTCCAAAGGACTAGCTTTAAATGTGTCCCATGTATGCCACACTTTCTCTTCTTTAAAACATATTTTCCATTAAGATGCAAATGTAATACCTTTTTGCCTGGAGGAACTAGGTTTTGATTTGCTTTGACAAGGTGGGAAAGTGCTTTCTTTATGTTCTTTTCTTTCATGCTTTGCAGCACAGCAGATGGAAGAAAAGTCTCTAATCCCCATTCTTTTCTGCAATAAAAGGCATATATTTAATTTCACATTCCTGTGATGATTATTTATCTAAAGACTGGTGACTACGATGCCAAGTGAATGATTACCTGAAAACAGGAGAGTTGATCAAGTCCAGAGTTTTGCAATAACATGTTATTTTTAAAATTTAAACAATTTATTTCTTACAAAAAAAGGTACTTTAAAATGATAAATAATCTCTCTTCTATCCCTTTCATCTCTTAAGTCATGCCATTCAGAAAAGAAAGTTTAAGTTTCATATCTAAGTCTATGTTAAACACCACTTAATTACACTGGCAAGTATGATTACAGAATTAAAATAGCAGATAATTTAACAACATAATATCAGATTTAATTTTATTTTATTGGTTTCTTTTAGAACATGGAAATCAAAGCCATTTTTTGGTCACCTTTTTGTTTGGGGGAGGAAGGGGTGGAGTCCTCCTCAAATGCAACCAGTTTGCCTCAGTTTACCAAATTATTTTCTGCTTGAAGCATCCCTTTTGACAGAAGATTGATTCTTCACTTGTAAGGAATTATTTTTGCAGATTGATTAATAGGATAGAATATAACATTGTCTTCAATATGATGGATAAACTCTACAAGACTGAATGTATAACAGTTATTATTTCCATTCCACAAGCTAATTAAGCAACAGGAAAAAGAGTTTCAGGTCTTGGGGCTTTTATTTTGTTGTGGAGTTTTGTTCCTTTTTTATTTTTAATTTAAGCAGATATACATACACACATTTACACATTTGCACTTTCCAATGTTTCTTTTCTTTGTAGTTATTTATAAATATATATAAATGTGTATATATATATAATATGGTGTCTAACATAAGACCAGTGCCTACTGGAGTACTTCTGCATTTAAGAAATATTACAAAATCCAATCTATGCCCTACTGTCTTCTGAACCAAGGAACAATCAGAATCTTACTATAATAATCTCTACTAAAACCTTAGGATACAGACCATATAAACTTAGATCTTAAATCACTGAAAGCAAATGAGCTAATCTTATTTACATTCATAGTCTACTTCATCTGCCCAAACAGATGATCAAAAGGTAAATGGATCAAAAGGACAAAATGTACCACTCTTAAGACACCTGAATCAATTTCAGTGACAATAAATAAACCTAAATTGGTGCATGCATACAGACATACTAAAGAAACAACCTTAAATAATCTACAAGTTACTCCTAACATTTCACTTTTAAAGAACACACAGCATTCCCAACTTACTCTATGTATTTGAGGGAGATTTTCTGGGTTTGCTTGGTGGTCACAGTTGCAATATACATTTGTAACGCAGCCAACCGCAGGGCAATGTCGTATTTCAGTTCTGGTCCAAATCTCTCCTGGACCACGTCGTTACAGCTCTGCCAAAGAACCAGCAGAGGGAGCATCACGTTAAAAAATCTTGCACTAAAAATAAATTACCGTTTTTTTCTTCTTTTTTTAATTTTTTTTTTTTTTTTTAACTAACACTTCACGAAAAGTAACCCCTAACTCAGGAGCAGGACTGTGGTTTTGCTCTCAGAGGTGTAAAATATTCACAATATGAGCACTAATGAAGAATACCAGTACTTTTGCCAAAGAGTAAAAGGCATGGTTGGTTTGACCTAAGCTCTCTTCAGCCTTCCTGGAGGGAAGAGTAATCCTCCACCACAAAGAGTGCTGGGAAGGTATCAGTATATCTGAACTCAGGATAGCAGGATTCTAGCTGGTGAGATACTCAGGAGAACCACACTGCTTGTACATCAGTTTTCCCATCCACTTTACTGGAAGTTCCTTTTCAGACATAATTTCTGTCTGATATTACAGTACCATAAATAAGTATTAACAATTAATTCAGCTTCACTCTTCTCTAAAGCCAAATATATTTTGGAAAGATATCAAAGCATTACTACTTGGAGAGACTTATGAAGAAAGAGGACTTTGCAGATGATAGAGATTTGCATGTTCCCCTAGTGCATTCATTGGCTTTATGCAGCAGAAACAAAAGCCAAGATTTACTGCAATGATGCTTTTCTATGTGCAGATGTAAATTTCTGTATATAGTATGTGTATTTTTTTATTCTCCTTTACACTAGCAATGGCTGTGCTTTCACTTACCTGTACATAGAGATATTCGAAAGCAACTGGGTCTCTTCTTAAAAGATCAATGGGATCCTTTGGGACAAAGCTAATCCTGAAAAGACATCTCATCTTATGCGAGCTTGGCCTTTGGGTCACCTAGGACAGTGCAATAATAATATTAGAGCTTGGCAACCCTGGCTGAGCCACAGGGTCTGTAGTCTCAGGCAATGTTACCCTGCTCCAGAGCCCTGTGGCAGCAAGAAAAATAATTCTGCCCAAAAAAGAGCTTTGCCATGGGAAACTTACTAAGTTCCTCACCTAAGAACATCATATATATAATCTTGTGGAAAGACTTTTAGACTCATACAGGCATGACTGCCTGATACAACTCATCCTGAAAGCAACAGAATTCACTCAAAACCAGAGTGAAACAGCAAAACCAGATCTTAACAAAAACCATCCAAGTGAAATGCAAACTGAGTTGAGCTTCAGCAGGACTAAAATACTCATAAACAAGAAGAGTTAGGTGTTTGGGGAGAGGTCATATTTTATTTCTTAGACTGACTGAGAACACAGGTGAGACCCAACTTGGCAGCTATTACTCTTTCTCTTGCTTTTTTTAATCCATTAAGCAGTTTTAGAGAAATTAGGTCTTTTTCCTGGGTTGTACTGGATTAAGAGACCTACTCCATAACTTCTGACTGAGATCCAATACGTTAAAAAATTAAAAAATTTGCTTTGTGTGTTGGTCAGCAAAACTTTTTAAAGCATCTAACCCTGTAATCTGGGCATATTCACAGGAGACCACTGCCTAGCTAAGGAATAATTGGATAAAAGGGTAAGAATCCAAACCCAGCATTGTAAGTCATGGTCAGCAGCAACATTATAATGGCAAATTAAAATACTGCTGATTTTACAGGAACTTTAAAGAAGAAACCCTCAGAATTAATGTAGTTTATGTAATTTATTCAATTAGGATAATGCAGTTAGAGAGTTAGGGTACTTTATAATCAACATCTTTACCTGACAAAAATATACTTTTAAAAATCTCCGTGAAGACTCTGTTTTGCTCAAACAATTTTCAAAAGGTCTATTTACCTCACATTGTCTCACCTCTTTCCTAAGTATATAGACATACTCTGTACATATAAATAAAAGCTCCAGATGGGATTTTTTGAAAGCTCACTATGTTGGTTTATTCTGATCTTTCTGATTTCAATGAGAATTTTTCCAATAACTTCAAGGAGATGGCTAGGCTAGGATGACAAGTATTGAATATTTCTGGATATTGTGCAATCACTGGGTAGCTTATACCCACAAGAAAAGAATGTTAACATGGCAAAAGCAAATGTTTAAAGGTTAGAAAATGCTAGAAAAAGTGTTAGCTGGTAAACAAAGCTCCTTCATACCATTTCACAGACTCTAGTTATAATTACAGGGATTTTGCCATTTAAATTAAGTATTTTTCCCCATCTAAGAATCTATTTCTCCGTTTTCCTTCTTCTTCCAACTTAACAGAAATTAAAAAAATACTAATGTTCTCCTGAAACACAGAAATATAATAGAAAATCCCAGGCTAAACAATCTGGCAAAATGATAAGCAGATAAAATATGGGTACTCTGCTGGTAACTGTGAAGCAACTTTAACTTTAGTCACACCTCCCTGATCTAAGGAAGAAAGTCACATCAACATTTTCTATGTCACAATTCATCATCACTGAAGTGACATAATGTATTTCTGTGTAAACAAGCCAAATTTGACTTCATCAGCAAAAGGGCTACTTCCTGTCACACAGATACAGATCTGTATAATCAGATTGGAACCAAGTATCAAAATAGGGCTTTTAAAGAAATTCGGGCAGACTGTGGTTCTCAGAATTGTTACCACAGATTTGCCAGCTGTTGAGTATGTTCACTAGCTGGGCCTCATGTGATATGGAAAGGATAGATAAGTATATTTCAGACTTCAGTCTGATCTTTTAATTCTTAGTATTTTTGAAAGGCCCAATAAAACAATGAAATATGATGGTTTTATAACGGAAAATTCCTGTGAGAACCTTATTCTTACAATCACATCTAAATATCCTAGCTATTTGATAAACTGTATCAAACTATGAAGTTTGCAGCTAACTCACTTAGTAATGAAGTAATGAAAAAGATGGATAATTCACTGATTAACCCATCTCATTAATATCTGTTTTCATATACCATTACACAAACCTGAGTTAGAGTCTCTTGTTCATGTAGCAAAAGGAGTTTTGTTCCAGATCCTTCAACTTTCTGCTCCAGCATTAGGGAGAAGTGTTCAATACACTTGATGGAAAGCTTTTCTTGGAGTGTTAAGATGACATCCTGATTAACAAAAGATTTATAAAAAGTGCTTAAATTCATGAAGTGCTTGGGAGCCAGTTCTTCACTGCCACCCACCCTGCAGGTACCCAGCACAGGGCAGAAGCCCAGGCTTTGTGCCGGTTTTGCACAAGTTTCCAGGACATCACAACCATTCCTCCAGGGAAAAATCAGCACCTTTATAATCAAGCATCCCCAAGATGGTAACAGATAGGAACGTGAGAAATACATAAATGGGATTGCTGGGAATGGACAACATTGTGTTGGGGTTTAACATGTAAATTATATTGGTGTGGCCCTTAAATTATATCTATCTCCCTGGAAATAAAACCCATCAGCAAAGGAGAGATGTTCTTATCACTATTCTCTTCCCTTCGCTGGGGCCATGCCATCAAGCAGACAAATCAAATTTTTAAGTTCAACAAAAAAAATTAAGATGAATGGCCTTTATTTGCTCTTACAGTTTTCTTGAATTTTAAATGCTGACAGAAAAGTCAGTGATGATGATACCTGTGCAGAACAATAGCACTAAATTGATGGACCATATCAATTTTTAGACTCCTGATTAGCTTTTTTCACACTGAATTATGTCTAAGGATAGTTATATTGAGAACGACTGTATCGAAAATAACAGCTAAACAAACCCCTTCACAAAACCATTCAAATAATCCCTACTTTAATTTCATATAAGGCTTTGTAGATGAATGAAGATTATTAATATAATTTGTCAAGGTATCTTTTACTTTAGTGAATGCTGTGGGAAAAAGAAATACATAATAACCCATCATTTATAAATAGTTTCACAGTATGTTGGTGACAAGATTAAAACATTTCCTTCCATCCGAAAGATTTTCAGATATATGTAAGTATCCAGATGGATAGGACTTACTAAGGAGATCATGACAAACTGTAATCCAAGTGTTTTAACATAATTTAGGAAGATTAATTGATCAATTACAGCGTGTTTATGGAAAATCAAGACCAAATTGGTGGAAGAACGAAAAATGTGTGTGGGAGGATGGGGACAGCTCTCTAGAATGTAGAGAATATAAGACAGTATTAATGAATTGCAAGCTATCACTCTAAATAATGGAGGCTAATATTATACTGTTCTGACTAATGGGGAATTTATTGCTTACACATTAAATCTACTTTTCCTTATACTTCTAAACTATGCTAAAAGACTACAGTCATAGCAGCATAATACTAAATATAAGCTTTTAAGAGAGGGTAATAATGGCACTGCTTTCCACCACTAGCTCTCTTGGACCTTTAAAATATGAGGCTAACTCACCTCTGAGTTACTGCACCAAAGTTTTTGCTAGATATCCTGTCATCTGATAATTTAAGAGTCAGCCCAGGTGCTATGACCCAACAATGTGGGATGTGAGGAGTGCAAGTTAGGTGCTGCTTGCACCCTCCTTTTTATGTGGTAAACTACTGGACTGCTAGAGGTGAAAAAAGTGCATTTACCTTGATACACCTGGGGCATATCTACTTCACCTCAGTTACGCAAAAGAAGCAACAATCCACACCCACCTATCCACACTGAGGAACAAACACAGGTAGGAATAGCTTATTTATAGCTGTGCAGGCCTCAGAATATATAAGTGCTCGAATTTGATGCAAAGGAAATTATTCCTACCAGTAGTCAAAATGAGTTCAAAGTAGGTTTACAACATAAATACAGCTAGATAACTGAGGCCACGTGAGTATCTGTGCCAGTGACTTCAGATTTGACATTTGGTCTGATAGTACATGACACATCCATGACAGAACTACTGAAAACTAATGTAATGTGATGGCCAAAGACTGGTCTTTAGGGGCAAAACTTCCTGGAATAGGTTGGTCATTTATATGCTCATAACAGAAAATACTAGAAAGTGGGCTTGGAGGCCCAGAAAGGTATGGAGACCTCACTAGCTAGATGAATCATGTCTCCTATTTCTTCACCTAACCAGATTTTCAAATGGACTCAAGGAATTCAGTATCCCATGGATGTACCCCATGGATGGAATGCTTTTATCCATTACCTGCATTCAACTTATGTCTAAGGCATACATGCTACATTTATTAACAAATGGTGCCTCCCATTTTTAAGTGTGACTCTAGTATCTGTTTCACCACCAGACTGGAGTAAATTTCTTGTCTGCCTTAGTAGATAACTCTCTTTGCTGCTCTAACTGATTGAGCAGGCTGCTGTATCACAGTGAGCACAAAGGCAGCCTTTCTCGGTTGCCTGGTTTTACAGTCCCTTAAAACTCTCAAAAGCCAGCAGTGCAGATGAGAACTGCATCCCCAGCCTTCACTGGCCATTCCCACCCCTGCACCTCTCATGTCTCAGTGTCCCAAGCGTGCATGCAACGTGCAGGGAGCTAGATTTGGTAAGCAGGCCGTGCTGCAACCAGGTTCCCAAACGGAAATGCTGGGGGATTAGCAGCACGCCTGACAGCAGCCCTGCTGCTTACCACGCTGCTCCAAGGCTCTCACAGACACTGATGAGGCCTCTGATTTAGGAACCCACATGGAACAGTGTCACAGGCATTCCCTGGCAGACTCAGTTTTGTGCCAGGGCTTTACCTTTTTATTTCTGCATGTGAAATATGCTATGGAAAATGTAAAGGGCGCTGCACTGAGGCGAGTAATTCATCACCGACATAACCCTGCAATATCCCATCCTAAGTTCACTGAATGATAAGCTAGATGATATTCAATCAGCAACCAACATCTTAATCTTCTTAGCTCCTGACTTTTGCTGACAAATCATGCTAGTGTTTGGCAGCATATCAAAACGATGCAAGCACACAATTTTGATTGTGCTCCAAGCACATTAAAATGATCGCTTCTTTTCCACTAACAATAAAATATGTTTTTAGCAGCAGAAAAATGGACCAAATCTTCATTATTTCTGAACTAAGAGTCCAGCCCCAACTGAATACACCAGTAATTTTGTTCTTAAAGCATTCAAGTAAATGGTAATTACAGAAGGCCTCCTATCAAGGTATAGCTAGCTTACCTTTATTGAAGTGCTGCAGTCAAAACGGAAAGATTTGGTTTGTCCATTTTCAAGATATACCTTTAGAACATTTGGCATGAAAAGAAGTGAGTTGTCCTTAACTGTTTCCTGTCAAGTAAATTAGTGAATCAGATTACAACATGCAACAAGAGAAATATAAATGTTCTACCAAGAAGTAAATAATTCTGATGGAAAGGCAGCAACTGAAAAGAAAGGTGTCGGCCCAAATTGGAAGCAGAAATATCAGTGCCCTGCAAGAGTCTAGCCATGCTCATTACAGCTGCCCTCTATGTCTCTGTCCTGGAAAAATATAACTGTTCACATACATTTTTTTGTCTGGTTTGGAGTACTGTCTTTCCCTAAATACTGTCTCTCTGACAATAAATCTTGCCTCTGAAGCTGATTTCAGCAATACGATTTTCAATAAAACAGAAAAATGGATTACTGCTTCTATGAATATAGTGAGCTACTTAGTGTCTTCAATCTAAAAAATGTAAACTGCAGTTTGTTAGTAAGGATTACAATCAAGGTATTTAACATTTTCTTTATAAGTGGATATTAAATACTAATATCTTTCATCATTTCAGAAGAGCAACATATAACACTGCTACCTAATTTGATGATTCATAACCAGTATAGCAAAATAAAGAGGAAAAAGAAAGGGAAATAGAAATAAATCTTGGGGGGTTTTGTTTCCTTATTTTTATTTTAAAAAACAGAAATTGCTTTTAAAAAACACAATATCAATTTAGGTTTGCAAGAGAGTTGGCTAAAGACATCAGTGTAGAATGATCCTCTGGCAAATTTTGAAAATAAGCTGGGAGTTCATGTCTAAGGAGGAGTTCAGTGCCTCTCAAAGGGAGGCTGACATTGCCTGAAGTCTGGAAACAATAAGTTCAAGGAGATAAAACAAATTTTAAAGGAGTCTGTGAGGTAATCTTAATCAGATTGCCTGACATGGTACCTCTCTTAAGCTTATGGGTTTTATGAAAGCAAAGATGATCTGGAAAAAACAACAAAAAGCCTAACAATATCAAGACTATAAAGACAAACATAAGTGCTATCACCACAAAATACATTCACCAGCATCCTAAGTTTATTTTAAGGGACAAATTTTTCATAAACTTATGGGCCTAATGAACCTGAAAAAAAATCTTTGGAAAACTTCAGAAACAGAAAAATCCTTCTCTTTGCAAGCCTGTTGTTTCTAGCATATAATTCCCTCCCTTTCCAGGTTGGAGCTGTAGCTTTGGATGAAATGCTCAATCCTTTCTGAGGCTGAATAGCGGAATACTCACCGACACCTGGCCATTGATAATTACTTCTTCTGAGAAGCGCACTTTGACAGGATTGGACTTCAATCTTGCCTTTTTTGCAGCACTAATAAAAGCTGATTTAGGAGACTGGAAGAAAAGATGATGACAAGATACATCACATAAATTCAAATTAAAACCTTTCTTTTCATTTTCAGTTATTCTCCTTGTTTTTTATGTGCTGGGAACTCCATGTATACAGCAACATTTTGCATACAGAAGAGTGGAAACACAGTCAAACCATAATGCATCCTGAGGTAATCTATATGTACATACACATAAGGAAACACCAGTGCATACTGAACATGCTGAAAGTTATCCCACTGTTAGAGTGGGGTGATGAGAAGGGTTCTTGGTGCAGACACAAATTCCTGCAGTGCCCCCACAATGACTGCTGTCACCTAACCTTATCAGCATGAATGGACACTGGCCAGTGACCTACCAGTGACCCTTCCTTCACAGACTGAATGGAAAATCTGTGCATAATCTGTGATCTACTGGATAGACATACACACACAACTTTTGCCAAAAAAGTGTCTGTGAGGTCTCCAAATGCAGTGGCATCTCACTGTATTTGTCCATTTTAGAACACTGCTGAAAAACAGCAAGAGGCACCTGCAGGCTTCCTCTGAAGGTATCCCCTAAACACACCCTGTGCAAGGCATGCCTTCAATATTGACAGGCTGTAGGGCTTCATGGATTCGAAGTGTAGAAGCATTCTGAATTTTCTTCTGGGACCTACTTGACTTTTACCTACTACATGATGCAATGGGTTCACCTGTGATCAAGTTTTCAGCCCCTGAGGAAAAAAATCTCCTCACTTGAGAAATTTGACTAACAACTCCTTTTCAGTAACAAATTAAATATTCACAGTCAATGGGATGTCCATTTTCAGCAGCAGAAGCGAGGTTTATTCTCAGGTCAGTTACAAACACGGTGCTTCTGGCGTTGCCTCACTTCGTAACCATGATAATGGGCAATGGAAGACTTTCTCACTTTGGCTGAAAGTCACCGGGCTCTTTTGGGCCAGATTTTGATCCATTTGTTTCATGAAAATATTAATTAAGATTTTCAGAATCTTACTCTAAGTCCTGAGAAGTGTCCTTACTAGTTTTGAATAAAGGCTTAAGTCATGTTGCTTTGCCTGTGAGAAATGAGCAGAGGCACGAGTGGTGATGATCAATGTGGCATGACAGCTCTCCTTGTAAACATGGGAAGTCTTGTTACCATCACTCAAATCCTGACCCAACTAACAGTCTGCAGGACTGATGGAGTAGTCCAAGGCTATATGCTCCTCTGTTTCTGTCTCCACTCTCTGCTGGCTTAAAAAGTTATTTTCTTGAGGTGTAGAACTCTTGTTTCTAGTAACTAGCAGGAAGAAGTCTAGCTCATTTGTGCATGCCTCTAATCTATTATCACATTGAAAATGTGGGAACTACCACCATAGGCTCAGTATCAACCAGTGAGCAAGGAATGAACACTGCCACACTCTCCCAGGAAATATCAGAGACATCCAGTAATTCCTGAGGCACAAAACAGAATCAAGAAATAAAAATAAATGCTGCTTTGCTTTCACAGTTCTTTCTTTCTTACCTCTCTAGCACGTATGACCACACAATAATCAATAACTGTAAATAACAGAAAGTTCAATCCCAGGAACAAATCAAGCCCAGCCTCCAGAGTCAGTACTGAAAAAAGTGGAAGGTCCCCAGAAGTTTTGAAACAACCACCAAAAAAAAAAAAAAAAAATAGTTAAAAAAATAAAATAGTGTCTCAGGGTGGGGAACTCTATTGACTTCTTCAGCAAGAAGGGACAACACGAAAATGCTGAAGCAGCTTACACACTGTACTCTGGAGATGAATTCCTAGAAAGACACAGTATAAAATAGTACCATGTTTAATATAACAACTCTAGAGATGCCTTCTCTAATTTCCTTCCTCTCCACGTAGTCCCCCTCTGCAGCATGTAAGTGGGATAGTCTATTTGGCACCCAAGTAATACACTGCAAAACTGTTGATTCCACTGCCACAGGGCAGCAGAGCAGCAGGATTAGGCTACTGGGTTTCCCTTGCAAGAACATGGGGAAGAGAGTGGCTTTCACTTACTACTCTTGCTGAAAGAATCTCTGTACTGTTGTTTGCTCTTATTACAGATGAGTCACCACTCTGGCCTCTCTTAACAGGCAGACTGCCAAATTTTTTCTGGATTCTGGCAAGGTTATTCCCATATAGCAAATCTGGCAAACCACTATGTGTCCCTATTGCTCTCTACAACCTCTTTCTTTTTCTCTCTACAACCTCAAAAGTCACTTGCGGGAGGCATAAACACTTAAATTATGTTATTGCAAAAATGCAGTGGGAGAATTCAGGCCAACTAAAGGTTTAAACATACGTGAGTTCCCAAGAACTCCTCTGGGATATGGGGTTTAATGTAACTATTGCACAGCCAGGGGAGCACACCACGGTCTACCATAAAACGTGGTGCCTCCTTTCATTCCCACTTTTGCTGTGGTGGCATGGGAAGGACTCTGATCCTTTGCCAGGCACTCTGGGTGAGCCTGGAGCAGATTGTTTTCCAAAAAGCTCCAAACTATAAACCAGGAGTGTAAGAAAATGAAACAGCTGCACCAGGTATTTGGGAGAACATTCTCTGCTGGTTAAAGGTTTGAGTAATAGCACAGCTTTTGCATTTAATTGTGCAATGTCATTGTTTCTACCTCTGCATCAACTTGACACTTGACATTTTCTCTTTGGGAATGGAAGTGTTTCCAAAGGATGTGCAAATAAATACCCAGGAAAACAGTTGGGTTTGATTGCTGGAACTTGCTTGTCTAACAAAGCCTCAGCAAGATGATGTGCAGCTCTATTATATTTTAATGTCTTTAGGTTTGTAGAAGAATGCTATCACTTAATGATTCTCATAGCACCAGGTTCATTTATTTCTGATGCTCTGTGTTTTAGCCAAATGGAGGCCATTATCCTCAGTTAATGACCTTAAGCAGGAGGTGTTTACACTAATGCAGGACATCTATCACTGCAAGTAAAGTATTTGCATTGTCACAGATAAGAACAGCTTAATTAGAATGACTTTTGCAAAATGAGGGCACATATTTTACCAAGGAGTCAAAATAACTCAAAACCCCCCAAACTTTACTCTGTGTGATCTAAGCCTTGTTTCCTGTTAAAAGCTCAAATTTATCAGCATTTTAAATAATTTTTACTTGTTTACACAGAATTCAAAGGAAAAATTCAGCTGATCATTTCAACACTACTTAGAGAAACTGCTAACAAGAAAAATGAAGCATTGCACAGAGATATACTTGGGGGGAAAAATAGTGAAGACCTAGACCCTACTTTGAACCCTGCTCACAGTGACTGCAATCAATGGGCACCCCCCATCAGCAGGGTCAAAACACAAAAGATTGCAGAGAAGACTTTCTGGAAACTGTTACTTTCTCATTTTCCAGTTTTCTCAAAATTAGTTCTTATACTTGTCAGCAGCAATAGAGTGGGTCATTTATTGATAGATCTTAGAAACAATATCCTACATTTTGAGGCAAACTTTTTTGATGAAAATAAAAATGTCTAATGCTTTGTGCACTTTTGCAGGTAAACTATAATTTGGGGGAGATTGCAAGGGAAGTGTTTTTTATTTGCTGAAAAAGCCCCTTTGAGTGCTCTTGCCAGTAGAGGTGCTGCAACAACAAAACCTTTACTCATGCTCAAGAAAAAGAAGGATTTAGTAGCTAGAAGAGCACAGTGTAGTACTGAGATATCATAAAGAAATCGAATGACAGCAGTATAAGACAGTCACAAAGTGAAAAGAAAACCTGCTCTGTGACAGTAAGCATCAAAATCAGAAATATTGCATTTAAAACAACAGAAGTACTACAGTTTTTAAATAGTCACAGAGTGTTTATGTACAATAAATTTTAAGCTTGTTACTTAAAAATAGTCAGTTTAATATAAAATAATAAGTTTGCTAGAAAATAAGGAAAAAACTGCATGAGTGCAAAAAATATGTTGACTTTTTGGTTCACCCCTAACAGCAATTACAAGCACCAAAATTTAACAAGCAAATAAAAGGTGAGTAAGAGCAAGCATTACATTTATTAAGCGGAACAGGACATAATGCCCAAAGGCAAACTAAATATGGTAATTCATAGCTGAGAACAAGGCTGAAAAGACTACACTGGCTCACAAGAGCATTGTAGAAGAGCAAATAGGGACATGGAAGAAATAATGTGGAGAAGTTTTACCACACAGTAATTTGTGATAACCACATGGCACTGACAGATCATCATCAGGGGTATTTCTTTGTTAAACTCTTGGCACAGATTTAATTGCTGGAATAGTGGTCAGATATGGGTTCTCTCTTAAAAAGTTGGCAATCTATCATAGACAATTGTATTTTATTATTTGCATTATTTATATTTTACCATTTTTAGATGGTAGTCATAGTCTGATCATTAGTCCTACAAACTCTCAATAAGATTGTTGCCACAATCATTATAATCCATAAATGTTATTTATTGTAGTTTTTCTGCAACTGTTGTGTCTCAGAAGTATAACCATATCATAACAAGAATCATCTCTTTCAAAACAGAAGAAGATCCTATCTCTTTCCCATTGCAAAACTTCAAGCACAGCAGAGTTGCCATAGATCTCAGCTGGGCCTGGACTTCATCCAAGGAGCTTAAGAGATTAATCATGAAAGCAACCTATCAAATGATCTCTGCACATAAAATCTGAAAGGATATCAAACAGGCAAGTTATTTCATTTAAGTAATGCTTAAAACTTAATAAGGCAACAATCAGAATGATAGTTCATTTACAGAATAAAATAGTCAGAAACTATAATCAAATGCCATACTTCCAGAAATCAAAAATCTGAACTGCTTTAACTGCTTTAACTGCTTGAGCTGCTCGGTGACCTCCTTACGAGCACTGATGATAAGAACCTAGCAGATATTTGTAAATTGATGGAAAGAAAAAGATAGCCTAATGCTTTGGCTTGGTCATAATTAAAATTAAATTTTAATGTGTTTTAATGTGTTTAAGCATTAAACAAAACTGAATGCATTTAAGCAAAAATGATCTGCAAAAGCTTTCAAAGAGTGAACTACAGAGTACTATAAATCTAGATTATGTCTACTTTCACCTGCAATCATAAAGGATGGTTACTTAAATTAAAATCAAAACATACTCTAAATAGCACAAATAAAACCAATTAAGAAATAGCACTCTTGTAATCCATCTTGGCAGATATTTTTCATGCAATGGTAGAAGGAAAATCACCATCAAGAAGAGAGATCGATTAAATGTTTGTAGAGATGTATTTCTGCCAAGAATGGGGAAGAAATTCAATCTTTATTTAAAAGCTCTTATTTTCCTTTGTCTGGTTTCTACTTTATCATTCCAGTTTTATTGGTAAAATAGTAAAAAGAAACATGGAGGAGGCAAAATTAAACAAATGGGGAAAATACATGTACATATAATTTTTGTACTCATAATTTTTGAAGACATAAATATTATTTCCAAACTGTAAGGCAAATAGCATTTGTCAGAGGATCCCCTGCACAGAAGACCAGGACATGTACACAGCTGGAGGGCAGCAACACTCAGGGGTTGCAAGGCTGAAAGAGATGCCAAGAGGCTCAGGCTCTACTGACAGCAGTGCAGTGGCACTAGGAGGGCCAGCATGGACCAGATGTTCAAAGTGGCTCAGGTGTAGCCAGGCAACCTTGCAGCCCAAGGTTTGCATGAACTGAGGGGTCTTGCACTGCTTCAGGGCCAAAACTTGGCTGCACACACTGGCATCACCCCAGCTGCTGCACACCCCTACAGACACCCTCGTTTCCACTGCAGAAAAACTTGAAGTTGAAAGCAGTAAGGGAAGGAATCAGTAAGAGCCAGGTCTGGACAGGTAGGGAGGTACAATAATGCTGCACAAATGAGATCTGCTGGGTGCAACAGCCCTGCAGTCAAGGCCCTCCCAACCAATTCTTTTCACTAAGCATCCCACCTCTGGGTAAAAATGGGTCAATTAAAGCTAGCATCAACATGCAGGCGTTGATCTCATCTTCTAACTGCTCTGTGCACATTCTTGGGGAGATGATCTTCACATCTACATGAGCTTAAATGTCCATCACCCCCAAAAATACAAGTGCTTTGTCTGCTGAGGACATGAGTGGGACAATGCTAATTCATGTATAAAATGGGCACTTCAGTCCAAATGGTTGACAGAAAAGTGTTTCAGTGCCATGCTTAGCTCAGTGACATCTAGAGGTAGTTCAGCTATTGATTAGATTTTGCTGCTACATAATGAGAGGAGCAGATTCTGCCTTGTCAGACCTCACACAGAACTTGAACAAATAGCTGTGAATCACAGACTGACAGAATTAAAGAATGAAGGGACCTCAAAGATCATCATGTTCCAAGCCCTCTGCTATGGACAGGGATACCTACTAGAGAAAGTTGCTCAGAGCTTCATCCAACCTGGCCATGAACACTTCCAGGGATGGGGCATCTGCAAGTTCTCTGGGCACCTTGTTCCAGTGCCTCCCTATCCTCACAGTAAAGAATTTCTTCCTAATATCTAATCTAAACCTACTCTTATTTTGAAGCCACTGTCCCTTGTCCTGTCACTGCATGCCTTGTAGAAAGCCTCTCTCCAGCTTTCTTGTAGGCTCCCTTCATGTCCAGGAAGGCCACAATCAGGTCACCCTGAAGCCTTCTCTTCTCCAGGCTTAACAATCCCAATTCTCTCAGCCTTTCCCCACAGGAGAGGTGCTCCATCCCTCTGATCATATTGATAGCCTCCTCTGGACTTGCTCTAAGAGGTTGATGTCCTTCCTGTGCTGGGGATCCCAGAGCTGGATGCAGTGTTCCAGGTGGGATCTCATGAGAATGGAGTAAAAGGGCAGAATGACCCCGCTCATCCTGCTGGTCACACTGCTATTGATGCACCCAGGACACGTTTGGCTTTCTGGGTTGCAAGTACACGTTACTGGCTCATATCCAGGCTCTCACCCACCAACACCCCCAAGTACTTCTGGGCAGAGCTGCTCTCAATCTACTCATCTCCTTCTATTGATACCAGAGATTGCCTTGACCCACGTGCAACACCCTGACACTCAGTCACATTAAACCTCGGGGGATTCCCATGGGCTCATTTCTTGAGCCTGTCCAAGTCCCTCTGGTCCTTCAGGTGTGTCAGCCATGCCCCTTGGCTTGGTGTCACAAATCTGCTGAGGGTGCACCTGGTCTGTGTCATTGACAAAGATATTAAATAGCACAGGTCCCATTAGAGACCACTGAGGGACACCACATGTCACTGATGTCCAGGTGATGATGGGGACTCTGAGATGGTGACTACAACCCTCTGGATGCAAGCACCCAACAAATTCTTCATCCAGCTAACAGTGCCCCAAACAAATCAGCTTCTCTTACATTCAGTAAATACAGGCTTGCTCTCAGACCAGCAGCATAATGATAACAGGTCACAGCACCTCACAGATGTAGTACTACACTTTGCTGTCCACTTTTAAGGACTACACACAGGTGCACTAAAGCACATGCCCTTTCTTCACCTGACATTTTACAGACAAGAATTAAGTCTGTCAATGGATGAAACCTGCATAAAAAAGAGAAGTAGGTGGAGATTTCTTTTCCCCCATATTATATATATATATATATTCACTTTGACCTAAACCACTGGCTGTAGAACACTAAGCTTTAAAGGCAGTTAGTTTTTTTATTTAGTCAAACCATTCCTCATTTTCATTTAAGGTGACTGATATTGACCTGATCCCAGATCACCTTCCTGATAGTGGTCTCACTGCAGGGTGGCAGCCCTTGCCCATTTTTGCTTTACCCCCACAAATTAGGTGCAGTGCAGACTGGCTTCTAGAAAGGGTGCAGGACAAGTAAAGTTGCACGGCCACCTCAAATCCAACCAGAAAGGCTAATGATTAGTACAAAGACACAGAGCATGGACCAGGTTGCATTTCCAAGGTGTACATTTTGGCAGCTTCATCAGATAAACCTGTTTTCAAGTCCTTGTGTCAGATTCACCTCATCTCTTATTCTTGTGTGAAAAGGATGAGATTATCCCTCGTTAATGAAAACTGCTAGACAGTTTCAGGCTAGACAACAGGGAGCCAAATGGAGCTGCTGCATCTGAATTACTCCTGATGCATGGCTGAGGCCCCTCAGCAGCCCACAATGTATGCATGGCTGAGCATGGACAGATGAGTTTCCTCCCCTGAGCTTGATTCTCCCTTTTTCAGGGGAGATGGGTTTGAGCTGACAGGTCATGAACCCACTCCCACAACCCACTGAGTGAGCTGCAGAGGCACATCACACCAAGCAGCTCTGAATGGGCTGCAGCTTCTCCCAGTCCCTTCAAGGCAACCTCATGTGCTTGCTGCCTGTCTCTGCTCTCCCCTCACCTCCACAAGCTGGGGATGCAGACAGAGCCCTCCCTTAGATAAGGTACAGCTGGTTTGCTGCAGCAGTGTAACTTTGTGGGACCAAGGCAGAATCAAGAAAAACCCAGGAGCTGCAACAATCAAGAAGTCAAAGCAGAACTCGGCATTTTGCTCTATCACTCTTCCTGGCATGAGTTTAAAGACTCTGTTATTTTTTAAATTACTAATGTAGCCTTTGAGTACAGGACAAAATAATGCCATCTTAAACATCACCTTTAATTGACACAGCCCTTATTGCACTTATTTCTTTTTATTGCACAGATAAGGTAGGGACACAAACAGAATATGGGCAGAAAAAGAAGCTGCTATGTTGCTAGGAAACTAATTCAGAAAACACTGACAGTACTTACAGGGTAAGGTTGAACAACAGTAAGGAGGATCGATTCTTTGCAGCTTCTATAAAGAGAAAAAAAGAGTAAAATCAAGTAAAGATTCATACTTTTACTCACTATCAATAACCAGCTTTTCTTTTTAATGGAGAAAACTGCAGTAATATGGAAAAAATGTTTATTACAATGACAAAGCAGAGTAGTACAGAGATTAATAATATGCCACAATAACAATAGATATTAAGAAACAAGATTTTTCCAATGTAAGAAATGGAATTGGCCTAACTTTGCAGTTTATGCTACCAAACTTTTTGCTTCATCAGGGAAACATGCATGCTGCAGTAATGGTTGTCTCCTGCAAGAACGAAATAACCTTTGATTAATTGTATTAGTTCACCAACTGTAGCCTATGAATTTCTTTTACTTACTGTACAAATGCAAGTCACTTTTATACCATCTAGCTCTTGTACACTTCAAGCCAAATCTGTTTGAAGATAGCACTGCTTTTTTCAAAACAGAAATGAGGACAAAATTTAGCCCCCATTTCTTCTCTACCTCACTTTTTTTAATAGGTGAGAAAAATATTTGGTGAATTCTCCCATTAGAATTTTTAAATTATTACAGGATTGCTAAGGAAATGTTTTTCTTTCAATTTAAACCACTCTTCTTTAGGATGAAACTAGTAAATGGAAAACATATGAACAGCTCTAAAAATTCACAACTGATTTATAGGATAAAAAGAAGAAATTATTATGAATCTTGATGTGACCAAGTGGCCTAGACAAATGATACATATATTCTGACTCTTGGTGAGTAGTTAGGGGTGGTGGATAACTGTGGAAAAGTAAAAGACAAGAAGAAGAAGGAAGAAAAGACAATCACAGTTGATATCTCTTGTATTGTCTTTTGATCAGATGGTCGCAATGGGTGATACTAGCTGAGAAAAGGTCAGTTGCCATTTTGTTGAGATAGAATTAAATTTCTCTTGGTTTTACTATTTTTGATCATAAATTGTTTATTTATGTGGCTTATTACCTGGCTAAATTGTCATGGAGTAGATTTTGCATGCCTGGCCTGCTAAGCAGAACTAATTAAAAAAATCATACTGTATTGGTCTTACAGAGGGTCACCTGATAGGCATATTCACACCTCAGATATGCAACTTGAAAAGCCAAAAGGCAAAAAGATGGAGCAGAGACTGAAGGCCTAGTCAGAAAATCTGACCAGGAAAGTCTGGAAAGACAGTCTATACTTGATGAAGCCAACACATTACTGAACACCAACAGGGATAACAAATTCTACTTTTGTCAAAGCCATGAGTCATATAAGGGGCAAAATATGATCAAATAGCACCTAACTAAAGAAAAATTAGAGCTTCAATTTTTACTTCCCTTATTAGATATTTGTTTCATTACCATATTTTTTGGGAATCTACAAATGCATGTTAAGAAATGTAATTTATTTCAAGAATCTCACAGCATCTCTGTGCTATCCACATCTATCCAATTGTGCCTGCTATATTAACCTAGACAGAAAGGCTCACAGTTGTTAGTTTGGGATAAACTGCAGCCCTGGGAAAACTGCACCATGCCCAAATGACCTTTTCAATTACTTTCAACCCACTACTTTATGTTTCTCATGCTGAGTATGATTACCACCACCACTGCCTCCTGCAGTCCAGATACGTTAGAGAGTTGTCTTTAAAAATGAAAGTCAGCTTCTCCTAAAAATGTTTCTCAGTTCTTCATTTTTCTTGGATTAAACCTGTCCAGATGTCAGGCTAGGCAAGATTCATCCTAGATTAGCAAGTGCTTTTTTGTAAACCAAAAGGTCAAAAGATATATTTTGTGGACAAGACTTTGCAGGATATGAAATGCAGGATAAATACTTGCATTGGGAAGATGCTAGACTCTGCAACATACATTCAATATTTGAGGCTATAATAAGACCTTTTGGAGTATTTGGACACAATCACGGTCAAAAAGTTGGTGTCAAGCACTTCACACAGATCCCTCATCATTAGAGTAAGTATTTCCTATAAAACTCATGCTACATATAAAGCACAGCACAGGTACAAAAGAAGTAAGTATTTAGTCATCAGTTTTTTTGATCTGCAGTATTCAGTCATGCCTCCACTGCTCATTTTAAAACTTTCTCAAGTTATGATGACAAAATTCCCCAGGACAGCTCATCTTTTTTACTCCTGGTATGGCTGGCATATCCTACAGATCTATATGATAAACCTTGTATAGCACTGGAGACTGCCTATTGTACCATGTATAGTACATGTCCCAAGAATGGAAAAACAAAAGAATCACTGACTGTGTGATCTGTGCATTTTGTAGCTTAAATATATGTGGACAAACACATGTGTGACAGCAGGACATACAGACAGTTAAGTTTACAGAAACAAGATACATCATCACACTGAAATGAGAGCTACTCCTTCTAAACAACACCTGAAACATACTGGCAAAGGCTAAAAAAACCCAGTTGCAGTCTTAGTTTCACCCTGAAATGTCTTTCCTCATCTAAAATATTAGTAAATTAAAAAAAAAAGAAAAAAGTAAAGCATATATTACAGCTATTTTATTACCTTTCATACTCACTTAACAACTACCTAATTATTTCTGTGCTCTTTTAGAATCACTCAAGAGCAAACATCTGCATACCAGCTTAGAAAACAAGCTGCTGACTTTTTGAGTGCTCTGCCATCTGACTGGCTAACACCAACATCACAACAAAATATCTTCATGTTTCTTTCATTTCCTGACATTAGAATTAAATAGTGATAACAAGGCTAAAATCTGAAAACTCTGATGGGAATTTGTGATTCATCTCTCTGCCCTTCTCCATGTCCTGCGTGATGATTGTATTTGTCCATTCTCACTACTCCTCACAGCTACTTAGGCTGCAGCAAGGAGAGAATATGGATGGTTGGAGAATCAAATGATGTCTATTATAAAGGTTAAAGTTGCATTACTAAGTATCAGGCATCTCGAACTACATGAGGCATTAGCATTCAGCTACAATGTGAACTTGAGGCTGGAAATCACTGCCTCTCTTCTGCTTCCTGCTTGCTGGGAGAGAGGAAGGGCAAAGGCAGATGAGGGACATGGGGGAATCCCAGTGTCTGAGCCAAATAACATAAGTGGGTCTGTTATTCATATGCATCCAACAGCAAATATAGCATATAAATAGAAAAAGTATATATATTGCTCTTAAGAAGGGAGAATGAAAAAATATTGTTTATGCTAATTTTAAAGGTTTTTAGCAATTTTACGTACTAGAGGAATGCTTGGTTTCTTTCCCACTGAAGATGAACAAATAAAGAATTAATTAAAGCAATAATAAATAATATTATTTTCAGGGAATGCAATTCAGAAAAATAATCTAACCATAACTTAACTGTTTCATTCATAATGAACATTAAATTCTGAAACTCTTGTTTTGAAACACTTTTTCTCCACTATTTTAAAATCATCTGTTTCAATTTGGGTCTCACTACTGATGAGAAAGGTCTGAATTCCACAATTGTGGAGTTTGATGCCATGATCTGCAGAATGTTTCACATTACATTTTTGAAGTAAGGAAATGGAAATCAGTGGGTCAAAAGCTAAATGCAAAATGTAACAGGTTACCTCAAATTCCCTATTCAAAGCTAAGGAAAGTGGAAATAATCTTCCAATTCTAACATCTAGGCTAGAGAAAAATCATTCAATGGTTGGATGTCTTTCAATATTATGAATATTAACACAGAATTAATGAGCAAAGAGTTTGCAAAGTCACTCTATTGTAGCACATTTTTAATTATTTCATAGAATGAATCACAGAATAAGAGAAAGGTTTGGGTTGGAAGAGACCTTAAAATAATTTAGTTCCAACTAAGGATCATTTTTATTTGAGCTTTATATACATTTTTACATAAAACCTGTTTTACAGTATTTATATTCACCCAGGAAAACTACAAATTTCACTTTTCCAGGCTTCTATCATGAGCACTAGGAAGATATTTTCCAGAATTTTTTTAGCAGAACACAGAAAATCATACTTTCTCAAGAGGTTGCAGAACCAACTGCTGGAAGAGGGGTAATGGGATTTCAGCCTCTGCCTGTTCAGCTGACCTCTGGGAGCTCTCTCTGAAGATGCAGCAGACAGTGAGAGATGGGCACTCTGCCATCACACCATGCAGGCAGGGCAGCGTGTGCCACACACGGCCTTACATCCCCAACTCCACCTCAGAAGACAGCTGCAGGAACACAGCAGGCAAGAAGCACAGCAGGAGGCTCACGAAATAAGGTGCATCACCACAGAGCTGAGGTCTGGGGTCCCAGGTTAGGGAGGACAGGTAACACTGCATGAAACATAGTTACAGAAGATGGGGATATGAGGCCAAGGCGCCAAGCTTTGGGTTCAGACACGTGAAGAACAACTTAAGAGATAAGCATCAGCTTGGATACTGTTTTCTGGAGATGACAGAGCACAGAACACAAAGATCATGGTGTTCAGGTCTTATTTCTGGAGATCAGGATGGTGCATTTTAATCCCTGGTATCAGAAGGCAGAGACATCACAATCACATTTGGAAAGCCGTGGCTGCCCTGTCTACTGATGTTAATGATATTACCTGTCCTTAGCCTCGCTGTCAATGCAGTGAAATACTCCTGACATCCAAGCAACTTCTGCTTGTGAACTCCTGAACCCTACAGTTTAATTTGCATAGCCTGCTGCTTCATAAAGTCATTAAAATTTAAGTCTGCCATCAAATATGTGAGGGCTTGCAACAGCAGAAGCAATCTGCACAAGAACTTGGGAATTTTGTAAGATTTCTGATTGAATGTCTGAGCCCTAAAAACTGTGTAAGTAATGGATGCTTGTAACAACCACTGCCACATAAAGTATAAAACACATAAGGATGGGATTATTACAACACTGCAGGATCAAACAGCAACAGAAACACAGCTGAGTGAAAAGATGCTCTGATTCAAACATAAATAACTTCGATAATAGCATACTGAAAATTACTGTCAAAGCAAATTGTGTTTTGTATAAATGTTCTTTATTTTAAAGGCCTGGCATGGTGTGAAAGTCAATCTTTAAAATCGTCACAGTCTGCTGCTGGCACTAATTGGAACCCTCGTTGGCAATCTCTGTGAGGGGTCAAGGAGTGAATGTGTCTGCAGGCTGAATTACTCTCACTTCCTCCAACAGAAGTGGTCCCTTCAGATCAGAGCTGTGGCACACTGGTGGGCTTTCATACAGGAGATGCCATCTCAGATACCTCTGCAATAAAGACTCTGAGAATAAAAAAGCCTCCTGTTCTTTAAGGCTGTTCATCTGTCACAGGTACCAATTCACATAATTTCCTCCTATATTAGCGCTGTGGCAAGGTGAGCCCTATAAAGTTGTTGTTCTTGAATTTCAGTGCTGTATAACAACTATATTTGCCTCTTCTGAAAATACCCTCTTCTCACAAATACTCAAACTTTTCCAGTTGCTTATATTTTCAACTTTAAGGTTGTTAAAACTTTGTAACTGAGTTACCAAAATGTTGATCAAACAGCAAATACCTGAGTATGCTGTACAAGAGGGCTTTGGCAAGGCTGCTTGAATACCAACAGCAGCATTACACTGCTAACTGCTGAGCAGGGCTACCTGCTCCTCACTACACTGGCCTTCACTCAATTCTTGAGTGGATCTCCAAGTGATATGCAGAAAACTTGGCATTGACTGAGGTGCCCTCCTCAGACATCCGTTTGATGGTCTCCCTCAACCCCTGAGAGCACTTAGGGTTAAACTTAAAGATGAACAGAGAACATATGAGGAGTTACTAACACTGGAGTTCTCTGATCCAACAGAAGAGGTATTCACTCAATCTGGTCAGTGTATCAAAAAACAACCAAGATCCAGATGAGCATGTGTGCTCATCAGTCCAATGGACTGGGACTTTCACCAAGTCCAACTGTTGGCATGCCACTGCCAACACCATCACCACATCAATTACTTCATGCTGCATGAAGATGCCATACAGCCGAGGAGGAAAATGTAGTGCTTATTCCCCTATTAATTAATTGTTCAGCTGTCCTCTTCTAATTAGACTTTCTACACACTAGTTTTAACGGATCAAAGGCAGGCAAAATGAGATAATATTGGTCTCTCAGGTCACTCATCCAGGCTGATGTTCCAGTGCTAGTTTTTCCATCATTAACTGCCAAAGTCTCAAAAGCTCCGAGGAAACATTAATTTTCAAAGTGTAATGAAGAAAATGAATATGAGCCAGCTGCAAGATGTCTATTGATGACACATCTTGAGAAATAAGTTCTATGGAGCTTTAATACAATACTAGCAAAGTAAAATATTTACAGAAGAGGTTGGTCTCACTATGGAAAGGTCAGTTGTGTTCTCCTGAAAATTTTCCATCTTTATTTGTCAGACTCTGCTGTTTCCATCAGATTGCAATTACTTTTAAATGGCATTTCTGTAAGAATTTTGTGCTAGCCCTTTCAGACAGTTTCTAAGTGATTTAGGTACAGTTCTGTTCTCCCACTTGGCAGCTGTCCACACAAGGATCCAGCAGACACACAACACCTGCCCATTGCCCACAATGCTCAGGTATGTTGAACCCATGCAGTCAATTTTGGTTTGCTCATCCTTTGCATTGACATTCTTATTGAGGATGTCCAGGAACTTGGACTGTAACAAAACACCAAAGCTGCAGAACAAAATGCACAACATGGGAAATTCTAACCATTCCAGAAAATCCAACCCACTACTCACATGACAGACTCTGCTTTGAAACAGTGGCATGAACCAGTTCTTGGAGGCAGCCACCAGAGACCTAGTAATGGTTATGAAATACATTCCAATTATTTGTCATTTCTTATGTTCAGCCTTCAAAAATGGAGCCATCATGATTTTGCTATAGTTGCATACATTTTCATATAAAGTTTTATTTAAAAATGCTAAATGAAATAACAACACACTTCTGTTTTCTAAAATAACTTTTAAATTTTTGTAAATATATATGGATGGTCAAACTGAATTCAGAGTTCATGGGAGAAGTAAAAGAAATTAATTTACCTGGGAGAAGCACTCAACATACAAAATCTCAAGGACTTCTCTGTACAGGTCTCTTATGTCCCTCTACATTATCTGAATTAGAACAAAATAATCTTTCTTATGCTCTCCTGAATTTCCAGCACTTGTTTAGATACCTTGACACAGTCACATAGTCTCTTGAATTTTTATTTCAGTATTGGAAACAGACAAAATAATGAAGGTTAAAGACTTAAGGATATTATGAGGCAACTTTTCAAACCCTGGAAATTGGTGTTATTTCATTCAATTGGTTTGGTGTAACACAGAGATTAACAATATAATCTAGCAGTTGAAAAGGATGTTTCAGGGACTAAATGTAATTCTAATATTCACATAATGAAGTCTTCTTGGTTTCCTCTTCTTTCTTTCAAGGAGATGCTATGTAATTTTAATTTAGAAAAGAAATTCTGTCTTCTGATGGCTTATTTTTAATGTCTGTTTTTGCTGACACTATGTTAGAAAGCAATAAGCCTCACTTTACTCAATATTTTTTTTCTCCAGTCTATTTTTCTCCAGGGTGCAGCAGACATCTCACGCCCCATGAGAAGGGAAATTTTTGAGTTAATTTGTGCTGGGCTACATCTCTTAATTTTAAGTGGTAGAGCAGCTTAAACTTAGCCCAGAAGTCCAAAAAAGCTTCATGGCACAGCTAATGGCTGTTTTTGCAGAAATGTAACTCTGTGCCCAGGTTAAAACTGCAGTGATAATTGAACAAGCAACATGCAGCTCTGCTGTCACAAACCATCAATCCAAAGCTGGACTGGAGAGTCAGTGCCTATGGATTCGAAGGAAAGTCCCCTTGCTGGGATGGTCACAGCATCTTCTGGAGCAGGAAAAGCAACATTGCCTCTAGCAGAGCTCTTGTCTGTCTGCCTGGTCTTGGTAAAACTTAGGCAATTGATATACTGATACTAATTAATGCAAATATTGCTTCATTAGCAGTTATATTCTCCCAACAGTGTCTCCCCTACTCTGTCCATAGATGGACATACTTTGGACAGAGAAGATGCATTCATCACATGCTGATGTAGAATTTTGTATAGTTTTATACAATATATTCTAGATAGTTAGGCAGTTAAGGGATCAATAAAAACAATTATTCAATAAAATGCATTATCTGATGCCAAATATCTTGAATAAATAATTACATCAATGAATTAAAATAAACACTAGTCTGACTTCTTGTTCCTAGGAGAGAAACAAGGAAATAACATACTCTAGAATTATACTTCAAACTGGAAATAAGAAACTAAGAGAAAAGATAGCTGAAGATGTCAGAAGCTGTAGAGAAGCAATGCTGGTATCTGTACAATCGCAAAAGAGATTTATAGGAGTTACATGTTAAAGAGGACAAAAGATCGCTAAAGATGAGAAAATCTTACAGATATTTTTACTATGTGACAAATTAACCATAATCTTTTATGATCAGAGCTTCATTTTCATTTGTACTGAAGCATTAGAAACCATTATAGCTGCTATTCATAATCTGTACGGTGCTGGCATTTTCATTTTCACATTTGGGCATTGTGTACGTAGTAATGAAAGGTCAGGCCTTCACACACATCCTTCATTCCTGCAGCTATTAAATTTTTTCTTTCCCTTAATGCTTTTCAAAAAGCAGAACATGAGATAAATTTTGCTGATTAAATGTTAAATGCTTTAGGATCATCTTGTTTTAGAGTTATCTGAGTTTTTATTAATAATGCTTAACATTCACTTAGGGCTATTTTGTGTTGGAAGTCCTTCACAGCATTATCTTAGCCCTAAGTAATTCAGCCAGTAAAGAAAAAGAAATTAAGAAGAGGAAGATGCATTTGGAAACGAGACAAAGCTCTTGAATTCTGAAGAATACTGTATTTTCAAGCACTATATTATATACTGCTCTCAGTTCAATATTATTTGCTTTATCATTGTTTCTTTAAAAAATCCACTTTCATTCAAAGAGTGATGGTATTTTTCTTTCAGATGTCTGAACACTATTACTTTTGTTTTCAGTCTTATCTGCTTTTTCTGGACCAAACTCTTTGATCCAATCTAAGAGCATCTCTATCCTTTGTTATGGAACATCACACTAGAATTATGTTTTAAATACTTACAGATTGCTGGAAATGATTTTAAGAAGTAAATGCTCAAATAAAACAAGGTTCATTCAATTCCTCATTAAGAAAAGTTTCAACAGTCACTGTCTTGATCTTTGTGGGTTTTATTATTAGTATTACTGTAATTATCATTATATCTGCAAGGTTAGACAATTGATGGATACTGAGCTGCAGAGACTAATGCAGAATGATTTTTGCTTACTGCATCTGGAATAGAAAATTGATTGGTCAGATGCCAAGGACACATCCATGTGCCACTGGAACAGTGTAAGTGATGGCAAACGTGATTTTATAATGATTTGGATGAGCAGCCAAAGGGGCTGCTCTTCTCAAGCTACCATGCACAGAGCACAGTAATTCAGACAGCAGTCCCAAAGTGCAAACTCTTTGGCTATATTTATATCCTCACACATTATTTAATTTATTTAAGAAGTAGACTGATAGGAGAAGAAATTGAGACAGAACTTCTGCCAGACAATTAACCACTTGCTCCTGTTAAGTTGCATTCATTATTAAAAAGCCCTGCTGTGAATATATACCATATATCTGGAATGTTTCAAATTCAGAGGTTCATCCCCTTTTTTAAAAAATTATTTAAAGGAAAAATTTATTTACTGTGCTAAAATTAGTAAGATGTGACTTTAAAAATCTATTCTCTTTAAAGATCTGTCCATTCTCTCAGAATCATATTATTAATTGTCAATTAATACAGCTAAGTATTTATTCTGGCTAACCTGAAAATGCATTTATGCTGCTATACCCTTTATTATTTCCCTTCTTCTGTATCACTAGAACAATATGTAATTTTTTGGGGGGGTACAAAGAATCATTAGTATGAGTCTCTCTGAAAAGTTACAAAGCAAAGGTATGCTACTCATACACCTGGTCCTTAAGATAAAACTTAAATAATACTTGAGCAGAAATTCTTCCTTGATAAACGCAAATATATTGTAAATTATACAGGGGGAACGAATGTTTGAAAAGGGGGAAAAGAAAATTGCCCTGCAGACACCAACCAAGCATAAAATAGTCGCATTCTCCTATCCCCAGAGAAAATGAAGACATAATTGCAGTGCAGTCGGACAGAGACGCGAGCTCTAGTCTCGAGGGGTAGCACCAGCGCCAAAAGCACGGTGCCAGTCTCCTCAGTACCGTTCTGCAGACGCCCACGCCCGCCGAGCCAAGGCGATGTTTCGGCACCGGCCCCAGGCAGGTGGGAGTTCGCTCGGGGCCGCGATTCGCACACGCGCCCGCCGTGTCCCCCGCCCCGCCTCTGCAGCGCTCTGCGCCGCAGCGAGAAAGGAGAAGAGAAACGGCGAAAATTAACCAGTTCATCCCGGTCCTCTCCTCCTGAGGAGCTGCGGGCAGCAGTCAGGGCTGAAGGGCAGGACAGGAGAACAACTCTCTGCTCTTCAGGAAAGCAGTAAGAGGGAGGAGGGAAGCTGTTCACGGGGGAGGTGAATACATAACTCACCACATAGCTGCAGCCAGAAGGTGGTAGGAGGAAAATGCGTACTGGTATGGGGAAAAAGAAGGGGCTGACTCGATGGGACTTGCCAAACTGATTTTATAGGTATTTGTAACTAATTTATTGGGTGTGCTTGTGTTCGCTCAGCGTGTGGCTGACAGGCGCTGCAGTTGCCCCTGCGGGGGCTCGGAGCGGCGGCGCTGGGCACGGAGCGCCCTGCCTGGCGCAGCCCCGGCCCCGCAGCGCCACAGCCTCTGCTCCCGGCATCGCCGCTCCGCCGAACCAGCAACTGCTGGACACAAAGCACTAAGTGAGGCGGCCTATGCAAGCCCTCTCCGAGCACAAGCCGTGGCAGCGAAGGGGCGAGGGCGCATCAGCGCCGCTGCCTCTGGCTGATGCCCTGAACCAGCCTGTCCATAACTCTGTCCGGGGGCACTGCCAGCGTGGGCTGCACCCGCTGCCCGCAGGTCTGGGGCGGAGCAGAGACCCTCACCCGTGAGCTGCCAGTGAGCCGAGGTGACACTGCAGCCGAGGGGCTCTGCTGGCCCAGCCAGCACGACCAGCCACCCCCGCACCCATCCGAACAGCACATTCACCGCGAGCTGTCTCAGGGCAGGAGGTACCACAGCCCAAAGCACTTCTCTGGGTGCTTTCTGAAATAAGAAAGACGGCTGCAAATAGCTCCTCCCACCCTCAGCACAGCTATAGGCAGCTGGTTTGGGCTAAAGGCCCGGTTTTAAACAGTTGGAGCTCATAAAGGTGAATTTTCAATTAGGTATGAGAGACGTTTTATTGTTCAGAAATTGCCCTGGCCTGTCATACACACAAACAGAACAGGCTCTGTGGGCTGCACACAGGGTTTTAGGCACCTTGACTCAGCTGCCTGGGCTTAGGATGCTGCAGGACTTGCTCTTGTAGTCCAAGGCAACTCATGGTATGCTGCATAAAAAAGTATCCTGCATTAGCCATGTAAACAACTTCACCAAGTTTGAGAAGTATGCAATATGAAGGTGTCCTTCCTACAAAATAACTCCTATAAAGAACAACCTTTGGGGTCTGCAGATTTCTTCTCTTGGATGAACACCCCGTTCTCCTCTTGAACAGCTTGTACTTCTGTTTCATCCATTGTATGTTAAGGACTTTCATTTAAAGCTAGTTCATGAACTTCAGGCATCACAAATATCCCTCACTTCAGCTGCAATCATGAGATAAGCACAAAAAAAAGCACTTCAAAAATCTGCTTTGCTTGTACACACTGACAACAATCTATCTGTGCAAGAATAAATTCCTTGTTCCAAGGACGTGCATTAAAATTCAGTTCTCAAAGGGGACATAGCAGCGGATTTGGCATGCAAGGATATATGTTCTTTAAAGGCTATATGTCAAACCTCAAGATTAAAAATAGGCTTGTCAAAACTGAGTCTGACTGAAATCACTGTGTCTCTGTGTTCCAATGGACATAATATTCTTCATTATGCAGTCACAAAGTAATTTTTTTGAGTCTAATTAGACTGCAAATGTGATTTTTAAAAAGCAAATTAAATAAGTATTTTAAAACTACATTTACTGCTAATGCAAAGTGCCAGATTATGAGTATTGGCTGGCAGATTCTTCACATCTACAAGTCAGTAGTTTTTTGCATATATGCAAGTGAGGAGAACAGTTATGAGTCCATCCTCAGGCATAATTTTGGCCTTTTAAGTCAGCAAAGAGAGGATGAGAACAAGAACAAGATCTAAACAGAGAGGTCACAGGACACTGATGATGTATTTTTATCACCTGCAGCCCTAATTAGACACCAAACTGCCCATATGCATTTCACTAATTCCTTATGTCACACATGGCAAGAGAAGAATAAAAATAATGAAAAATAGTTCAAACTTATTAATCTGTGATTCTACAGAAAATAATCCAACTACTAAAAATCTTTTAAACCTTACAAATCCTTTTTCAAATTTTTTGTTTGGTTGTTGTTTTTTTAATTTTCAATATACTTTTCATTCCCTAATTCTGTCCTGTCCTAACTAAAAGATAACCTCAGGGCAAAAGCTCTTCATCTACAAAGGATCAACAGACACAAAAGCATACAAAGAAAAGAGGCAGGAGAGAGAAGCATCTTATAGAATCAGACTCTCAAAGATAATCATTAAAATGAAAAGTGGAGCAGGGAGATCAGAGAGTTTTGGGAGGATTTATTGTGTTTATTTTCTTCTCTGTACCCTCTCCCCAGCTGCAGCTTCCCAAGAATTGTTCAAAGTTCATACCTTCCCCATGGCTGTTCTAAAGGTCTGAATTCCAAAAGGAAAGTTTCAGGAAGGTCACCTGAAGGCTCTTCAAAATCTGTAAATTCACCGTTTGAATGAGGTCCTGTTTGCATTTTTAAAGGCAATTATAAACAATTCACTCTCCTAGTTCTTTGATTCATCCATTCATTGAGACCAAATATTTAACTTTGCTGTGCTGCTCTGCATGCTGCTGCTGCCAATATCATTAACCTGTTCAGTCAGACTGACACACCTCAGCATTCAGGAACAAGTGGTGGTGGCTTTGTGCTTCCCTCACAGTGCTGCTGCTGCCACCTTGTCCACTGAAGCAGTGCCTTCCATGAGCAGAGATCTCAAAGATCTCTTGCTGTTTGTCCATGGGCAAAAATTCCAGGTGTCCCAAAGGCTATGTGTATTGCACAACAAACACATTGGTTACTCAAAGCCAGCCACTGGAGAGGCTTTAGGATCCCTACAGCTGTGTGGCACCGATCTCAGACCTGCCACTCCCTTATGTCCCTCCCAAAGGGCTGGCTCTTGCAGAGGCAATGAAAGCAATGGCAGGCTGGTCCCTCAGCTGCCTCCCTGAGCTTGCTATGGGCAGCACAGAAAGAAGGGATGACTCCTCTCCAAGCTGCAGTCTTTGGTACCTATATCCTAGGCTGGGAAATACTCCAGCTGCTTCAGATGCCATTTACTGCCTGTCCATCTACCCATTATTAAGAAGCAATTTGGAAAATTATACTGCTCTGGAAACATAAGAGTCCTTTCCCTTTGCAGAATGAGGACAAGATCCACACACAGGGAAATGGAAAGACAATGATGAGTCTGTGATTTCCACTTGAAGAATCCATACTATATATATTCATTAAGGAGGTCTTTGATTATGTGTGCAGACAATGATCAGAAGATTGAGGGGAAGGACCTACAGAACCTCTAGGTTCTTACTGTGCTGCTTTTTAAGGAAAATTCAGGATTGTTATGGAAAGTGCAGTAAAAATGAAGAGAGGAAAAAAAAAAGTCCTTATACTTTTCGTAATTAAAAGGTTTCTAGAAACAGATCTTTACCCAAAAAAGAATATTCCATACACAAGTCATTGTGCAGTCTCTCTGACCTTCCTCTGAAACAAGTGGAACCAAGTCTCTCAAATACAACATGTAGCAATAAAGGACTTGGGATCTGTTTTGTCTTGGTGGTTCCTAAATGGTTGTTTTCCCCTTCCAAGTGATGAACTTTTTCATAAAAGCTTGTGATAATGCTCACATTCAGAGGTTACCCAGTACAGACAGCACTGACATTTTTTGTTGACATTTACTACTCATCAGAGTTCTCCTGAACTTCAGCAATCACCACTGAGGTATTTATTACATGGAATGTAACTGTAAGTTCTGAATAGCATGAACTTTCTCTGCACAAAACGCTTAGTTCAGGAAAGAAAATGAGCTCACTGCAAACCACATTACAATATGTTCTGTAAAAAAGGGTATTAACAATTAACCACATATTTTGTTTCACTTATTTAAGTTTTATTTATATAGGTCAGAATTTGAATCAGAGAGGCATTTCTGATCCAGCCTGCTTTGTATTTTCATCACTAACACTGTACTGACATCTGGAAAATTAAACCAACTAACTTAAGGAAAGTAAAAACAGAAACATGAAAAGCAATGAAATTTGATTTCAAAAACTTTTCCATTATTACAGAGTAGATGGTAGTGATGATGCAGATAACTTATTACAACCCATCAGATAAATGGTCAAATTGCACATAACACTTGTGAGGAAGAGGATGAAAACAAAAGAAAAAGGGATGTAGCAAAGGCATGATCACCCTTCTCTCCCCCTCTAACCTCTTTTCATAGTAAAACAGCCTCAGGGAAAAGAAGATGCACTGATTTATATCAGAAACTTTATCTCAGTGCTGTCAAACTCATGCATTAAATAATGGTGTATCAAAGCCTTCTGTGACTTCAAAGCCACGAAGGCAGCTATGATAAACTTCTATCTTCTGTTCTTGCATTGTTGGTCTTTCTGAGCTCATGACTTTATGCATTCTGCAGTCAACAGGACTGTGCTCTTCCACTGAAACAACACTGGGACTTTGGTCCATTCAGCTGGATACCATAACTCATAACAAAGTACCTAACAGTTTTATTTGGACTAATGAAAGAAACATAGAGAAAGGATTTCAAAATGCCTGCTTTTTTCTCAGCTCCTCCATAAAAAAATCCACTCTTTTTTTCTGTTGTAGCTAGCAAATGGTGTAGAAGGGTGTTATTGCAAACTATGATATCTCTCTGCTGCAGCCCATGAGCCTCTGCACCCTTCCCCAGAGATGCTGATGTGACATCACTTCTAACATAAAGTGGTGCAGAGACAAAATGGTAGGAAAGTCAATACTCAGACCATTGTACTGAGGCAAAGAACACTCACAAACATTTTAAACCTCTATATGTTTTCATTTACAGGCTGGGCAATGAACAGATCAAGGGCAGCCCTGCTGAGAAGGACTTGAGAGGCTGTGGATGAGAGGCTGGACATGACCTGGCAATGTGGACTTGTAGCCCAGAAAGCCAAACGTGTCCTGGGCTGCATCAAAAGCAGCGTGGGCAGCAGGGCAAGGAAGTGGATTCTGCCCCTCTGTTCTCAGGGACAGCTGCATCCATCTCTGGGATCCCCAGCACAGGAAGGACATCACCCTGTTAGAGCAAGTCCAGAGGAGGCCACCAATATGATCAGAGGGATGGAGCACCTCTCCTGTGGGGAAAGGCTGAGAGAATTGGGATTGCTCAGCCTGGAGAAGAGAAGGCTTCAGGGTGACCTGATTGTGGCCTTCCAGGACCTGCAGGGAGCCTACAAGAAAGCTGGAGAGAGGCTTTCTACAAGGCATGCAGTGACAGGACAAGGGGCAATGGCTTCAAAATGAGAGTAGGCTTTGACTAGATATTAGGAAGAAATTCTTTACTGAGAGGATGGGGAGGCACTGGCACAGGTTGCCCAGGAAAGCTGTAGATGCCCCATCCCTGGAAGGTTCATGGCCAGGTTGGATGAAGCTCTGAGCAACTTTCTCTAGTAGGTGTCCCTGTCCATGGCAGAGGGCTTGGAACATGATGATCTTTGAGCTCCCTTCCAACCCAGGCCATTCTATGATTTATTTACAACTTTCATTTTTTGTCAATTCTACAGACATAAAACCTCATGCTGTAAAAACTTGTCCAGTCTCTCGCTCTATGGTTTTGTTTTGCAATATATAGCATTACCTTAAAAGTGGGTCTGATCTATTTGAAATATCTAATTTTCATGTTGTGTTTTCTGAAAAACCAAGCAGTGTCTTACTAGGCACAGAGTTTCAGAGAAGGGAGAGTGTTGGGAAAGTGAAAGGAGAGAATTAGGGGGAGTGATAGGAAAGAAACCTGCAGAGGCTGGCATGGGTTACCACTGGGAATGGCATGTCACAAAGCCACTCCTTGAATTACCCTAGATCAAATAGGGAAATATTTTATTAAAGCATGTTATTCCACCATTTGTCAGCTGTATCTTAAAATTAGGAGGCTCAAGAAGAACCACTACAGACAATCCATGGGGCAGTCATTTAACAGTCTGATCCAAACTCCACTGAAATCCACAAAGAGACTAACATCATCCTCAGCAGGCTTAGGATCAGAATCATGTTGCTGGAGGATGAACATTGCCCCATAGTTCCTTCCCAGGAAGGAAACAAAAGCATGACAGGCAGCAAAGCAACACGTTTCCCATCACTTTTAAAACACCTTTGTCAAATTTTCCCTTAACAAAACCTTAAGCAAGTAGGGACTTCTTACCAGAAAGCAAAATATAAGTATTTCTAGAAGCAGGTAGTATGTATTTTAGCATGTACAGTTATGGACACATCATTTATAGGTTCAACATACAAAATATTCATTGTGTTTAGAGCTGTCCCTAAACAAAAAACTCAGCCATTATTCTCTGTGCCTGCAAAAACAAATCCACCATGTATCTTTGCTAAACAAAATATAGTTAATTTACAAAGCTGTAGAATTGCTTTATTTGCACTTGACTGTTTAACACCAAGGAGTTTTAATAGATCTGGCACCGGCAGGATGGGGCGAAACAACACTATCATTATCTCTGTATTATGCTTAATAATTGTAAAATGCTGTGTTTTATTGCTCCATTTACAATAATAAGAGTATTGCTAAACAATTATCATAATAAATGTATTTTTGATGGAAGAGCCAGTGATGTTTGTCTTTATAAATTAAGCTAGTCATAGAAGTCCATGCTTAGAATTGTATTACCTTCTTTGAAATAACACAACAGTCCACTGGTGGTGCACTATGAGCACCCACTGGGAAATCATGGCATCCTGCCTCATGAATCAGATACCTAAATGAACAGCCTTGATAAGCACATTTTTTTCTCCTCTTTGTTAATGACATACATATAAAAAGTACTATAATTATTCTAAAGCAGCAGCTGAAAGAAAAACTCTCATGGAGATATTGGTAATCTGTCATAAGGAGAGTACTGTGAAAACAGCAGACAATTCAAAATTCAAGTATTCCTTGCTTGAAACAATTTAACTGTTCAAAAGCATCTATAAAATACTTATACAAGCACATATTAGAGTACTTTCTTAAATTTTAGTATTTAGTCAATAGGCTATAATTTCTGTGGAATATATCAAGTGTAAGATATGAAAATATTTTTAAAATGTACAGTACAGTAGCTATTCAAGGAAGTTACTGCACACTGCCCTTTGATAAAACATCATTTTTCTAATTAGAGGATTAGAAGTAATAAATCCTCACTGTAAATAAACTGTTGCTTATATAAAGACTGAGTTTTAGATCAGTAAATCCTATCAGATTAAGGCAGTCTTGCCATTATCTTCACCACAGTACAACCAAACCAAATTATTACTTCTTCCTGCTGTTTCTGACATTCAGAGCTATAATTGCCAAAACAGAATTTCAGTGCAGAAAAAAAAACAACCCCCAACCTACTCAAATACCCTGTAAACTGCATATGTTCAGTACTATGTACCAGAAAAGTAACTCTGTATCCTACTGTATTTCACTTCCACTGAAAACCCCACTGAAATAACACATCTCAAAAAGCCAAAACTCAAACAAAACACCAATCAAATAAAAGAAATTAAGTGAAAAACAATTAAAAAAAAGAAAAAGTCATGTCCTGCATATGAGGCTGCAAGTCAGAAGACATCCAGCTGTGGACAAGCCTTTGGAAGGCTCTGTGCAGCACTAAGTGCAGGTAGACAGAACACAGGCATGGGTGACAATGAGCAAGAGCCCAAGAGCAGAAATTTACTGCTGTGAGAGAGAGCTACTCATTTTTCCATCTTCCTGGAAAAGTCACATCTTCCCAGGAAGTCCCAAAGGAGTAAGTACAGCTTTTTCCTCAAAGCCTAGATTCAGATACAAGATTGAGCAGTCTCACTACTCTGATGCACTCACTGATCCAAGAGCAACACACAACTTACATCTGACTTCATCCAAACACAAACGTCCCAGCTGAGTGTTGTTGGTAGACATTTTGTGAAGGCTTTATCTTATGCTTTAGCTATAGCCCATCTTTCCAAACAAGTTCATAATTTAAAGACTTGAAATGATGAGGAATGACCACAGCTTTCTCTTTTACCCCTCTCAGTGTTATTAGCTGTGCTTTCTTAGGACTGGCCTGGCCTTTTTTACCAAGCTGAAACCATACCTGCTATCCCACTTTGTCCTTGTTCAGATAAACCTGTCTTGATCTATCCTGCAGCAACCTAACTAGACTGAGTCTCTTGTGAATCTCATAAAAGGGGAAACTTGTGGATAATTTTTGCTGCTCTTCCCAAACTATGTCCAACTACCAACACACTTTCAGGAATGGACAGCACTGCAGACCTTCTATGGTTATATATAAAATTTATATTGCCTCCCTACTCCCACTTGATATTCTTATCCTTTTTATATCCATTTTATATTCATTCTATTAGCTACAATGTACTGCTCTGAAAGGTCAGATTCAATGAATTATTTAATGCCATGGAAAGCTGAGGTACAAAATTCTGCATCTTAACAGTCTCTGGTAGTTTCACCTTAGGCTGAGCTTCCTTATGTGAGCTAAGGGGGTCTGGGGAGGAATGGTCTCAATACCAGCTTTAATCCACTTGCTCTGAGCAACAGGCACAGTCACCCTGCACTTCACCTTGGCCAGCCTTCTTCTGAGACAAAGTTTTGCTACTGGAGGCTATGTTCAACACACTACACTGGGAAAGAGCACCTCCCTTGTAATGCCAGCACACAGCTTCAAAGCTCCTTTCCCCAAATTTCTGAACTTCTGTAATTTCACCAGCTATTGCCACTTGACAGTGGTTCCATCAGCTAGAAGTGAGAAGACCCAGGTCTTCTCCTCTCCTAGAGGGAGTCACAAAAATTATCACAGTACTGCAGCACCCCTGCTGTGAAGACAGAATGAGAGAATTGGAATTGTTCAGCCTGGAAAAGAGAAGGCTCTGGGAAGACCCTATAGCACCTTCCAGTAAATTAAAGAAGGCCTCCAAGAAAGATGAGGACCAACTTTTTAGGTGGGCATGCTGCAACAGGACAAGAGTTTTAAACTAAGACAAGATATATTTAGAATACAAGGAAGAAATTCTTTACTATCAAAGTGTTGAGACACTGGAACAGGTTGCCCAGAGAAGTTATGGATGCCCCATCCCTGGCAGTGTTCAAGTTTAGACTGGAAGGGGCTCTAAGCAACTTGACCTAGTGGAAGATGTCCCTGTCCATTGCAGGGGGGCTGGAACTAGATGATCTTTAAGGTTCCTCCCAATACAAACTGCTCCATGATGTGCTTGTTTTGTCATTCTTAAGTACCAGCTTTGCCATGACCTCCGGCTCTGCCCTCCTGAACTCCTCAGCATCTCACAGGAAATGGAGTTCCAACTGCTGTTGCCTTATTTACAAAAGCCTCATGATAACAGCCTCTTCTGTAGGTGAGGCAATCTCCAAAGGGATTAAGTGTATTGTGTATCTTTGGCAAAATGTATGCAGCATCTCTCTCTCTCTCTTCATAAGTAACCAGTGAATGATAGGAATCCCACAAAACTAGCAATACTCATAAAATTATAGGTATTATAAAAATCCCCTATGTCCACATCTTTCCCCATTTTAATATGTGTTTTTCTTGTAAAACAGAAATGAAACATGATTTTTTTCTACTGGACAGAATCACAATGACATGACAGAATTTGCAGTTTTTATTTATCACTTTTAGGTAAAGATAAAGGAAATGTTTCAAAGAAGTATTTTAAAACTGTCTAGCAACTCTCCTTGTAACAGGCTGGCTGTACAAACCATATAAAATGGTCATGACAAATCTTGTAAAATGTCAAGACAAGATTTTGGGTAACATGAGCTGCAGAACCTCAGGATCTTGTTTCTAAGTAACACACAAATCCCAAATCCATTATAATAGAGCTTTATGAGTCATATTCCTCTCTCTCACTCCACACATGCATACAGACATGTGAAAATGCCTACATAAAAATGTGGAATATACACTGCATGCTTATGGTATGTTATTTGTCCAATAAACAGCCCTAAGACTTACATCAGCAAACTGTATCCTCAGTCTATATACCTGGAAGCATAAATGATACAATCTCCCCTTTCTCCAAAACAACATGGTTGCAAAAGTGTGTGCTGAATTTTCCTCCTTTCTCATATGTGTCAATATGTGGTACAGTTCCTTCCTTAAACCCATGGCAGTCTGAATAATTATTAATGAACTCAAGGCATCTGCTGGACACTGCAACATTACTATAATTGGTGTAGAACATTAAGAAATTATTTCAATACTTTTTAAGGGGAAAAAGAAGCAGTATCTTTACTAACACAGTTGTCCTAATATTTAATTAAAGACTTTGAACACAAATAGAATTTCAGATGAAATGCAGAACAAAAGGGTATTTCTGGTCACAAAAGTATAATTTCCATGTAAAATTGAGCAGAATGACACAAGATAAAGAATTAAAAGGAAACTGGACTGCAAAGTCAATTAACTGTTTTAATTTTTTGCCGTCTTCCAACATGGAGTGTTTTTGCTATTACTCTTGATAAACTCAGGCAGATGATACTTTCCTTTTAAGTCTCTGGCACAATTTAATGGCATATAGAAAATAATACTGAGCAGAAAAGACAAAGTATGGAAGGAAGATTTCAGTGTAATGACTAAACCTCATGACTCCTACAGTTTTTATGAAATACAGATGACCTAAAGGATTTTAAACTGCTGTAGCAACCAATTTCTTCTAAAAAAGAACTGCCTTTTTTTTTGCACAGTGCTTTCTGAGTAACAGACCTGCTGAAAAGCTGAAGTGATCATAAAATGGGTAAGTTCCATGATACAAGATGACAAGACCTTTGCCTCTCCTGCAGTCTTGTTTGATTCATAAGCTGAACAAATGTGGTTTTAACTAAATCTCCAATCAAACTGAATTGCTTTATTTAACAATATAGACACTGGACTGCAGGGATTTTCCCTTGTGCAGTAAGTAAAATATATGAAGCTTTAGTCTGCATGAGGAGGACTAGGAGCTAAAAGAACAATTAACATTTCAGCACATAATATGTAAGAAATATGCCTTTGGGGAAACGTAGGCTGATGGCAATCTGCTTTTATCTCCTTTGCAGGCTCCAGTTTGATATTCTAACTTCTTGGTTTCTCAGAACCAGCTTCTTTGTTTCTCAAACAAAGCCAAAGCAAGACTAAGACCAACACCATTTGGAAGTCACTTGCTTTAAAATACACCATTTGTCTTTTCCCTCTTCCTGTTGCTGCTTTCAGGAGGTCTGTGAAGACCTGGTTGTTAAAAGTCAAGAAAAAAAGTCAAACAGAAAATGACATGTATGAGGAAAAGCCTAAAAAGCTAAAGCAGTAGCTAAAATGCTTCTCTTACACTACTTTTCATGTGTTTCCTGTAATAAATTACAGATGATCAATCGTCACATCAGAAATGAAGAAGAGCTGACTAATATATCCCAGAGAAATCTATCACATTAAGCTGCCTTTTGAAGCACTCGATGTTTTAAAAATGAATTTATTTTTAGCTATTTTTACCTTCTACTTGTTTCTACTAATTTTTGTCTCAGATTAATGAGAAACTGTTTTTCTCCTTTGACTTTCCACTGTGACCCAATCAGTGGTAATATTTAACTGAAGAATCTCACTTTGGGGACTAATGAGTCAGAATATGTAAAACTGTTCTCTTTCCCTTTTAACTAACCTTCTGATTGGGCATGTTAGGTAGAGTTAGAAGCAGATACTCAATCTCTTGGCAATTTTGGGAGTCCTTGTTTGCTGCACTACTGCTAAATTAAAAATATTACCTAATTCTGTGTTCAAACTTTTCTAGTCCATCAATCAACACAGAAGTCCCCACAACATTTCTTTCCAACTACATTAATCTATCAACTGCTAAGAGAGACTGTGAATCACAAAATTATTCTTATTGGAGAGAAACAGGAAAGAGAAAGGACTTGCTAGTGACAGTCTTAAGACTTTTGATCAGATCTTTAAAAAAACTTTAAAAAAAACAAAAATTAAGTCTTGCAAACACAAAAAAAAGTCAGAAAAAATATCAAAGTCAATTGCACTGACAGCCAGATCCTATCATTTCACAACACAATTAAATGTAGACATCTCTCAGTCAAAAAGAAGTTTGGTCAGAGAGAGTTTTATCAGACTGGTATTCAGAAAATCATAAAAACATAGAACTGCCTGAGTTGGAAGTGTTCCACAAGGACCACTGAAGTCCAGCTCCTGGCCCTGCACAGGACCACACCAAGAGTAACATCACATGTCTGAAAGTGTTGTCCAAACACTTCTTGATCTCTGTCAGAGTCAGTGCTGTGACCACTTCCCTGGGGAGCCTGTTCCAGTGCACAGCCACCCTCCGGGTGAAGAACTTTGTCCTTATATTGAATCTCAACCTCCCCTGGCACTTCAGGCCATTCCCTTGGGTTCNCCCCAGTTTAGTATCAGCAGCAAATTCAGTACACCTTCCAGTCCTGTGCCCAAGTTATTTATGAAGCTGTGGAAGATCACAGATGGAGCCCTGCAGAACCCCACCAGTGATAAGTCACCAGGCTGATGTCACCCAGTGGGTCACCAGCCTGATGTGACCCCATTCACTGTAACCCTTTGTGTCTGACCCATGAGCCAGCTGCTCACCCGTCACATGATGTGTTCCTCCAGCTGTGTGCTGGACAAAAGTTTGTCCAGAAGGATCTTGTGAGAAGACAGTTTTGAAAGCTTTACTGAAATCCAAAGAGATTACATCAACTGACTTCCCTTGATCAAATAGGTGGACTACGTTGTCCTAAAAGGAAATCAAACTTGATAAACAGAACTTTCCTCTCATGAAGACATGCTGGCTGAATTATGACTGTGTTTTCCTTCAGGTGTTTTTCAATAGTTCCCAAAATAATGTTCTCTACAATTTTGCCAGTCACTGAAGTGAGACTGACAGATCTGTAATTTCAAGGATCATCCTTCTTGCCCATCCTTAAAACTGGGACAGTATTAGCTAGCTTCCAGTCAGCTGGGACCTCTCTGGATTCTTAAGGCTGCTCAAAAATCATTGAAAGAGGCTTTGCAATGACATCAGGCAGCTCTTGGAGTATATCAAATGAGTCCCTTCAGGCCTTATAGACTTATAGGGATCTACCTGGAGCAGCAGATCCTACACAAGTTCAGGGTCCACTGGGAGTTAATCACTCTCAAAGACATGGCCTTCCAGCTCAGAGCACAAGGACCCCCTTAGCTGGTCATCAGTGTTGAAGACAAAGGTAAAGAAAACATTAAATATCAATGTCTTGTCTATGTCCCTGTTTGTGAGGTGATTATCCTCCTCCTGTAACAGGCTGCTGTCATTTTCACATTGCCTTTTGCCATTTATGTATTCTAAAAAAATGTTTGTCCCCCACAGTTTGGTCAGCTTCAACTCCAGCTGAGCTTTGGCTGCACAGATTTTCTCTCTCTTTTCTAAGTGGGAAGCAGCATCTCTGTGTTCCTCCTATATCACGTGACCTTGCTTTCACTGGGCATGCACCTTCCTTTTTTGCCTTCACTCCAGAAGAAGATCCCTGCACAGAAGGCCCAAGCTGCCTACTTGATTTCCAACATTTTGGCATTGCCTGCTCCCAGACCCTTAGGAGGTAGCACTTAGAAAGCGAAAAGCACTGATGTACCCCAGCACCTTCAAAAGTATTTTCCCAGGGGACTTCACTCACTAGTTCCCTGAGCAGCCTGAAGTCTGCTCTTCTTATGTCCAGAATTGAGGTTTTCCTCTTGTGAACAGAGATTTTAAACACAATTTCTTTGTGGTCTCTGTGGCCAAGATAGCTGCCAACCATGACTTTGCTAATGAGACCCTCTCTGTTAAGAAGCAGCAGATCAAGGAGGGTCTTTCTTTGTCAGCTCTCTTAGTATCTGTGCATGAAGTTTTCATCCAACTGTTTCAGGAAGCTTCTGGACCTGTTTGTGTCAGCTGTATCATGTTCCCAGTTAACATCTGGCAAGCTGAAGTCACCCATAAGGACAAAGGCAATTAATCTGGAAGTGTCCTGTAGCTTCTTGAAGAATAAAACACTGACATGATCATCCAAGTTAGGTGTCTGTAGCAGACTCCCATGATGACATCCACATTATTTACTTGTCCCTTAATCCTTACCCAGAGGCTCTCAACTGTGCCATTGCTAAGCTCCATAGATTTCAGCCTCTCCATTACACTCACCACCCCTTCCACCTCCCCTGCCTGCTCATCCCTCCTGAGGAGCCTGTAAGCATCCCACTTGACAATCCAGTCCCAGGACACATCTCACCAGGCTTCACTTATGCCAATGATGTAATTAGTAACTCTGGAATGGGGCCAAAGCTTTGGGCTCCTCTTGTTTGCTCCTCTTGCAGCATGTGTTGGTATAGAAATGCTTCAAGTGTGATTCACTGTAGCCAACACCTCATGGAGCAGATTAGGAGTCCTCTCTAGCACTCGGCTTCTCAAGTTCTGGTATGCCATCCCACTGCTTCACACTGGCAAGCCTGTTTTTCTCCCTTTGCCCCTTCCAATCTCGTTTAAATATTAAGTATTTACTTAGGTACTTTCTCATTTCTACTATTTTTTTGTGATTTTCCAACTCCTTAGACAAACTAGAGGTTACAGGCTTCAGGCACTGACATCCCTAACATGTTTTTGGCTGACTGAAAGGCAACATTGCCATCAGAGCAGGAATATGAAATGGAAGAGTAGAGGTAGCCACTGAAAGTGGACCTTAATATTCTGAGGGACAGCCACCTTATGGACACATAAGCTTCAGGAGGAACATTTATTTTACTTAATAGACTAATTGTAATCTGGGAAGTAAACAGAATTGTGAAAGTAAAAACTATCTCTGAGAATCAGGAAGACACAGCATCAGCATGCCACACAGCTAGAGAAAGATTTTGTCATCTTCAGGGACCCCTGAGTCAGCTTCCCATTATACAATTCATTAAAACTACACCGTTACAGCAATGGACCATAAAGTAGCAAGACCTCTCCATGACATTTTTCTCTGAGTAGGGTTTTACTCATTTACAGTCACCCTCCTTATCTCCTTCCCACCCCAGGGACTGCTACTTCTGCCTTAACAAGGGAAAAAACCTGACAACTAAAGACTAAAATATTTCAAATTAATGGAAGTATACAAGACATTTCAAATTGGTCACAGTCCTTTCACCCTCCTCTCTCAACAGTTTAAATTACCTTTTACCTCCCATGAACACTGGTGCATGTAAAACTGCCACCTTCAAAACAGCATTCCTCATAAAGTGGCAATTTAAATGCCTTTCCCTCAAACGAGGCACCTGTAGCTGACAGAAGTCTCCAAGGGTCAACTTACAAACCATAAAAATATTATGTTTGCCTCTCAGCTCTTGACATCACCTTTGCCATCTTTCTATCAAAATACAGCATTTTAGTATAATTCATAGCAACTACAAGCCACTTCATTGACAAGACAATCTACATTTCAGTATTTTAAAGAACTTCTTCTCTGTCATCCTGAAGTTTTTTAGGCAGCAGATAAAAACCAGTTAATTTCTGTGATTCATACAGCCAGCACTGGCTCAGGATAAAAGGAAATGCTGATGCCACCACTGTGAAAAGCCTCATTGTGAAAGCCTTCCCAAAGCATCACAGGCCCACAACCATCATATCTTCTCAGAAATGTCTGTGTTTTGCCCTTACAATAGCTTCATTAGCTGATGTGTACATGCTGAGTTAGTCAGCAACAGACTGGCAGGATAAGGGGGTTGTAAACTTCCCAGTGAGGGCAGACAGACACTTCTGGAAGGACAGAATTGCTTTGTGAGTTCTGTGCATGCAGTGGTGCAGGCATCTCTGTCATCTTCATACTTCACAGCCACTCCATGCTGGCAGCCCCAGGTGCATGGCACAATCCTCTCCCGTCAGCCTACACTGCTTCTCCAGTCCCAGAAACTGTTCTGCACAGACTGGTGTTTCCCAAACAGCTCCTGAAACTGTCTCTGGCTTGTGTTTCCCCCTGGTTCCTACTTTCTGCTGATTAAATCTCCTAGTGTATACACCTGGGTAAGAGTAGCTGTCCTGCTGTAATGTCTCCGAGGCATCCACAGAACATTCGAGTACAAGCAGCACAACGTAAAGGGCTGGCTTGCCCAACATTGTCTTTGAGGGTTTGGAAGTGTCATTTCAAAAGAGACATATACTGCACTTGAGAAGGACAAACCATGAGATTTCTGTAGTTTGACACCTCTCTAACCCTCCCTCCCCCAAACACAGGACATGAGATTTTTAGGTACCTCCTGCTACATATTCCAACCAGATGTAATCCTTTGATGCATGGGGCTTGCATAATCAGAACAAACGATAAACATCTATTGCAGAGCATGCAATGTAGAGGTCACCCATCACATGGAAGCATTAATTCATAATAAACTCAAAGCTAGTTGTTCATTTGTATGACTTTACATAGAAACAATTACTCTGAAACATTCACACTGGTGCATCTGGCTTTAGAGCAAATCTTCCATTTGGACAAGCCAACACTTTTGTTTAACTGGATGAGGAGCAATGAGCTTGTCAGAACAAGATAACGAGAGCAACATTTGCTGGTTCACATCTGAAGAAGGTATTCAGTACAGTTACTTCTGTTTTGGGCACAGCTGTTCCACATCTCCATTCATACCCTTGCATTCCATAAAGCAACTTGTTAGGGACCAGCTGACTTGAAATTCATCACAGTTGACTCCTTTTTCTAAAGAACAGAGTGAGATGATGACACAACATTTCAACCAGGTGACACATAAAGCCTTGAAATTTCAAAGAGGGCTTATACTTGCTAACTCTACGGGTCATTCGGCATGGTTAACAAAAAAGAAAATTAAGTTAACATAACAAATGAAGATCTCAGCATTCAGAACATCTGAATTATCAAGGCCAAACCTTTCTAAACCATGTCAGTCAACTTTCTGCTAAGAAAGTTTCAGAGATACAATGGATTTAAAAGAGAGCAATGTCCATTGTTGGTTTTGATTTTAACAATAAGAAGTAATATCTCTATATAGCTTTAAGCTCTTACAGGCTTTTGAAAAGGTGGGCAGGCATTTGTGAAATGTTATTGTAGATTAGTAATTAAAATCTGGAGAGACCTGAATTAGCCTTCAATATATTAGCTCAAGAACAAGAAGCATCACAACAGCCAAGAAAAGACGATAAATGAGATAATATTAAATGTGTGTTCTCACAGATTCAGAGCTAATTTGAAGTGTGATTCAGTTATCTCTGTATTATACTACAGAAACACCTCAAAAGGTAGAAGATACATATCTAGCAACACCCCTCAAGACAGAGAGGAACTGAGTTCTAATATCCTGACTCTGAGCTCCCTGCATGGGCTATCTGATCAGATGTATCTAATTAAATGCCCTGGCAGAAAGCTTATCTCCATTGATGGCACTTGTAAAACTCTTACAGATCACTTGGTCCAACATTTTGTCCCTTTGTTCACTATTATGTGTTTAAAACCTAAAACACCAGCAATTCATCAATCAGGGCCTGACACAAAGTGGGTACGGCCTCTGGATTTATATACTGAACTGGGAGTATAATGGAGAACCTTCAAATTAAAATGTCTGCATGACTGGTTTTTCAGAAAAAAGCAGTTTTCAAGGTTCATGGTTGCTAAGCAGTATCATACCTAATAGCTTAATATGCTTGATATTCTCTCTATGATGTTGATGAAGAAAGAATATCTGAAATAGTAAGTCTACCAAAATTACTTGATCCAGTGTAAGAAACTGCCTAAACTAGATCCAGAAACATTTGAAAAGCGGCATTTTCAGCTGCAGTGAGACAACCATGCTGACAGGCACTGTCACTGAGCTCCCTTTTCCACTTGCATTTAGCTCTGAGGATGCAGAGTAGGAAAAGTGGTTCCCTGAAATACACAGAGCCAAATGGGAGCGACAGAATCCTCATCCATTTCACAACCATGTTGAGGAGGGCCAGTATTGATTAAACTCATGTTAGCAATTAAAATGCAACATGCAGCCTAAAATCCTGGAGGGTTCCTTCTCTCCAGTCTTATGGCAATACACACTTAAAACATAAATTCTACTGAAGAATGGAAAGAATCATCTAGATCCTCGTGATGAAAACTTGCTGTGACATTAACTTGCCAAAACAAGAGTTATTTCAGCAATGTTTTTGAGTCATTTCTCTTAAATAGAAACTAGAGCCAACAAGAAAGAAAAGCCCTTAATGAATTTCACCTTTTTAATTTCTCGCTTTGCAACTTAAATCTTTTAGTGGAATTCCAGAGGATATCAAATTCTGATTAACTGCTGTTACAGTTGCAAGGGATGGACTAATCTAGCCTAATTTAGCAACCTAGAAGTCAGGTTTCTACTCTAAAATAGTTTTCTATTCTTCTTCTTTAGTCAATATATAAATAAACCTTTCTGCAACCCAGTAGTTTTTTCCAAAACAAATATCTCAGATGGATCACCCTCTTCAGATGCCAGTTTCTCCTGGATGGCTGCCTGGACAACTATTTTAATTAAAATGTGAACAAAATATCACTACCATGCCCTACTCACTGTTTGGTTTATGGAGTAAGCAGTACACTTGTGTGCCACTTAAATTTTCAGTAAAATACCCTCCTATACAAAAAGAGAGTTTGCCTAAGTTGGGATCCTTGTAGACTAACATCTACTCAGTGCAATCTAAGATTAGAAGTCATTCATGTTATAGAAATTGCCTATAAACATCCAATAAGGCAAATTATTTGTTAGATGTATTTCTTTGTTTCAACAAAAAGGGTTGGTCAAGCTGATCCTTAAAAAGATACAAATGTAATAATAACCAATGATAATGAGAAATATGCACCTCTGAGCAACCAATTAATTGACACCATACATTAGTATACCTTCTAATAAGTCAGTGTTGCATTGTTGCTCACCTTTAAATAAGGAAAAATTTGCTCCATTGTGTCATGACTTTAATGTAATCTCAAAGTACTTATTGTTAAGTACCTGTGAAAAGCTTTAACTGCAGAATCTGTATCAGCAGCAAAATAAAACCAACATAAATAGCTCCTGATAAATTTTGAACTGACTGCACTTCAAACACATCTTTTGTATTCTGTTCGCTTGTTCCTTGCCTGGACTTGAAGCTTACATTTAGAAAAGTGATCTTGTTTCTTCCTCTTTTTTGAACTTCTGTAACTTTCGGTCTTGAATGGAATACATCTCGACCACAACCATAAGTGACATTCATAGAACTGACCTCTCTTTGTAAGGGAAACCATAAACATGACTTCTGAGTTTGTGCTGGAAATAGCTCAGGAGAACATAATATGGTGCAAAAGCCACTGAACAGCACCCAGAAATAACGAGTCCAAATGGATTTTGTCTGCAAACCATACTGTATTCATATTTCTGCAACCCTGGCTTTCAAAGGATGACTTGAACACTAATTAAGTGTTGCCAGTAAAGCAGAGCCAAAAGAATTCAATGGAACAGAATGACCTACAGGGGATATTTATAATGAATATCCCTGATAATCTCCAGACCTGAGACTTCCTAGGATACAAGAGTATCCCTCAATTCTTAAAAAACAACCCAAAATCTCTCACCAGGTTCCTGCTCAGTACCCCTGGCGACAGCAGAAGTGGCTATAACAGTTTCCTACTTAAGGAAGATTATTTTCAGTAATGAATGTTTAAAAAGCCCACACATGATTAAAATATTACAATGCAATAAAAAGCCAATGGGAAAATTTCTGTATTATGCATTGTGTTTAACTTCTTGCATTTTCCTGTAGTAACACCATTACACAAAAGGGATTTTCAAGAAAGACCAGTCTATTTCTAATTCTGTAGGAGTAACAGTTAGACAATGAATTTGAAGCTGATAGGAATAGAGCTGAAGAAAAATAAATGATCTAAAAGAAATTACTCTGATTTTTTTTTGTGGTAAATTTAGAAATAATGCTGAGTTATTGGTTACGGATATGCTTTTTCCTAACAAAAGAAGATTTAATTGATATTTTTCAGTTGTCCTTTTTGGTGGACATTCTGAATTTTTTTTTTTTTAAGATAGAGGGTTTTTTTAAGAAAGAAGAAATTGCCTTTGTAATTTTCTTTTCCTTCAAGATCATAACTCTTTTCATAAGTTATTGCTCTGACAATTTTTTCTTGCAAAACAATTGAATATTGTGTTTCATTAAAAACCCTGTTAAACATTCAAGTGATTTAACATCTAACATTTATGTATATTTTGCTTGGAAGTTTTGGGCTTTCCTAATCCTGGTGACGTTTGATGCTCACTTGGTTGTGAAATCTGCCTCCTTCTTTTCTGATGCAATTTGGGTTTTTTCTGCTTGACATGCTATGTGATCTTTATGTCAGTATTTTGAAAGTAGATTAATTTTTTTCACACTCACTGCAATTATAATGAAAAATTGTTTCTTGACTTTACAAAAAGCTTTGAGGGAAAGCTGCATAAAAATAGCCACTGAATTTCACATGAATGTAAAATATACCTTGTTATACCTAATCAGCAAGAGGCCATGTAATCACAGAAAAAAATAGTGTTGGAACATCAATTTCTCATTAATGTGCTGCAGTGACCACATGATGGTACAGTTTAAGATCCTGAAGGAAAGGAGGAAGCGGAGTCCAGTCTAAAATCAGACTGCAGCTTGTTCAGGGCACTGGTAAGCAGGGTCTTGTGGGATGCAGCTCTGAAAGGCCAGAGTCCAGCAGAGTTGGGTGATCTTCCCAGAGAGCCTCCTGCAGGTGCCAGAATGGTCTAATCCCATCTGCAAGGAAGCAGGCAGGCAGAGCAGGACACCAGGGTGGCTCCACAGGGAAAGCCTAAGCAAGATCCAGTGCAAAATGGAAGGAGATCAGAGATGGAAATGGAGACAGGTTGTCCAGAAGAAACAGAGAAGCTGTACCTGGCCAGGCATGGGGCTTGCAAAGCTCAGCTGGCACTGAAACTTACCCAGGGTGGATGAAGGATAACAAGAAGGGTCTCTACAACTACAACAGCAGTGAGAGCCAAGGCACATACAAACCTACTGCTAAATTGAGTGGGTAACCTGAGGAAGGACACCGAACAAGCTCAGATGCTCGATGCTTTCTTGGCTTTGGCCTTTGGTAGCAAGGTCTGCCACCCTGGTCCCTGAGCTCAGTGACAGAACTTAGGGAACAGAGGCAGACAAAGCTGAATTAGGGATTGCTTAGGTGAGAGAGACACTCACAAGTCCATGGGCCTGGATGAGATGCATCTAAGGCTGATGATCTAAGTTGGCTCATGTCTTTTTGAAAAGCCACTGGTTAAGAACTGAAACACCTACCCAGTGTGGTTGTGAAATCTCCATATCTGGAGATATTAAAGACTTGATTTGGCAACTGCTGAGCAGTCACATTTGACTTTGATATGACTTGGCCTGGAACAAGAGGTTAGACTGGATGATCTCCAGAAATCTCCTCTCAGTTCTTCTATGATTTTGTGATTATGCCAATTGAGTAACCTATTCATTTAAAGCACCCCCACTGCTGACCACCAACAGGAAAACAACATTTCAAAACTTCTCCCAGACACATTGAAAAATGCAGATGCATTGAAAAGTTGCAGACATATCTAACCCATATGAAAACCTTCAATTATACAGAAGAGATTCACTATTTCATTGATGTATAGAATTGTTTCTGCTGTGGTGTCAGGACTGCACACTGACATCAACTGCTGAATCATTCTAGGCATCCCCACTGGCATGCAAAGAAAGCTTTCATTTTCAAATGCTGTAACATATAATCTCAATATATTTCACTCCAAATTTCATCAAAGAATGAGTCTCTGTCAAAGTCCCAACAGCAGACAGATTTTGAGCAGAGGTAGAATTACAGCATAAGAAAAGCATCACCTAAAGCTTTCCCTGGAATGAAGCAACACTTAATTTGACACTACCTATGTAGTCAATGTAATTGGGAAGGGTGACATTCTTATTGAGTTTCTCGTTTGAAGGAAGACAGAGAAACAGCTATACAATAAATTTAGTTTGTCTCAGGTCTAATCAGTCTATTTTCCTTGCTGTTATTACTACATATTGCTGGAAGCAGAAAACGAGATAGAGATCCTAACTTTGCTTAATATCAAAGAATCAGGGAAAGAATGAAGGCAATGTTATTGCTTTATGAAGAAACAAAGACATCAAAAATGAGTATAAGACCCATTCCTGAGGCTTATACCGGTGGACAACACAAAGCATAAGTCAGAACTTTATCAGGAGCAGGACAGCTCCTTCAGTTCATGGAGTCCACTCATCACAAGAAGCTCTTAGAAAATTGTGGTTTTCAGTTGACTTGCAGGTTAACACTTTTTTGAAAAAAATCTGAAAATATGTTTTGTTTAATCCCACCTAATACAGATGAAGGCCATCAGCATTGCTGGCATTTTTATACCATTTCTGCATCATCTTTGAAGTTTTCCTTACAGCTGAAACCCCAGAAAATGATCATCTGTTTGCTCATTTATCATTGCAAATTTATCATCTGCAGGAGGAGTATAACTGCTGTGGCACTTCCTGCCCAAATTTCTGTAAAGAAATGTGATTTTTCAAAATTACACAGGTAACACTGAAAACACTGTAAGTTTTGAGGAGAGGTACCTGTACCATTAAAACCTGAGCATATCTCAGGAATCAACAAGACCCACCAATTCAGACTTCACACTATGGGAAAGAGAATATAGAAACAAAATTGATGTACAGCAACCAGGCTACTGGAATTTAAATTATTAATTTTATTTTTTGGTTACTTGCCATTTTTCTGTGCAATGCAATAACATTTCTTGTTATTCCAAAAGCAAAGTTTATTATATGAACCTCAATACATCTTTTTCTACATCCTTAGCATTCATCAGTCACTGTTCTTCCTCTCCTTCTACATCCCATTACAAATGCTGATATTTCTCCTTTCCTGTACTATCCACAGACACTTTTTTGTCTGGTTTTCTGCCTTCTTCTCTCTTCCCTGCCTACTTCTTTCACACAAACTCACCAACCTGCATTCCACCTAAACACTTTTTGAGCTTCTCTACATATTTAAATGCATTCATTCACTCTCTAAAATCAGCCTACCAAGTTTTCTTTATTCTTCATCTAAGATAAACCTGACTTAGCTTCATGTGAAAAATGAACAGTAATGCAACAGTGGCTGGAGCATCCATGCTCCAGGAATCATCTTTTCAACAACTCATACCAAAAATAAATACCAGAAGAATAGTATTCCTCTTTTGATAGCCAAGTACTTTGGAGCTTCTCCTGGGTTTTTTTATACTTTTTCAGCTACCCAGATGACATTTTAAGAGGACATTTCATTTCAATACTAAAATAATTTGTCATTCTTCATTATAACTAAAGCAACGTCATTTTGTCTTTTCTCAGCCATGAGAAGGCAAGACTACTGAATGACTGCACAGGCAATAAGTCAGTGGGTTCATAGTTTAAGTGACAGGACATCAACTACCTGACAAGGTCGATGACTCTCTCCCTTGGAGCAGTGCTGACTGGCTCATCATTAATCATTATGATCTGATCCCCTGGTATAAGCTTTCCTTCAGAGGGGCCGCCTGCAGACAAATGAAGAAAACACAAAAATTAAAATGAGCACAGGTTAGCAGACCATTGTAAATGCACAGACACACTGTTGTTCGCATCCTACAAGTGTGTTTTTTCGTCAGCCAATGACATTTTTACACTAACACTATTTCTGACATTACCAGTACTCCCTCACCAGGAAAATCTTGCAAGCCAGTGGCTTAGCAGCTTCTGCTGAAGTTCCTCAAGTTCTAAATCTGCACCTAACCACCTAAAGTAAGGGCTCAGTTTTCTGAAGGGCCAAAAGGACTCATAAACTGTGGACTAATGCACCCTTTAAGGTGTGATCAACCATATATTAATCATCTTTGATCAATGTTTGTCCGATATTTCATAAGACCATCCCGAGAAGGATTCCTTTGCCTGTGAACAAATGATCCTGTTTATCTACTGTTTAATCAGGAAGTTTTTTTCCATGGTAAGTATACCAGATCTTCTTGGTTGCAACACATTTTTTTTCTGTCCCAGGAAAAGTAAGACCAGAGAACATCTTATTCCTCTTTCCTATGAAGCATCACTTACATATTTGAATGTCATTCACAGGTCTCTCCTCTGAATTTTCTGTTCTAGGCAAAACAAACCTGTTTTCTTCAACTGAAGACAGTAAGTTTTTATACCTCCAGCTGCTCTTTTCTGCTGGATTCCTACCACTTGATGAGCACAGGTATATCCAAAAGCATTGCCACTTTCGGTTAGATATGAATATTTAGCATTAGTTTGAATAGACAATCAGTGATGTGTACATCTGTGTGGTTTGGATTCTGGCACCACTGAAATGCACATTGAGTGCATTGTACTTTATAAAATGCACATATTACTTTGGTTCTCAGCACGATTACATGCCCAGAAGATGATGTGACACCACAGTTCCTAGTGCAAAGATATATCCTCTCTCATCTTTGTCTCTGCAATGATACCTAAAAAATCGAACTATATTAACACTATGAAGATAAAGTCTTAAAAGAAAATGTTTCAGCATCAAAACAAATTCATTCAACAACTGAGCTAATGCTGATCGTTTCCTCTGTTTGCTTTGAAAACTTTACTCCACTTCCATATCCCTCATAAATGGATACAAATCCATGTAGGAGTATGTTGTCCCGAGCTCATATTTCTTCCTATTCACTTGGAACAGAACATGGTAAAGACATTTTCCAAATTCTAATATAAAACTACATTAAAAATGCCAAGTTGAGAGAAATAAGCTGTCTGGATCTGGTTCAAATATTATTTACAGTGCTCACTTCATGTGAAAGCAATACAAATGTAATCAATGCACACACGTGGGTAAATGACATCAGAAATTCACAAAGTCGATTTTGCCTCTCCTCTGCTCTCTGTGGGGGCTCTGGAGAACATATTGAACAAGAGCAAAGTCAAATCCCTGCCCTTGGCTCCAAGGCAATATTACATAACAACTGAACTTTTAAGCATAGAGAGCAGGAGCCTGCTATTTGGGAGACAGATTAATCCCAGGTCTGGTCTCCTATAACTTCAAAAATATCACAAACCTCACTAATTTTCACTGCAGGTAAGATATTTAGGGATATCTTTTGACCTGGCTTTTAACCATATAGTTATACAGATGCATTCATTAAAGGAAAAAAAAAAAGCCAGCAATAACATCCTCTTTTTCAGAAAGAAATATTGTTTTTAGAAACCTAGCTCCCCTTGGGAAGGTGATGATAAAAATGAAAATTATGCAAGTTTTAATCTCAGAACTCAACATACCTCTTGAAAACGCTGATTCAATGGTAATGAAGGTGACAGCAAACCAATATAAAGATACCAGGGAGAAGACATTCTTTCCTTGAATGAAATGGGTTAACTTTTTTCAGGCAAACAAGAGTAATGGCTCAGAGCAATAACTCCAAACTGGCTTTTCGCTAACACATTTCTGTAATGTTCAAAAATGAGCGTGAGGAAGGAAACCACTGGGTAAGACAAGGCTTAAAATCATATCAAGTATTTGTGATTACTTTGCCTGCCTGAATATTTCAACAGTTCTCAAATTTGTAGCTGAATTTCATCTCAGTAGGCTAAATCTAAGTTTTCTACTTGGGTCAGGTGGGGAAAACATACCTGGTGTTACTGAGCGTACAACAACTGGCTTTTCACTACCAGCCACAAACCCAAATCCTAGCACAGGATCCCTCCTCATTTCCACTTTCCGAGGGGCTGGAGGGGTTATTTGGCAGCTCTCTATTCGAGGGTCTTCAAATGTGGCTGATTGTGTCATGTGACTGTGAAAAAAAATAAAAGATGGAAAAAGGAAAAAAATCATTAAAACATGATTTTGTGGTATCTACTTGAGCAAAGCAATTTGTGCAACGATATGAGATGAATATCTGAAACGTTCTCACTAGAGGAACTAAAACAGCAACTTAATAATTTTCTATTAGATTTCCTTATGCATTAAGTAATAATGCTGCTGGCAGGTCTTAAATAGTAATCAATAGTATTGGGCTTTAAAGAGGCCTCTTTTTGACAGCACACATTTAATCATACCCCATATATGAAAGAAAAATAACTCGACAATAAAGTCTTTGTCCTCTGTGATTGAATTTTTCATCCTTCAATTTTTGGAAGGGAAAAATAACTGTAGTGACCTACTCATAACATAAACCACAACAATTAGAATCTGTCAGCCTTTTTAAAAGAGGACACAAATTTAAATTTGGGGATCTAACATGTTAAGCTAGTTTCTGAGCTGAGTCCTCTCCTTTCCATAACAGCTCTGTATTTGCTACTTGGATAAAATACCTGAAATCACTTGAAAATGTTCCAGGGCACAAACAAACAAACAAGATATCAAAAAATATATTTATATGGAATTATTTAAGTACTTTACTTCCTTCTATGGTGTTATGACAAAGCTTATTTATTGTACCTAGAAGAAAAAGATCTCATGGCTGGAGGGAAGGATCTAGATTTTTTCAAGCAGAAAATAGAAAGGATGAAAGCTATCCAACCTCACATATCCATGAAATAGGTTTAAAATGCATAAAGATTTTAAATTAACGTTAATAAACACTGAAATGTGGCTGATGCTGCACACAGTCAGGACCAAACATATATTGCATTTTCCACCCAATGCCTGGAGTCCCCACCAAAGCACAGCTACCAGTTCCCAGTGCCAATCAGACAGACAAACTGGTGACCACCCCAGTGTCACACCCCAAACACCATCCATTGAACTCATGTGCTTCAGGAAACCAAATGACCACTGCAAGCACAAAGCAATATCTGGTCAGCACATACAAAGACAGATTTAAGCTCATAGATCAACTTATTGCAGTTCTGAGAGACCTCAGGTATTTGTTTTAAGTTGCCTGGCCAAGATTTAACTCTTTTTTTACTTTCAAGAGCTTGTCTCCAGCTCATGGTAGATAAATGCAGTAGACAAATGGAGGGAGCCAAGTCCCAACCCCATCCACAGAGAGGGCACAGACACTGAGAAAGGTAACAACCAGCTGCCCAACCTAAGAACACTGAAATGCACATCAGAGAGGCAGATATCCCTACACCATGAGGCAGGATCACCCAAAATTAATTAACAATATGAAAGTCAAGTAATTTTCACACATCTTTGATAATTTTACCTATAACATGTTGTAACAGGAGAGTTAAGGGACCTACCATGCAACCAGCATTGTTGCTCTCACCACCTGTCCCTTTTCCATCTGCACATACAATTCCCTGAAGAACTCCAAACAGGCACTCCATAAGGAGAAAGGGATCATTCAGAGATCTATTTTCAGCATCAGTGATATGTAAAAACTTTTCTGATCTTTCCCCAACACATACATCTTGGGCATGACATTAACATTACTTTCTCTCCACGGTCTGCTTCATTACTGATATACAGAAGAGCAGCAAAACCTCAGTAAACTCTCAGTGGGGGTCTATTTCTGTTACTGGATTTTTCTAGGGCTTTTCTTCAAAGAAGCTTTCTATCCCTACCACTAGATTCAGTCTGCCTAAGAGTAACATGCTGTCTTTTTATGCAGATGATCAGAGGCAGCAGAAGCTACTTCCTTACAAAAATAAGAGAGCAAGAGAATATCTCTGTGCTTTCTTACCATATGTGTAAGGTGAGGTCAGCAAAGAAAGTACTTGTTTTTTACTAGCTAGAGCATCATATCTGATACTTTATTCTCTTCCTCCTCCTCCTGGTCCTCCAGCTTTTTTTCAGTTTGTTTTAGATAACTTTCTATTTTGTTTTACCGATGAACTGCCAGAAAACCCAGAGAATTATATGCAGACCCTTTAAGAAATCCATCTTCAAGACCTTCCAGGCACCTCCTCTCCAGAAATTCCTATTTACAATTTGTGCTTCTAAATATTCAAACATTTTGTCTGTCTAATGAGACAGTTTCAGAGGTCTCATGGTATTTAAAAACCTATCTATTTTGACTTGAGAACTTTGTTTTGGTAGAGAAGACAAAACTCTGCATTTTTCACCTCTCTTAGATGACAGCCCCACAAAGTTAACTTCCCATAAAGTTAAGATAATCTATTTAATCATTTTTTCCTAATAGCTGTTTCCATTTTTGGAAGTGGGGCACTACAAGCTCAAATGGAAAGTGCCTTTTGTCTCCAAAGAGAAAATGCCATATTTACAAGCAACATGAAAATGCTGCATAAACTTTGAAAACTACTTTCCTGGCATTGTACTTTGTCTTATAGCAGTTGTGTAGTCTGATTTAAAAAGGAAAAGCCCCAAAACAACACCCAAACCCCCCTCCAACAGCTGTACTTCACATAACAAATTCTAAGGGCAGACTGATTTACTCCAAAGAGCAGCCCTGCTCCTGGATGGTCCAGCCCTTGCCTCGGCTGGTGCTGAGGATCTGCAGCATCAGTTATTCAAAGCCTAAGCAAGAACATCAGCAAGGAACAGCCCATCATGATTCTGAGTGGCACAGCAGACACTATTGATTTTTGAGGTTATCCACCTTGAAATACATCAACTAAAAAGACTCTGCAGCTCACGCTTCCACAGCTTGCTGCATCAGATATTCTTGTGCCTTTCAGTTTGTTGGGGGTGTATTTCAAGAGGGCTGCAAGATGTATAAATATGATCCCAGAAGAGATTAGATGAACGCTCAAAGGTTTTTGTGATGGTACATTGACAAACCCGCTTCCTCCTGTGGTTAGTTCATTATTGAGATGCCAGTTGGAGTACCACAGTTCAAGACTAATTTGAATTTTGCATTAATTGGAGGTATTTGATCTCCATCTCAGCTATGGAAAATATTGACTTCTGCAGAATAACTATGCTAAGATTTCTAAACCACAATCTAATAAGCTTGGACTCAGAAAAACCACTTTAGGGAACCCTACCCAGAACATACCTTACACTGTGAAAGAGTAAAACACTGTGACAACTTAGAATAACTGCAACACTACAAACTTGTTATTTGCTTCAAACACCCTAAAAAAATTGTATTTAGATGGTACAGTTCTTACATCATACCTGAATGTTTACTTTTCTCAAGGGAAAATGGGAGGAAAAGTCCGATGTTTTAAATATGAACTGTTCTTTCCACATTCACAAATGCAAGCTGCCCTTAGATTGCCTTTTCAGAGAGATACTTATTTCCTCCCATTTTCAACAGCTGAGATTAGTCCCTGCTTTACAAAAGGCCATCTTCTCTGATATACTCATGTTCTCAGCAGTGGGAGACTGCTGCCATGTGAAGGAGAATAATTCTTAGAGAATTTCTTGAACAGATATTTTATATACCAGACTCTTCTGAGAGATAAACTACCAGCTATGGAAAATCATAGCAGAAGTGCAATCATAAGCACCTACTCTCAAAAACTCTCTGTGGCAACTGCTCTACTCAAAGGAGAAGGTAACAGGAGAAATGAGAGAGAAGGCATCTGAGCATGCAATCACCAACACGCAGAGCAGAACACATTGCAGGGTGGCATAAAATTCATGCGCACACTAACCCACAAAGGGGCCTACAGTGAGCAAAGGAGGAAGAAAATTAGGAAAGAAAAATGCCCCGAGGAGCACTGATCAGCTGCACCACATCAGCTAGCACCTGCAAACACAGTTCAGAAGCCCAGGACATTACGAGGAGCCTAACTTAACATGTGCATATCCAAATTCATGCTGGGTTAGTCAGAGGTGTGGTTTAAGACTTGACACTATGAATCTTCACATAATGAGCTTCAAAATTATTCTCTTGGTAATATTTTCCATGGAAACCTTCCTAGCATTGTCCTTATTTAAATTACAGGCTGAATAATCCAAGGAATGTATAAACAAAGAATGCAATCGAGAGCTTGATTTAATAATGCATACTAGTAATTAAAAGCAAAGTATCTGAGTGCAACGATTTTTAGCCTTTGGATTTTGATGTGTCATTCCCTGACACGTCAAATTTTATTTTTTTACATAAAAATGGAGTTTGCATTTTCACAGAAAAATGTTTAGAGCTCTAACACTTCTAAGAGACTGAAAACTATGGCATCAACCCAGCGACCCTGGTTATGATAAACATTAGTTTAGAAATAAGTAACAAAGACACCTGAACAACTTTAGCTCCATTCTGCAAAGCCTTCCAAAAAGAGAGCAGAAAAAATTGAATACAGAGAGAGCAGCTGAGTGGAATACAGCTGCACACCCACAAACTCTAAACCAACAATAATCAATTGGCTGTTGCTCTGAGTTTCAACAGGGTGGAGACGCTGCTTTCGGGCGTCTCATTTCATATCCCCCTGTTAGAGTTTGTTTCAATTACTTCACATGTTAACACCAACTTGCAGTTTTGGGGTATTTAATCCTTAGCTTTTAAATAGACACAGTATCTCTGCTATACCTATTGATTTACCTATAAAACAGACTCTTTTTCACTTGAGACACAGCAGGTGTAAACTTGGTCAATGACAGAGGTCTGTGGAAATGTCAAACCACTCACAGACTGATGAGTGGAAGTGGGCAAGGAGGATGGAGATAAGGACATTTTACCAAAGGTTTAATTCAGAAATAACAAAACCACTTCAAATTGTTGAGCACTGTTAAAATCCTGTCTCATTAATTTGGAGGAGGTGGAGGATCTGCTTTGTTGATTGCAGTTGTGATTTTCAACAAGATCTGTGCAAGTTAAGGACACTGAACAAACTTTCATTTACAATTGTCCATCTGTGTCCCTGCCATGAGTCTCTGCCCATCCTGCCCCGACACTACCTCTTCATCCTCCGTTCAGAGTCTTGGGTTGGGCACCCAAAATTTCCTGGGAGTGGGGAAAACTATTGTAGCAACACAAGAAAGTAAATTTAATTCTCATTCAATCACTATTCTTCAGGAATTCGCATTCAGTAAAATGGCTTGAGACTTAAGACACTTTGATGGAAACTGATAACAACATTCTACATTTTTCTGCTTGATAATCTGGAAAGGTTACCAAAACAATGCCAGTTAAAAGAGAACTGTCATAGAGAAAAAGAAATATGCAAACGCCCCAGAAAATTGAAAAACTGATCTTCATTACTAGCTCAACTAGTAGCTAAATATGAAATATAATTTCTTCCTTCTGTCCTTTCTTCCTGGCACCTCTCAGTATATCCCAAGTTAATTTATTTTCTCTAAGAAATCCCCCAAGAATTATTAAGAACTAGGACACAACTGTCAAAATCATGCATCAACTGCCTTTTACTTGAAAATGATATTTCAAGAAAAAAGTGCACAAGTAGTTATTACACTGCTCAGTAAAACTGCTACTTCTGCAGAGAATCTGGTGCCTTGACAAACTCTTTTTTGCTCCATTTTGCAGGAAACCAGAGAGTTGTTCAAAGCTCTAGAATTTTTTTAGACATATTCAACAGACAAAAATTTTATTTTCAGTGGTTAAAAAAGGAGTCAACTTTTAACACTTCAAGAAAACACTCCCTACATTTTCACTGTTTTTGTGCAGGTGTATATACTGATCATACAGTATCACAGCCACAAAATGCAACTGGGAATATTTATCAGATTTTTTGTTTCTTTCTTTCTTTCTAGGACTACTTTTTTGCCCCAGTGTCAATTCTATTTTTTTTTTAAGCTTCTTCAAGAGTTAAACCCTCCAAAGTCAGGTCATTTTATAACACCCTAGAAAATGTTTGGCATATGCCATCTGGATGAACATATGGTAAAAATGTAATTAGAAAGAAAAAGGTTTGCTGGTTTCAGAAGAAGTTGGTGACAGCTTTTTTGATAAAATTGGATACAGGGAAATCTGACACGTAAAAAATTTCAAGATCCACTCTTCCACTGTTGGGCATGATCTGCAATCTAAAGCAAGGCAAAGTGAACCAAAATTGCGCTGAATAAAACTGACATGAATACAAATTTAGAGGGCTAAAAAGATTTATGCTCAGCTTGAGACAGGCACTGGGGAAAACACACTGAAAATATAATTCACAATGACAATTAGCACTCATATTACTACACGTGTAAAATGTGAATGCTTCTGCTTTCTGCCTTTTTCTATATATGAATGTTATATATTGGGAAGACAAAAAATCTACAGTTGAATCCCACAAAGACATGGAAATAAGCCTCAACTGCTGACTAACAGTTGTTTGCTTTGAGTATTGTATCCATAGGTTGATAGAGAAGTTCTCTTTTAAAATTATTCTTCTCTCAGGATAGCCACAAACCTCTCAGAAGCTCTGTTCATGATGAGCATTGGATTTCCCGTCATTTGCATTGGGACGAGACTTTACAGGCACAAGCCAAATAGCAGAAATTGCACAGAAACATCTCAGTGAAAATTGGAGGAGAAAGGGCCACCTGAATGCTGGAACTGCCTCCCCCTGGAAGCTCAGCATGATGCCAGCCTGTGTCTGACTCACTGCCCAAAATTCACAGCCTACCCGGGTGTGCCAACACGAGTAAGTCTGAACTGCAGCCATGCACGTGTGGCACATAATGCACACGGACAGCCCACCCCCCAACACACAATTATGCTCCTACACACTGCTGAGTGGCACTTTTGCACTCAGTTTCTGTCCCAGCAAATTTTCCCACCTGGGTTACCATATGTTCAGCAGAAATACTCTTGGTTTCAAAGCCTGTACGTGAGCAGAGATTCAGGGGGCCATTTTTGAGCAGGTTTTCATAGCCAAATGAAGCTCACAAAATACACGTATGTACTAGACTGCAGGGATGAAACTATGGGTGAACTGCCTCCCACAAGAAATTCTAGGGCAAGCCCTAGGCTGGAGCTGTGCAGGGTAATCAAAATTGTGGGAGAGAGCAAGACAGCAGAAATGGCAAATAGCTAACATTAGCTGGTTTGACCACCAATTGGTCCTTGCCTCTTCCTGGAAAAGAGATTTATGATGCCACAAAATCACAGGCATTTCCTTCCTGAAAGGAGACTTTCAACAGGTCAACTCTTGCATGTGCAGCATGGACTTGTAGTAGAGCACAGGGAGCAGGGTGTTTGGCCACCTGCCTGGCCCAGCTCCTTCAAGAAGGAAGCTGTGCAAGATGCTTCTGCTAGACATCAGAATTACTGGCTTTCCTCACAGCAGGAATTTCTTACAAAGTTAGGATTTGAAGTACATCTAGGTTTTATCCTGACAAAAAGCATTTTTCTTAAAGTGATCTGAGCTACTCTGTTTAGGATAGTGAACTACTTAAAAGCCCTTAAAGATGATCTGAAATGTAGCTTTTCATTATCCCCTGCACATGCATCAATAAACCCTGTTGCAACAGACATAGAAAACCTGCAACAGACAACCCAACCTGCAAATACACAATAAATCCATTTGGGCTAAACATGTCCTCTGGAAAACAGAAAAAACAATTCCTATCCAACCTGCTTTAGATATTTCACACCAACACCATCAAGAGCAATCTGTCAGCCCTGTCTGACCCAAGTCTGCAACAAACAGCACAAACCACAGGGCTGCCAGCATTCCCCATCCAGCATGTAAAAGGAGCTGCCATCACCAACTCAACATAGACAATTTGTCCAACTGAAATGTTACAAAAAGAACAAGGGAGGAGAAGCAGCATCAAAATAGCTTTTAAGGTTCTGATTAGATTAGGAAAGCTACTAACTAAAAAAGTCTCATCTGGTGCAATACTGGAAGCTTGCTCCAACAAGCACATGTCACTCTCTGTAAACACTAAGTGTGGGTAACCTGATGACATGGTAAGAAGAGAAACCAGATTTAATGTGCCCATTGTAACCCCCTGGTACAGCTGAGCTTGGCATGAACAAACAGCTGAAATACTGAAGCCTCTACTCGAACAGTTCTGTACCTGCCTAACTCTTGGGAACTCAGTACTGTTGTGAGCATATGGAGATAAGCAATTACAGCAGAAGCAAAACTCAGTTGTTAATCCTTTGAACTTAATCTTCCTCATTCCTTCAGCAACTGAATGGATGAGCAGGTCACAGAAAGCGATCTGAATTATCTACTCATTTCCTTCCTTTCCAGTTACAGTGGAGGGCTCCTGAACCAAAACTAGCCCTTCTGATGGTACCACATCGAGCCAGCATTCCCCTGACTGCCTCTCTGGCCAAGGGAAACTGAACATCTGGCAGCATTAAAACAGGTGAAATATCAATATATGGGTCAGCTGATAAACAGTGGGTACTCAATAGTGCAGCTGCTTAGTTTATCAACAACCAAGTATTTAAAGAGTCAGGGATATAAACCCCTGTATCACTCTGGTCAGTACAGCTCCCTGCTCTCAGGAGCAGCTGTACCTCTTCTTTATGTTAACTTCAGGAAAGGGCAACAAAGCAACCCAGCTAGAAACACTGAGTTTGTCCCAGTTCAGGGTAACACAGAGGAGCAGTCTTGTTGTTGTACATCTGTACAACAAATAAGCTCCATTTTCCCGTGCTGGGTATGAATTCTCCCCACTGGAAATTCGAGCACAGGAAAGATTAGAAAGTTGCTTTTATAAAGACATCCCAACTCCCACACTGATACAATGACTGCAAGGAAAACCGTGAATTCTCCAGCTACCAGACAGAAAGGGATCTGCAAGCAACTAAGGGCAATAGAATGAATTTAAAAGATTTTCATTGCAACTCACAAAAGTCCCAAAATCAAGTCTTCATGATCTGTAACAAAGTCTTCACAGTTATTCTTCAAAGCAAGCCTTCTAGTTCTGTAATTCTGGACAAAGCCTTCAGGACAGAGAAGAAAGAAAGAAACCAATTCTTCCTTTCTCCTTTCTTTTAACAAATACAAATAGAGAGGATTACTCTTCTTGAGTGCTGATTTGGGAGCACGCCATTATGACTCTTCAGCAAATACAAAATGAGAAAGAGAACTTAATTGAAATAATCTAGAATGACAGATTGCACTGATGGGATGTGAGGCTGCCAGACAGAGCTGCCATGCAAAAATTAAGCATAGGATATTGAAAGGAGAAAAAAATCAGGTGTGTGTTTGATCTTTGTTTTTTTCCTGACAATTATTCTCTATACTTTGGCACAAATGGCTGAATGATTTTTCTGGGCTTACTTTTTCCTTCCAGAGTAAGCAGCTAACCTTCCTAAGTGAGAGCACTTGTAGTAACCACTGGATATTTTATATATCTTAGAAATAGATGTGCTGCAGATCTTATTGCAGCTTCATTATATCAAAGAAGCTTTCCCTAAAGCCTGAGGGTAATTTCTATTTACCTACATATAAGAAGCTGCCCCACTACCAATCCATTATATTTGATAATATCTATATAAATATTATTAAAGACACTATGTGTGGTAACGATGTACAAGAATCATTACCTCCTTCAATTTGTAACTGCCAGCAAGCTTCCTCAGGAGGTGAAGGAGAAAAAAGGTAATATATAACATTTCAAAACAGATGCATTGGAGTTAAACTGGATTGACAGCTGCTCTAGGGAAGCCTATTCAGATAGAAACCCCTTACTTACAGGTGAAGAAAAAGGTCAAACAATAGTGTCATGTACAGTAACCTTGACACAAAAAAATAAATTATGATGGAAGTTGCAGCTAGGCTGATCAGCACATCAAATCTCTCTGTTTATCTCAAGAAGTCCCAATTCTCTGTAAGCAGTGGAAGTTCTTAATAAGGCGAGCAGTTAATTCCAAACTATGACAATGCTCACTTTGGAGTTCAGAACAATTCTACAGAGGGTTTGCTTCTTCTTTAGGCCATAGACATGTCACTCTCTTCTGAAATCTAAAGCTGATAACTCTGCAAAACCCATGTCATGAAAAACATAATTATTAAAGGCCTTCAAGGTTTCATAACTGAGAAAGTACATAAAGTATTTTGGAATGTTCATATTTTCTATGAAAAACAACACTAGTGCAATTCTGACATTAAATACAATGCTGAAACAAAGACTTCCAAGATTCAGACTTTCAAAAAACCAAATACAATAAAACAAAATCTTTATCACTGATACTGCCCACCTGTAATACACATTTTCAGCCTGGAAACTGTCATGTTTCTTTCTGTACACAGATCAGTCAGATTGACAGAACAGGCCAAACTTGAAGACAATGAGCCATTACTAACATTCTGAAATATTTCTATTTCTTGCTCATCTTCTGCAACTTAAGAACAAGGAGGGATCTTAGCCATTGGCAGTAAATAAAAATTACTTTATCTTGTAACTGTTGGTCTGCTAAGGCTCAGGCTGATCTGAGGTTGAGGACAACGTGGAAGGAGTAGCCATACAAACCAAGGTTTCTGTTTTGTTTTTTATTTTCATAAAACCACCACAAAACCAAAATAAGTGGTGAACTATACACTTATTTAAACATAATTTGTGACATGATCTGATTATATAGCAGTAGCTAAATTTAGATCAATACTATCCCCCATTAAGCTGCAGTCCATACCATGAGGATAAATCAATTTTGTAGGAAACATTCCAGTGACGAAGTCCCTGATTCACTATGTAAATTACTTCCACTACGTAGGGCATTCTATAGAACATTGTTTTTCTAGTTAGATAACACCTCCTGGCCCAAAGCACTTTGATTTTAACATAGCATCGCTGGTGCTTTGTGGCCTGTGGCCTTTAAAACACAGGGTGGAATTTAAGCTGCATGGCACAGCACATAGGAAGAAAAAAAAAAAAAAAAAGTGGGAAATGTCTGCCTAATTATACCAGTAAAACCTCAGCTCTTCAGAAAATATACTGTGGTATACTGTGGCTTCATTTTAGTGTCCATACAAAGCATACTGAACTTTGGTTTTAAATGTCTGCTATAAAAGTAAAGAGCATTTCCACCAAGGAATGAGAAGCCAAGCCAAACCAAACTGCCTGACTTCAGAGAAGGTCAGTGGAGCTCATTATGGGTCTGTAACACAAACCTCATGAGGAGTGGCTGAGGAAGCTGGTAGTGTTTAGTCTGGAGAAGTTTCAGAGGAGACCTTATCACTCTCTCCAGCCACCTGAAAGGAGGTTGTAGTAACTTGGGGATCGGTCTCTCCTTCCAAGTAACAAGCAAAAGAACAAGAGGAAATGGTATCAAGTCGTGCCAGAAGAGGTTTAGATTGGATATTGGAAAAATTTCTTTAGCAAAAGGTTTGTCAAGGACTGGAACAGGCTGCCCAGGGAACCAACTCCACAGGTATTTAAAAGATGTGTGAAACTGGGGGCATGGTTTAGTGGTGGACTTGGCAGTGCTGGGTTAATGGTTGGACTTGATGATCTTAGAGGTCTTTTCCAAACTTTATGATTCTATGATTCACTTCCACATACAGTATCTTTGCTGACATATCCAGGAATTATGCACATCTTGGTCATGTTACAACCCACAAATGAAACTAGGAAATAACTCTCTGGACATTTAGTAGACCAATTTTTAATAGAATAAGAAGCCAGTCTATGAAGGAAGCACAAATTCCTAAAAGCAAAACAGCCCTTCCCATCATTAATAACTCAACAAACCAACCTTTATATTTTCAGATCACAGAGAGTCTATTCTATAAATGGAACACATTTTTATAATTTAATCATAAAGCATTTTTATTTAACAAAATATGAAAATCAAATTATTATTCCAGAAATCAAACCCTCAGATTAATTAGAGAAGTTCTACTCTCAGAATTTCTGACAAGCCGTTTCACTTCAAAAACTACATAATTCACATTTGGGGGTAGAAGAGAAAAAATCTATCATATCAGGAAATTAAATTACTCTCTGAATTCTGTTTTGAAACATGAGTAATAAATTCTCACAATTGATTTAAAACAACTGGAATAATAAACCAAGCAAAGCTCTACTGTTTTCTAAAATTAATTAGAACATCTGGCAAGAGAAAACAACTCTTCTTCAGCAATGGATAATTAACCTACTCACTGTTTTGTTAAACCCCACTACTCTACTACTTACGTTCATAAACATAAGGAATAGATTTGGAAAAGTTTTAACATTTTAAATCAAATTCATATCCTTGTAGAACACAGTTACTTTTTCTCTTTTGAGAGAAGAATGAGATCAATTAAAGCATCAGCAATTTAGGGCATTTTATGTCTGTCCATTATAGTTTTGCTATAAGTGATATAGTAGGAACAAAATAATGTCTCATTTAAGCTTCTGAATCCACATTCTGTAGAGTTATGCAGATTACTCTTTTGGCAGTTGTAGGTCCTGCATTTCTATCTCCCAATTAAGGCCTGATTCAAATAAATAAAGCTTTTTAAGAAAACAAACCCCAAAACAAGCTAGAAAAAACCCTTGCATCTAGAGAAAAAATAGAAAATGTTCTGTAATAAATCTTTCTATTACACCTCTTCTGTTCTCCTAAGACAGAATGATAGGAAAATTAAACTACTTTTTAAATAAACCTGAAGTTTTTTTCTTTTAACAAACAACTAGATGCATGGCAACAATACAGCATATCCAGGTATGAAAGTAGAATCCCATCCTCACTAGCACCGTCTCGGGGGAACAAAATAGCAGCCAAAACCCAGCTAAATCCCAGGCCACATATATATTTTTTAAAGAGTGAAGATGGGAGAAGAAAAAAACCCCAAGGAACATGAGCATGCCAAGTCCAGGCTGACTTTTTTCATAGTCAAACTATGAAATGGAAGGAGAAATGTGAAGGAGAGTTGGTAGAGATTTCATCAGAGAAGAAGCCACTCATCCCCAGCTCCTCTATTATTCTTAATTGTATAGAGTGTGGGAAAAGAGTCACTACTACCAAGACAAAATTCACAGTCAAACTTCTGGACTGCTGGAAACACTCCATGTTATACCTGTGACATTACAGACAGTGCGGGAGAAATTACAAGGAAAACTTTCTGGAAGCCTCCATAACTTCCGTAACCTACTTCCACCCTCCTCCTAGAGACTAAAAAAACCCTCCCAGCTTGGGTTTTTTTTTCCTACCAGGATGCTTTCTTACAGATTAGCTCAAACATCAATCAGCATTTCATTCCTACCTGAATCCACAGGCAGCCTGACTTATAGTAACACCCAAGTAAAACTCAGCCCAGGCAAGACAAAAGTGGTCTTTGAGGGAAGTAGAAAAACATTGGGAAGCTTTGGCAACATAATCATCTCACCATCCATCAAACACTGCACTGCCATCCTCAGTGTACTCCATCAACCTGCATCCCCTGTTCTTCTGGCCACACTGAAAGGACATTTCCCTGTAAAATCTAGGTGAGGCACTGTTAATTCACAGTAAGGAGACTAAAGAAATTTCTAATTTTAAAGGGATATAATTACTCCAGCACACAGAAGCCCAGTTAAACACATTTTGTAGGGATCCCAGTGTAAGGCCAGCAGCATCCTCTTTTCTCACAGTTACAGTGACTATACTTCTTGGGAAATCTTCTACAGTGCCTTGGAAGGAAAGCCATCACTAATCCAACCCTGAAGCTGTGTACATGTTGCCAGATGAAATAAAACAACTGCATGAACTGAATGTTTTCTACAAGAGCAAAACCTGTCTCTTCCTCTTAGATCTCCTCGTAGCTGTAACTAAGGGCAAAGAGAAGACTGGATTTTCATTTGAGTTTTGCATTGCTATTGTAAAATTGAGGCTGCAATGCAGCTTACATATTGAACAGCTGGAAATAAACCTGCTTTTTATGTGCTGTTAGGGTCAAATCAATCCCTTAGACAGAAACAGTATGGCACAATCTGGCTGGGAAAATTTGCATATCCAGAGCCTCTGCTGCAGTGTCTTCCCTTTGCCTTTGTATGTGCTTTCCTTTATGGATCTTCAGTCAAGACTACACTTGCAGTGTAATCCTTAGGAGAAATTTAAATCAGTCGTACTGGAAGTATTTAATTTGCTTTCTAAATAATGATTCAGATTCTCTTTTAGTGAAATTTGCAGGGGCAGGGAGAGAAAAAAAAAAGAAGCTTGGAATAATTAATCCATTCTACCAGTTGGAAGACTTCTACAATGGTTTGACCAGGCTCCTGGAGTTATAAAATATGGAGCGTTTGGGATTCAAAGCAGACAACTCTCTGCAGCAAAATTAGCTATTCATCTCCATTCTTCTGTATATAAATGAGCAAACAAGTTACAGCCAAAGTGTCTGTCTGCATAGTCTGCTTAGTAATTCTGAATGCAGGACTTTCCAGTGCACAGACACCCGGAATTAATGTTGAAAATACCCTGGCAGTCAGTTATTACTACTGATAAATATTAAATTGGATGGCAGACTGTACTATAAAAACTGAAACTAGAGAAATGAAATGGCTGTGTTTTTAGCCAGAAAGACATGTCCTCTAAAAGATAAAAAAGAGAATTCTTCAGTAGGTATATATATGCTAATGATTGATCAGAAGAAACTTCAAAGCAGATGAGTCTACAAAGCAAGGAGATCCATCATATAAATCTGAATTTGTTAATAAAGCTTATCTTGTATAATTGTATCCTATGAATGATGCTGCTGGCACAAAGCAACATGGACAGTATTTACTAAATATGGTAAAGTGCTGTCCTACATTCAATAGAACTCTGTATTTTAAAAATAGTATTTGAGGGGTTTGCATAGTAATAATGTTTTGTAAGCACATTATGTGCTTGGATCAGAAGGCAGCAAGGTGTGATGCAGTACTTTGTCCTTCCTAATTTGGACTAGCCTCTGAAAGCTCAGCTTTTGTACAAGTAAGTGCAGTACATGTTTCTGTGCCAAAAAAGTGAAATCATGGACAAATGACCTGGTCTCAGGAAAGAAAATTACCTCCATCCCAAATTATTTATAGTCTTAGAAGAATACAGGGAAGACTTCATGCTATCAACAAAGGCCATAAACAGCGAATGAAGATGCAACATGCTGCTCTCATTGTCACCTGCTCCATACAAACTTTCACACCTCTCAATTGTGCCATGATCAGAGGGCAGTGGTCCTGCAGGAAGGAATGAACTCATGCTGATGAGCTCAGAGCACCATTCCAGTGTTTGAATTCAGCTGTGCAGCAGGTGATGAGACAGACAGCTGCCTTTTACCAGTTTGAAGGCCCAGGTAAGGCATGCGTTGCATTCAGACTCAAGTCTCAATTCACATTGCATGATGATTCCCAAGCCTGAGCAGCAAGTCTGGTATGCCAGGGATTTGGTGTCCTTGGCTCTAGCAGCAAGCTCTCAGAGGCTTTTCAAATTAGGGCTCAGATCTTACTGACTGGGGAGCTAGGCCCTCAAGTTGTGGGGAAACACATCCACTAAGGAGACACTATAAATCAAGCATTTCTGATTAGACCATGTCTTCTACTAGTGGAAACTTCTAAAATTATTTTTGTGTCTCTCTGGATATAGTCCAGCAAATCAGGTTTCTAGTCCAGTCAGCTCCAGAAGCAAAGCTCAGCTCAGCATCAATGGTAACACCAGAAACCCTCCCCAGAAGAGGCCTGACCCCTGAGCAGCTACAGAGGAAACCAGACCCCAGGTCCAACAGCAACTGCCTGGGGAGCACTTCTGGGGAGTGCTCAGATCCTTATGATCTTAATGGATGCTGTATAAAGGATAACAGAACAAGTTCATGCAGACTGGAAGGCCTGCTGCTTTTCAGCAAGGCTGTATGGACACTGCCTATTTATGTAGGCAGCAATTATATTTTTGTAAGAATGACAGTAAAGGAAAGCTTATAGGAACAAAAAAATTACTTTGAGTCCCAGTTTGCCTAATAGCAAGTTATTAGAGCAGCTTAGGTAGCTGGGAAAACAAGCAAGCTTTTAACCAGAAGATCTTACTGCCCAAAAGCAGTAAGGGGTTTGGGTTTTTTGGTTTGTTCTCTTTTCCCAAACTATCTCTGTCATCCCAGTAAAAGGTACTATATCTGCTAACAAGCACTGCCACAGTTCTATTTCTAGATCTATCACAGTTACAAAAACACTCCCAGCACAAATTTATTCACTGTTCTCAGGGAGGGTTTTTCTGACTCTGTTTTTAATATACTGCACAGTGGATAATATACTGGATATAGGCTTATTTACCCTACCTTATCTTAGATCAGATTAAATTCAACTATATATATCAGAACATGCCAGTCTGAAAATAGTGCTTGGCTGCTCTACTCACTAAGGCAGCTACAGATCATGATAAATCATACATGGAAAGTAGATGAAGTTTTCTATGCAGCTCTCTGAAGCTTCTGGACAGATGAAGTACCTGCACCTTTTTGTTTTGCAACCTGTGGAGTTATCAATGCTTTGGTGACTCTCACATATAAAAAGTCTAAAATGCCACAACCCTGCTCACAACAATCAAAACCAGATGGACATATTTTGGATCTCTTTCTCAAAAAACCTGAGTGGTAACTAGAAGGCATTTTCTGCTTCAATGAAAAGGGCTAACTTCCATGGAGAAGTCCTGCTATTTTGCTTGTTTATTAAATATATGGCATAACTAACTAATAGTGAGATTAAATACAGAGTCAACACATGCTTGCATATCTCAAAGGGATTTCTAAGGCCTTCCATAAAGGAACAATTCATTATAACAATAAGGTGCCAAAAAAGATACAGTGACACATAAATCAAGCTTGGGAACAAATCCATCCACTGACTCTCTGGCATTCAGATGATAAATCTCTCCTTGCAGCATACCTGCTCCTGTCAGCACTGCAGCTCCTACCTGCCAAAGCCTGCCATTGACTGGTGTTACCTTTGCTGATGGCCACAGTGGCTGGGGGCTGCCATGAAATTTTTAACCAATGCAAAGCATAAAGCAGCTCGGCAATAACATTATACTTCATACATTTTTTAAGATTCAATGACAACATAGTGCACCTTTTCACATTTATACAGCATGTGTTTAAAGTATCCTTTATCAAGTCTCGAAGAGAAATAATTCCTTTACTGTGGGTTCTCTAGGAAAATGAAATACTCCTTTGGCAAAAAATAACTTCTGACAGCTGGATAATTGACAAAAATGGATATTCATGTACAGCAAAAAATAAAAATGGAGCTTTACTAAGATAGAAGCGTTCTCCAAGCACTTCCTCATTTATCATTTCCCAGGTACTTCCCAACAGATAACTGATTTTTTTCTGCAAATGGACCAGAAGATTCCCAGTATCTCCCACTTCCCTATTATGTTTTCCCAGTAATATGCAAGTACTATTGGCCTAGAATATTTCTGTCACTATAGCAATACCAATAAATTACACCAGAGGCTGTTCACTGGCTCTGAGAGCACAGAGCAGCCTGTGCCACCATTATTACTGCACTGTACTTCTCATTGTAGTTATTCTCTTAAACTCCACAACAGAAGGTATGATGCTCAAAAAGTCTTGTGAGGACTACAAGACCCCTACAGCCCATGCTGAATCCCAATCTATTGTCACAGTTTATTTGGAAAGTTTAAAGTGGCACATGCACAAGCATGTCAAGGACCATTCTAATAATTCAGCTGATGGCCCCAGCAAATTCTTGTCCCTGAAAACATCACACAGTCCTGCTTAATTTACAAAGGCTTCTATGTCAGTGGTGTCTAAAACAATAGGATCTTTTTGAGAAAGTCTCTAGCACCTTCAGTGCAAAATAATTGATAACAGCAATAAAAATTGTGATAGCAGAAGTTTTGGGGTGTTAATTGTATCATTGTGTTGTGTCTCATTCTACACACTTTAATAGAAGTATCATGTCTAGCAAGATTAATAAACATGGCCTGCTAATTACACCTAACAACCATCAACCAGTTTCTGGTCAAAAGGGAAACATTCTTCAAACACAGCTTCTGCACAGGAAGCACCAAGAATTTACTATCAGATTGCTGTAAGATGAGAAGGTGTATCAGGGAAGCTATGGAGTCACAGAGCAATTGAAGCCAGAAATTACCTCTCAAGATCATCTAGTCCAGACCCTCTTCAAGGAGGGCCACTTAGAGCAGGTTGTCCAGAAATGTGTCCAGATGGATTCTGAGTACCTCTGACAATGAAGGCTCCACCACCTCTCTAGGGGACTGGATTCCAGATGAGATCACACCAGCGCTTAGCAGGATGGAAAACCACCTTCCTTGACCTGCTATCAATGGATTTCTTAACATAGCCCAGGAAGGTGCTGGCTGCCACTGTCACAGGAGCACATTTATAGTTCATGGTCAGCCTGGAGTACAGCAGGAACAATCTTCTTCTGCCAAGCAGCTTTCCAGCTGGTCAGGCCCAAGTCTACTCATGTGTGGCGTTGTTCCTCCACTAATGCAGGACCTTGCATCTCCCCCTCTTGAACTTCATGAGGCTCCTGCCTGCCCATTTCTCCACCCTGTCAGGGTCTCTCTAAACAGCATTACACTCTTCAGTGTATTAACATTCCCATCAGGTCTCTTTATACCACCTACAACCTTGCTGGGAGTGCACCTTACCTCATCCTCCAGGTCATTAATGCAGATGTTACAGACTACTGAGCTCAGTATCAACCTCTGGGGTACCACGTTAGTGACTGACTTCCAACTGGTCTTTGCTCCACTGATCACAACCCTCTTGATTCAGCCATTCAGCCACTTTTCCATCCATCTCAGTTGTTTCACCCTCACTTCATCTGCTAATCTCCCTAGCTGGCCTTTGTTTTTAGGTATGACATCCAGCAAAGCATCTCCTCCACTGGCCTGTGGATCACCTATGCCACAAAGCTGTTGCTTTGTGTTGCACACCAGCAAGAAATGAGGCTGGTTCACATCCCCCATTAGGACCATTGTGTGTGAGTGTGAGGCCACTTCCCATTGTCCTAAGGTCTCATCTACTTCTTCCTGATCAGGTGGCTGTGCTGGTTTCAGCTGGGGTAGAATTAATTTCCTTCACAGTGGCTGATGTGGGGCTATGTTCTGGATTTGTGCTGAACACAGGTTGATAATATAGAGATGTTTTTGTTATTGCTGAGCAGAGCTTACACAGAGCCAAGGCCTTTTCTGCCTTTCCTACTGCCCTGCTTGGGGTTAAATTGGGGTTGCAAGGGAGATTGGGAGGAGAAACAGATGGGACAGGTGACCCCAACTGACCAAAGGGACATTCCAGACCATTTGATACCATGCTCAGTACATAAAGTGGGGAGAAGAAAGAGAAAGGAGGGAACATTTGGAGTGCTAAGTCTTTCTAAGTCACTGTTATACATGGTAGGGCCCTGCTTTCCTGGAGATGGCTGAACATCTGCCTGCCCATGGGAAGCACTGAATTAATCCATTGTTATTACTTTGCTTTCCCTATTGAACTGTGTTTATCTCAACTCATATGTCTTCTATCTTTTACCCTGATTCTCTCTCCAGTCCCACTGGAGCCATGAGCAAGTGGTTGCTTGGGGCTTGGCTGCTGGCTGGGGCTAAACATAAGAGTGGCCTAGAGCAGGCTCCCTGCAGCATCACCCATGTTGGTTTACCTGCCAGTCCTGACCTATACACACTGATCTGGTCATCTCCCATCCCCAGAGCAGAGCTCTCTGCTTCCCAGCTGCTGTTTCACATAAAAGGTGATGCTTCTTCCTTGCCTTCCCAGCATGGCCTTCCCAAAGAGCCAGCAACTCTCAATTTCTAAATACAACCTTACTGCAAATGCAAAACATTACAGTATTTAATAACATTTTTACCTCTAATCTTAGATAAACATTTTTAAAATCACTTGCATTACTCTGTATACACCAAATAACAGGCTAAAGTACTTTAAGAAAATAAACCAAACTGAATGGAACAAATCACATAATACAGGTAGAATACATGGCAGTGTATGAGTAAAGCATTATTGCTTGTTATAGACCAAACAAGGAATTTTAGGAAGTTAGGTTCACAGTTAATGACCTCAAAGAAAGGCTATATACATGTATGTATATGAACATAAATCACATGGGGGATATACAATTTATTTCCCAAACATTATATTCCCTAAGGAAAGACATGATAATGGCAACAAAAAGTAATGGTGTGTGTTAGCCATTACCTATATAATTTGTCCCAAAATTAAAATTAAAAAAAACCAAAAAAAACCAAAAAACAGAAAACCAAACCATTATTACTTCATGTTCAAAATTTAAGGTATGCTTGACCACAGATCAAGTTTTTTTCAGAGTCTAGGAATGAGTGCTTCTTTTCTAAGGATAAACACTAACCACTTCACATTTTCACAACCTCTGAACCACCCTTTTAAAGGCTTATAGCACACATGCAAAATTAGTGTCTACTTTAAAAAAATGCTTTGTCAAATGTGGAGAAGAAAGAAATAATAGAGTGGGGTAAAAGAGACTTCTTTAATGTCTCTAAAAGAGACATTAATTTTGAAAAAATGTTTTGAGGATATATGTAGAATTAATCATCAAATTTTAAGTGATTTTGCAAAAGAAATTAAAAATGAGATCTTTTAATGCAACTTAGTTGAAGGATTCTTAAAATAAAGTAGGGTCTGTTGCAAGGCAGTTAACTTTATAACTTTTTAAATTATTTCAGACTCCTTCCTTGCCTTCAGTCTACAAGGTGTGTGTGTGGGGGGTGTTCCACTTCATTGAATGGAAAAATAATTATTTAATCTCAAAAGACAGCTTTCAAACAAATATGTTGAAGATCAAGTGGTTATTTTGCAGCAGAGCAGGTTTCTCTAGAGGTTAGAAGAGATCTTACTGCATTTTCACATTAGCTACATGTACACAACACCAATTTTTCCTGATTTGTTAGTACCCATAAAGAAAGCTGCATGGCTACTCTCTGCCTTCTAATATTCCCAGTAGGAGAGTATAAAAGAGAGGACAACTGGGATACAATCCCTCAGCTCCCCCATAAAGCCAAAGTCCTGGAAAGCAGTGAGCCAGTCCTGCTTTAGCTGCTGTAGGGTTTGGTACAGGCTTTTTACTTGCTGAAGTAAAAAACTCAAAATCATCAGAGGAGTGAAGTATCTGTGACTCAGACTGGGCTCGCTCCTTCCCAGGAGAAACAGACTCTGGGACTGGAAATAAACACCAGCTTTTTCCTCAGCTTCCCAGGGTCTGGGCATCCAGCAAGCTCCCATGGCACTGGAGAGTGACTGTTACCCACCCAGCATAAGGCTGCATTGTAAAGTCCATCAGTTAAATCTCATCAAGACATTACCCACAGGCAAGCTGAAGCAAGGCCAAATGAGTCATCTGACAAGTGTCAGACTTGGTCTCTGCTCTGCTTCAGTGAGCATTTAATTCACATTTATGCAACATGAAGCTGTACTGTTGTGGCCAGGAATGCAGAGTGCTGGATAATCTTGAGCAGGAAACAGGAATCATGAGCTTATCTCACCAGGTAGATGACAAAACTGACCAACACAAAAGCATGAATCCCTTTGAAAAGCAAATGCAGTTTCTAATCTTCAGGCAGTGTTGTGCATCTAGCTTTGAATGGGCCACTTTGTGTAGAAAAATGTGAATTACTGAAGAAGTGGAGTACTTTTTGTTCTAGTCAGAGAACAACCAGGAAGGGAAGAAACAGTCGCACACATTACATTTTATTTGATCCAAAATAGCAACCAAGCTGAAAAACACAATTATTCACAGAATAAAGCTGCAAATTCTCATAGAGTCACAAAATCATTTAAGTTGGAAAAGGCCTTGATAATCACTGAGCCAAATCATTAACCAACCACTGCCAAGTCCAACACTAAACCACTTCCCTAAGTGCTACATCTACATGTCTTTTAAATACTTCCAGGGTTGGTTACAAAAATCACTTCCCTGGGCAGACTGTTCCAGTGCTTGACAGTGCTTTCCATGAAGGAAGTTTTCCTGGCATCCATTCTAAGCTTCTCCTAGCATAACTTTGAGGCCACTTCCTCTCCCCCTGTCATGTGGCAGAAGAGACTGATCCCCACCTGGGTACAACCTCCTTTCAGGTGGCTCTGGAGAGCAATAAGGTCCCACCTCAGCCTTCTTTTTTCCAGGCTAAACAACCCCAGCTCCCTCACATGCTCCTCAGGAGTCTTGTGTTCCAGACCTTTCACCAGGTCCATTGCCCTTCTGTGGCCTTGCTCAGCACCTCAAAGTTTTTCCTCTGGTGAGGGACCCAAAACTGAACACAAGGTTGAGATGTGGCCTCACCAGTGCCGAGTACAGCGGGATGATCACTGCCCTCAACCTGCTGGCCACGCTGATACAAGCCAGGAGCACAAGATGGACACTGTTAAGAGCAACAAAACACTGAGATTCTCCCATGCAGAAAAGACTGCTATATCCCCAGAGAGTATTTCTATCAGAAGATAGGTCAGGCTGAAAATCGGAGACCATCGCTAAGGACAAGTATCCATAAAAGCGAATAGTTGAGTAGTGAGCTCTGAGAAGTCTGAAATGCACACAGCTCTCAGCCAGTGTGCTTGGGTGCTGTGGGAAGCCCAGCTGCTGCACTGCAGAGCCCAGCACAGCACGGGTTTAACCAGCCCCACTTCCCAGCAGCCAAAAGTTGAGGCTGCCAGAGCAGGATGTGGACTGGTAGCCATGGCAGCTCAGCTCAGGCTGACTGGGGTGCACTGATCACAGGATTCACAGCAGCTATCACTGTGACTGCAGTGCAGGGAGAGCCCTGGGTTTTCACTAGGCCTTTTTTCTTCCTGAGTCACAAATGAGATCCTGATCCAGAAAAATGACCCCATAATGCACTTATCTGAGAGAAATGCATCAAGGTCCCCAAAATGAACTCAGCAGGCCTAATTAAACAAAGTAGATGCTCAATTATTTGCATTTTGTCTTCTGCTATGGGGCTGACAGGATATCCATTCACATCCATAAACATTTATGTGTGGATGATTGCAGAACAAAGCCAGAAAAGCTACAGGCAGCCAGCTTCCCATTCACAAAAGCCCAAAGCACACTTTGACTAATATCTCTGATGAAAAAGTAAAAAGTGAAATGATAGCTATGGATAAACACCACAATATCAAACCTTTTTCTACACTTACTCTAACTAGATAAGGATATTTTTGAGCTCAAGTGGCTGACAAAACAATGAAAGCAGAGAGAGGAAAAGATGGGTAAAAAAGAGAAAAAGAACTGTTATTCTAGGACTCATGAAACACTGCAATAGAGCAACTCACAGGAGAAGCAGTAAAATATAAAAAGTGCTTTTGTGTCATTTCTGTTGGTATTAATCACTGGGGCTCTGCTGACATTAATGAAGCCAACCTGACTTATGGCAGAGAATCTGTCTCTTTATTTCCTATGATGACAACTAATGTCTAAATTCAACAGCAGGTTTTGTAGAATTATGTTATTAAAGGTCTACAATAACATAGAACATAAATGTAGTGTGTGCAGGAGAGCTGTATTGTTTTTCATCTTGTGGTCTCATATTGACAGTGGCAATGATATACATAATTAAAATACTAATAACACCTCTGTGAAAGGCAGCAACACAGCATGAAATGAATACTTTAGAACTACTAGCAGACATTTCAGAACAACTAAATAGTATAATTTTGTAAGACAAATTTTGATTCAGTTAGCAAGAACTGCAATACTTAATTCATGTCACTCTTAAACTCTAAAATGTTTTAATACTTAAATACATGTCACTACTGAACTCTAAAAATGTTTTGATAATGTAAACAGTATATATGCATATAACATGTGGCTAAGTGTTTTGGGCATTAACATTCATGCTGCAGACTTAATGTTCCTATCCATTTGACAGGCATAAATACAGAGAATTCATACACAAGAAATTTATAATAAAACTGGCAGAACAATAGCAAGGCTTATTACAGATCATAACCAGATCACAAGTCAGTGCCACTGTGTTGCAAAATATTACACATCATTTGTCACCTCCTCTGTCCTCCATCTTTCCTGCTCCCACCTCCTTGTGAGATCAACTCTTCTCCACCTAACCCTTTTCCTCTCATGGCTCCTAATGAACTGTTACACTCAGTCAAACCAAGTCCTGCCACTCACACTAGTTCCTCCTCGAATTATGTTGTCCATATCTTTACCTAGCTTCCTCCCCAGCTCTCCATTCTGATGCCCAGCAGTCACTATCAGCATTCTTCTTGTTGGCTATGTGATTTTTGGACACATTGCATGGGCACTACTACTCCTTCTGAGTTTCTGGCAATTTCCAAAATTTTCAGAAGGCTCTTAACTTGGGAGAACTTCACAGCAACAACAGAAATTACATCCCTGGTTGCAAGGGAATGTGTGGGTCATGTTTCAAATATCTGTCTCAAATATTGGGAACCAAGCTTTGTAATGCAGTTTGGCAGAACAACTTCTGTTTCTCCAGGAAAGGGAAGGTATTTTTCAAAATACCAATTAGGTGTCAGAAAAGAGATGGGAACAAAGCTGTTCACCTCAGTCAAGGAAAGCATGTAAAGTTACAAATAGCTTAAAAAGGTCTGCTGATGAAAGGTATTCAGCAGCCCTTGTTACAGGAATGAGATCCTGAAGAACTTCATAATTTTATTCAAGTTTTCCCAAGATTTTGTAACACCCACAGAGCAGTACAGCTTTTTATAAATCTACAATATCTGGCTTAGACAACAATCTTCATTTACTGCAGAGAAAGCACATATAGATAAAAATATTAAAGTTTTGAAGTACTGTTAGAAAGAATTAAAATAGAATAGTTATAATGCTAAATTAGAATTCAAACATCACTGAAAAATGGAGGGCAAAAACCTTGTTCTAACTTGTGATATACTGTGCCCCCTTTTCTTTCCCAGAGGTTGCCTGACAGAATTTGGAATTGACAGTTCTTGGATTATGCAGTAAACATAGTAACTTCTGGTTTCATAATAGATAATTTTGATTTTCTTTCTTTTTTTGATGCATACAGAGGTTAAGGTGTAGCTAATCAACCAAGAAAAACTAAAATGCACATCAAGAAAACCAGCTGGCTGTAACACAACAGAGTGAGAAGAGCCACAAGTGACAGAGAGCACAGGGAGGGCTGGCTGGGTGCCCTGGGCAGGAGAGGAGGAACCATGTGGAAGATCACTACATTTGAGAAGAGCCCAGCCAATTTTTGGGGAGCTGAACTTGCAAGGCCAACTGTGCCAAGGGGTCTGTATTGGTATAAACTGTGTGGGGCTAATGGCATCCAGGAGATGGTTCACAAACACCAAACTGAGGTGCAGGTGTATGGAAGTGAAACCAATGGGGAAAAGTAATCTGGAGCATGGCACTGGAGAGAGCAGAGATGAGTCTGCTGTGGGGAAGATCACAGGTGTGGATCAGCTGCTGGTGACACCCAAGTCTGCACAAGTATGGGGAGGCTGTGTGTGTGCATGTGTGTGCATGTGTGTGCTTGTGTGCGTATGTGTGTGCTTGTGTGTGTATGGTGTGCATGGTGTGCATGTGTGTGCATGTGTGTGTGCATGTGTGTGCATGTGTGTGCATGTGTGTGCTTGTGTGTGTATGTGTGTGCATGGTGTGCATGTGTGTACATGGTGTGCATGTGTGTGCATGGTGTGCATGGTGTGCATGTGTGTGCTTGTGTGTGCATGGTGTGCATGTGTGTGCATGGTGTGCATGGTGTGCATGGTGTGTATGTGTGTGCATGGTGTGCATGTGTGTGCATGGTGTGCATGGTGTGCATG